>JARHVA010002950.1:1857500-1880000 GCA_037957365.1 Torreya grandis
ATATATATATATATGATGGTGATTATCAAATATAAATAATATGGATTTATTATAGAAAATAGAAGTATTAAGAAGAAAATTTAAAGAAAGTAATATGATTTTCATATTAGAGTGAATTATTTTGAGCTTTCTCCATAGCTTTACCCTGAAAATCTTCCATAATTAACTATTGACGGTAAATATATTTTGATTTTTATCTTAAATTTGGAATTAATTATTATCAATTAATTTATTAAATTTGTTTTTGGATTAAGTTATTTTAAATTATTTATTTTATTTGGATGGATAAATTTTTATAAATTAAAATAATTAACCGCCTTCATTGATTTTTTTAAGGTGTATTTTAATTATTTGATTGAAAATGATAATTGTTAAATACTAATTAAATATTTTAACACACTTAACTTAACTACACTTTAATAGTCAAATTCATATTGTAATGTAATTATTATTCATATTTTTAAAGTAATGTAAATAATATTGAAGTATCTCGAAATAAAAATTATTAATTTCTTAGCATATCATTTATGAAATTAGATTTTTAATGTCTAATTAATTTATTTATTTAATTAGTAAACTTTTAGTAGTAAAGGAGAACTAGTTTGACATAGTGGCATATGAACTTAGTATAGTTGTTTGTATAATATAATCTTATTAGTAGAAATAATTGAGTGTTTGCATCCATGAGCTACATCTCTAAACACATTTTTAACTACCCACTTTGATATCATATTGTCTAATTTTTATTTGTGTGACTAATTATTTAGTTCTGTTTATAACTATGTTTCAAAAATTTAGTAAAATTTTATCATTCTTAATTGTCATGACTAAAAGTTTTAGTCACACAGTCATTTATTTGTCAAATTCTACTAATGGACTTCCTTTAACATTGCACTTTTCTTACATTTGACTTTGCTCATGAGAAAATTAAATACAAGTTAATATATCTTACCTTTTTAGAGCTATGTTTGAAACAAGCACAGTAGACATATTTGACAACTAGAATGACAAAAAATGACTTCAAATCATGTGTAGTAGGCAGATTTAACAACTAAGAAGACATATAAATTGACTAAGTAAAAAGCAAGTTAAAACCTAGTTTTGATGGTTATGCAATTTATACTTAGAGAAGTTATTTTCTCTTACTTTTTACATGTTTCCACTCTCCCCAAATTTGTATATATCCCTATAGAGTTTCACAAAACATGGTTACAATTTTTTATTAGGAAAATAATTTTTAGGAGTGCACAATACACTGATTTGATAACTAAAAACATATCAAATTCATTGAGTAAAAATCAACTCAAATACTAATTTTTAATGCTACACATTTAGTATGTGGGGTAGTAAGGTTTTGCAAAAATTTCCACCTTATAATTATTTTCACATTTTATTACCAACCCAAAAAACATCATGTGAAATATACATGAATTATCCATGTGAAATGCCTCCAATATTTGAAAATTGGAAAGACAAAAATCAATGTAGATACCTATTTCGATGGATGCTCATTGGGCATGTGGGAAAATAATTTCTTATGAATCTATTCATATTTTAACTCTTCCCACATTTGGATACCATCATGTAAAATTTGTACGAAATTAGACCTCAGTTAAAGGTGTGAAAATACAAATGAAAAGCACCCAGTGGTAACAAATGGGAGCTAGACTGTGCACCAAAAACATATGAAAAATTATAACCAAAAGTGGAACCAATTTTCAAAAAATGAGAGAGATTACATGATTTTATAGATGGAATTAGTGCATGTTTTACAAGTAAAAATAATAAATACATTGCTTGAAAATACCTCCCAGTATTTTTGAATAGATAAATAGTTAAAGAACCCAATTTTTTTTGATAAAACAGAGTGCAAAACATGAACAAATATAACAAAATAGAGTATAAGAATAGTTAAGTGACCAAATTAAGCATCCTTTTTGACCTAGTATGTGAAAAATGAATTAATTTACCATTTAAAGGACATATAAACATTATTTACATTTACTTTACCCATCAAACTAGTGAGTCCTACCTTGTAAACATTTATTTGGACATTGCTTCACTACTAGACAAACATATATAGTCCCGACAAAGTTATCTAGATAATTATTAAATCCTTACTCCACTTCCATCTAGGCTAAAAAACCTACAGTTGATAATTTTTAAATCATCCAAAATTGATTTTATCTAAAATTGAACTTTTTTTTTCTTCTCTCTCTCTCTCTCTGTCTCTTTTTATGTCTCAGTTTAGGGTTGGAGACCACTATGGAATAGAAAATATGTGACTATATATTTTTCACCCTAATATTTCATCACAACAAGTTCACCCAAGTAGACTTAAAAACATTTTATGATATAAAATTTGTTATTTTTTGTCAAGTGGATACCTTCAGTAGCCAACTATTTTTACCCAAACTCACCAAATAAGAATAAGTATAAAAAATATATAACAGTTTAATTCATCAAATTTGACTCAAAAACGTGATATTAATCACAAAAATAACTCAAGGAGCATCTTATCACAAAATATATTATTTCTACCTACTTACAAGCTTTTCACTTCATCATATTTCATTTAAAATGTGGAACTAAGACAAAACAAGACTACAATTGAATTGAAATGAAAATGATGGACCAATAACAAACTATATATAGAAAGAAAAAAAAATAGAAAACATCAAACCAAACAAAAAAAGTCAAAGAATAAAAATAAATAATATGTACAAGGTCCCATGAGGCTCACTCATGCCTAGAAATTATGTTTGAGGAATTGCCCATTAACAGGGATTGAGACATTTTCACCGGTTAAACTCTTAAGAATAAAACTACTATTGCCTAAAAGTTTATAAATATGGAATGGACCCAACCAAAGGGCATTCAATTTACTATGTTTTCCATTTTTCTCATGATCTTTATCCCATAACAAGACAAGATCAACAATCCTTAATGATTTTATTTTGGTTCTCTTGTCAAACTATCTATTAACAACTTCTTAATGTTTGCTAAAGTTCAACAGTGTTGCATTTCATGTTTCTTCTAATTGTATTAGATTCAAAAACCTAGCGTAAACCTTATCATCTATTCCAATATAATATTTCACTAATTGTAAGCTAAAATTTTTCAAATGCATAGGGAAAACTAGTTCTTGACCATACACTAAATGATATGGAGAAGTACCTAGGTAAGACTTGATCCTAATCCTATCAAACCAAATTGCATATTTCAATATGTTATGCCAATCATTCTGAATTTTATCCACATTTTTCATATTCACATCAACTAAATTCTCATTCATAGACTCAGCAACACCATTACCTTGTTGATAATAATTACAATAAAAATTGATAATTATCTTATTATTGTATGCCTATTTTATGAACTACAAGGAAAAAAATATAGGACCATTGTTCGAAACCAAAGTAAATGGTATTCAAAACTTGGTAATGATATGCTCCTCAAAGAATCTAATTACCATTTCTATTTTGCAAGTTCTAAATGGTTGAGATTTTGTCCAATGTGTACAATAATTAGTTATTATTAAAATAATCTTGTGTCCAGTTGATGAATTAGTAATAATGAAACCAACAAAGTCTACTTCTCACTTTGTAAAAGGCATAGATTTAATAACAAGTTATAAAGGCATAAATGGGTTACATTCTCTATGTACTAAAATTTGACAAGTATAGTAGTGCTTTATATGTGCGTGAGCATCTTTGAAAACATGTGGGAAATAGTAACCTACTCATAGGATTTGGTGAGATATAACATTGCCTGAACCATGACTATTTACATATTTTTTATTAAAAATTTTAAGCACTTCAATTGTTTCAACTCTATTTAGACATCTTAGGTAAATACCTTCATGATTCTTTTTATATAAGATCCCTAATTTTAACATGAAATCACTATTATTTATGCGTAACACTCTATTTTTAATGGATTTCAAGTGATTGGGACAACTTTTATTCAATAAGCAATAGATTGTATCCTGATATCAGTCATCCTTAGTGATGGAATTAATTGTGTATTATTAGCATACAATCTGAGAGTTAACTTTAGCGATCATATTACTCAGTCCTTAAACTCTTAATATCTTCATTGGTAGAATTTATCAAAGAATTATTATAAAATAATCATCCACTTACCTCTATGTCCACCTAAATCATTAAGCATCAACATTGTCTCTATAGTAGGATCAAGTACAATAGCAAACACTTTGTTGCATAAGATGTAATTTTAAAACTTTTTAACAGCTTTAATTAGAGCAAAAGTTTGTTTATCAATTATTTAATTCCTAAGTTTCTCAGTTTTTAGTGGATAACTCATGAAGGACACTGGTATTTCATATCTAACTTATTTTCATTGAGTTAAAATGATAACACTTAAATGTTCTGAGGTAAAATAATAAATGCATAAATGCTAATTATAATTTGGTTTGATTAACACTAGGATACTTATAATGGACTTATTTATTATGGAAAATACATCTTTTGCTTGACTATTCCATTCAATCTTATCATCTTTCTTCGGCATGTTATTCAATGGTCTAACTATCTCAACAAAATCTGAAATGAACTTACCTACAAAACTGATCTTACCAAAGAAAGACTTCAACTCCTTTTTGTTGTCAACAAAAATCATTTTTAGAATTGTTTCTACCTTATCTATGTCTATAGATATGCCTCTTTTATAAACCACATATCCCAATAACTTACCTTCAGTCATCCCAAATATACACTTCTTTAGATTTAATGAGATACTATGATCTCTACACCTTCATAAAATAGTCCTAAAATCTTTCACATGATCATTTTAGATTTTAGAAAAGGTAGGTTAGATCTTCCATTCAAATAATAATACACCTATCAATCATGTCTTTGAATGCAATGTCCATAACACATTGAAATGTAGAACCAACATTGATAAGACCAAAGGGAATTATATGTACAAGTTCCCATTTTGTGGTAATAGTTGTTTTTATTCTATCCTCATAGTTCACTAACAGTTGATTATAGAAATATATCCTTCTAAAAAGTTAATCATTTTTTAAGCATTCACTATCTATAATTCCTCATACAAGGATGGAAATATGTAGTTGTCTTTCTCTATATCTCTATTTAAGTTCATAAAATATACACATAAACATATCTCTCTACTCTTTTTTAAAATAGGAACAAGGTCCACCACACATGTGGAATGCCTACTAGGAAAAATAATCTTGGCTAATAATAATTTATGTACTTCCTTAAAGATCAAAGGATATATCAAAGGATTTGTAGACATTTTTCTTTGATATAAGGGTTTAATTCTAGGCTTGAGAGGAATGGTTTGAGTGATAATTGAACTATCAATTACCTTTAATTCTTCGTAACTCCAAGCTATAACATATTTATAGTATTTTAAATGTTTGATCAAGTTCATGCTTCTCTATTCCAATACAAGTTATCCGTAAGAGTACTTTATTTGAATCATTTACATTATTGATATCACATTGATCATGTAGCATGCATTCATAAGGGGTTACCTTCTATCTTTCATGTTGATAATCCATATCAAACAATCTTTCCAAAGATACCATACCTTCAGGGATTCTATTTTTTTCAAGTTCAAGATGCCTTCTTCATTGAATTTAATGTAATCTCTATTAAATTCATCTATGATCCAATATTAAAACACATATGTAGTTGTGATGAAGTCAATGATATATTTATCATCATTGAACACTTGAAAATTTATGATATTATCTAGGCTAGAAGGAAAAAAAGTGGCTCTACTGTAAACCTCTTAAAATTATAATTAACAATTATATATAAATTACTTGTAGCTATTTTCAAAGCATTTACTATGTGATTATTTCCAAAAGGTAATTTTTGTATATTGAATGCATCAAAATATTATATCAAATTCCAAATTTAGCTTTGGTATCTAGATAATTATTTGTCATTACATGCACAAAGGCTTATAACTTGATTAACCATAAGATCTAAATTGCCCAACACCTTCAAGTATTTGACTTTATTTTTTAGGAGAAAATGAAGTCCATGAATAAATGCCTCATACTCAGATACATTAATTGTATAAGCAAATTGCAATCTAAATACAACCAAATAGACCTTTCCCATGGGATTGATGAGCTCAATTATGGCAAAACAACCTTCTTTGGACTTAAAACCAACAAATTTTAAGGTCCATAACTAACTATCCTTTAAATTCTCTTATTTTTGAGATATCAATGTTGAAAAAATATCAATTTTATTCTTTATACTCTTATCATCATGTTGATAGATACTTCATTCTTCACTTGATAACACCCTCCTTATTTTTGCTTTAGAAGCTGAAGTATGGATCAAGTTTTTTAGTGACAGATTTCTATCATTAATATCTATAGTCTCTTTATCTTTACTTAGATTATCTTTCTTTAGACTATCCACTATGTTTATTTCTATTGTATTTAATATTGATAAGTATGGTAAATTGCACTAATTTACCTTAGGCTTACAATTCTTCAAATGCCTAGATACATGGATAACATTAGTTGATATTACTACCTCAAATGCATAAAATGAGTATTTTTCTTCAATTCTTTCTAGCTCATCCATCTTATCTGTGAGATGACTACCTAGAACTAATTATTTTGGCATTAAGAGAATGTTAGCATTTAGATTTTTAATAATTGACTCATTATAAAAAACCATTCTATAATTAACTATAGCATCACTAACATCCTCTTTAATCCTCTCTACCTCATGTGATGAAATAACACCAATAAACAAGACTTTTTTAACTTTATTCAAAATAATATAAATGCCTAAATCAAATTATACATAAAAAATCTCATTGGTCTTATTATATTCAATGATTAAATACTTTATTTTTAGTTTCCTATCAATTTTGATTTGATTTGGCATACCATGCCATGGGATCCACATATGAGATAAATTAGTTAACATATATAAATTCAATGTCTTAGACTAATATATACTCAAGAGCATAGCATATGAATCTGGGATGTCAACTACTTCGATATCAATGAGTTTGATACATTTGGATTTGAAGCTAATTACATATAAATGGTTCAATTCATTAATAACTCTAACTTATGATTTTTATAGCTACACCACCTTCCTGTTTGACTTGGCTAGAGTAAATCCTAACATTTGACAAACTAAAAATGGCATGAAATTTTCTAAGGCACCTTAATCTACCAAATAATTATGTATGTTTTATCCAAAGATAAGAACTTGAATAAGGAAAGGAGTTTCATTTTTTATTTATAAATAGAAACATGTGCATCAACCACTTTACTATTTTATTTCCCTTACGAAGGTGATAGATTCAATAACAACACTTCCTTTATATTAGACATTTATAATAACTCAAACATAGATATGTTAGCTTTGGTTTTATTTAAGTCATATACAATTTTATATCCAAATTTACTTAGTTGAAATGACTTATCCACTTATAATCGAATAGAGGTGTTCATAGGTTGATAATAAATTATAGGTCCTTTATATAAAAAAATATTATCACTCAAATCTTCTTCAGGTGGAACCTGGGCATTGTTTGGAGGAGTAGAAGTTATTAAAGGTGATTATAATTTACTCTTTAACATGTAATTGTGTTCTCCTTAAAACTTCCTAAAAACCTAAAATTCATTCAAGTTATCTTTTAGTTCATTGTCACTCTCACTTAGAAATTTATTAGTCTCTAAAACCAATGTTGTACTTGGATTTATCCTAGCCTAATTTTGGTCACTTTCATTTATAGGCACTATTTCCAAAATTTTCATTTCCTTTCAGAAAATGTTTGACACAAACATAAAATAAACACAATTAATTTTTGTATGATCTATTGTGTTATACAATCTACACCAACTAGGTAAATCTAGTTCAACAAAAATTATCAAATTCCTAGCATTATTATTGGTTTAATTTACCTTGTCAAGGGAGTAGGTACAACTTCATTGTTAAGCCTGGTATTCCTTTGGTAATTAGTTATTTCAAAATTTAAATTTATTTTTTGAGGGGGATTATTAGTGATGTTATTCTGAAGTACTTACATTATCAAGTTGACTACGTCATTGGTCAATCTCGTAACCAATTATTGTAAGTTTCGTAACTTAGGATTCACATCAATATTATGATTATAACCTATACCATTTGGATTATTTGAATTAACTATAGGGGCTATAAAAATCAATAATTTAGGTACAGGAGGCATTACTTGATTCTGAATTATAGGTTGTTTTTCATCTAGTTATGGTAACATTTGATTTTGGAGAAAAAATTAATTCTTGGTTATTTGATTTGAAGGAGTTGCATTATAAACTATGCTATGATTTGAGCAGATAACTCAAAGAATATGAGTCATCAGTGGTTCATTATTCATAAATACTTAATTAATTATGGGGACTTGGATGTATGTTCTAGGTTATCCTAAATATGGCAATGGACCAACACCATATCTTTGTGGCATCATTTGTTGCTCAATGTTGATGACTTCATTAAAGGATAAAGACAAGGATTCAAAATCTATTGGAGTTAATCTAGGAAACATAAATGTCATTGGGTCTAACGCTATTAAGTATGTTTGAAAAATAATGACTTACATTAGGGTATATGGATCTTTCAATCTTTAGTATAGTTTATGAAAATAGGTGTTAAATATACTCATTAGTTCTTGTTGTTCTCTATGAGTATAATCAAGGTCATGATACAAGATTACATGATCAATAGGTTTTCTAAAGTGATTAAAAGACATAGTTGCTAAGTTATTCGAAGACTAAATAGATCCATTTGTCAATCCAAGATGCTAACCATAGGCTGCCTCATCTAAGGGATAAGTTAAAATATGGAAAGACACATATTCATGTTCAACTTAGTTTGTTATGATGGCATCTTTGACATCTTGAATGTGCTCTTTAGTAGTCCAAATTCCACTTTCCATTTATTTTGAACAAAACTTTTTAGGATGTTTTAGTAAATCATGGGCAACCCCTAAAATAATTACAGACAAGTTACCTCAACAAGGATAATTAATAACCACTGGTGGGTTTATCAAAATATTAAATGGATTTACAAAGGAAAATATAATTTTAAGATAATTATTAGTTGAGTGAGTATGTCTAGTCTTGGATTTTTAATTGTCAGATCTAGTTTTTCTATGCTTAGTGATGTATAATAGTTTAAAGTCACCCTCAATAGACTTTAACCTCATTATAATAATTCTATTTTCTATTTTTGAAACTTGGAATGTTTTAGTGTGAAACTTTTTTCTAAATAAGGCAACTAAACTCTTGATTTTAAATTACAAACATTCATAAATCTTCAAATAATTCCAGATCAAGCCATCTTTTTAGTGCCAATTTATTGATAAGTCATTTGACACACCAACTTATGTAGGGTGTAAATACATCCAACCCCTCCTGAAAATTGATGGAATCTCCCCAAAGTCTATTATTATTAGGTCTTGGCTTGTAGGGTAACTCAGTAATTGCTGTGAAACTATTCCATTTCAAAGGACATAGTTAGAATATATTCAGATAAATGATAGGTAAAACTAGTCTTATGAATATATTGCCTAAAAAATTAGTAAAAGCATATTTGTCAAGAAAATATAACTGATTCAATAATTGTTCATTAAATACAATGCGTTCAACAATGTATTAACTAACAATTAAAAGGTTTTACAATCAAGATATACATGTAAATGTAGATTCTAGCTTTTAGATCTATTCTAAATATTCTAACATATTTGTAGAAAAGAAAAAAGAGAAGGGAAATGAGAAACATGTAAGCCTTTTTTGTAGCTAGATAAATTATGATTCATTTGATTTAGATGAACTTTATAAAACCAATATGTTGCCTACCTAGTTAGTACACAACCATGAACAAAGATGATGCAAGAGTTTGAGGTATTCAACTTTGAATAAATATGGACAAAATAACCATATACATATGTAGATAATGAACATTAGTCTTAAAAACCTTTTAATTTATATATATTTACTTAAAAATATTGTTTATATCCACCTAAAATTAGGGGAAGTATGGAAAATTCTTCACAACAATATTGCTCACAAGAAAAATTAACTCTGAAAACCAATAAATTGTATAAAATAAGTGTCTAGTCTTTTTTTGTATCCTCTATCTCTTAATCAACCAACCCTGTCTATGTCCTCTAGCTAGTTTTATATAGATTATGAATCTAACATCACCCACCCATTAGGTGGTTACAAATAATAAATAAAAGACATCAACAATGGTCCAAATTCAATATGAAACTACTTGTCCAAGGCAATACATGCCAAAATAATTAATGATAGGCTCACCTTAAACTAAATGGTAGATAATTGCTTGAAATAAAAAGAAATTACATGTGTTCACACTTAGTAGAAGAGACCATTCCTCCATGTCAAATTTCTTCATGTTTTATCTTCTTTTCATATACTCCCAATACGTGAGTCATAAATCCATTAAATTTTAATGACAAATTCTACTTTTAATAATGCATGTATCTTAGTTAAATCCTATAAAAAATGAAATAAAAATCTGTTAAATTCCTATCAAATTCAAAATACATAAAAAAATATAAACACACATTATTTAAAAGAAATAGATCCCCATGATTGAAATATTAATAGGTTTCTCATATGCACTTATACAATTTAAAAAGAACATCATTGTAAATATAGAGAATTTATATTTCTAACACAACAAATGAAAATGAAAATAAACATATGAATCAAATGATATAGTTTAAAAACCAGCACATGGTCATGCACATCCACATCAACACATTCGAAATACATGAAAAAAAAAATCAAGATAAAATATGAACAATGCCCATCATATCTTATATTTATAAAAATCTATTCAAAAGACACTCAAAAGGGTGTTTTTAGTTATTTTAAAAGATCAATTTAACCATTATGCATTACCCTCTTGTGCCATGTAGTCTAAAGATGGATGTGTCAAATCCTACTGGAAGGGTAACTTCACACATTCAAATATTTCCATTAGTAAAATTGATAACTTATAAAATAAATGGATTACATTCACATGTTATCATGGTACTATTTTTAAAATTTTCATTAAATTTTGACCTCATTTGATAGTGCAACAAAAGGTTTGAAAAATGTGCATTAACTAGATTTGCAAATTGGAAACATAGAAAATAACCAAGTAAAAATTAGTGTAGAAACCCATTTTCCACTTTGCATATTTCACACATGGAATGGAATAATCTAAGAATTTCCTTACTAATATAATATTTCCATATTTTTTTATCTTCTTCCATGTTTATAATATGATTGGATATCATGTATTCATGATAATTTGGGTTTGAATAGTGTGTAGTAGGCAAATTTAGTCACTGAGAAGACAAAGGAAACTGTGCCTTAGTAAGTTTTCATGGGTGCACATTTTTCAATTTGAAAACTATTTCGTGCAACTTCATTTAACATTACACACTTCCTAAATTTAGATATGCTCATGAAAAAAATAAGTCAAATTTTATGTGTTTTACCTTTATGAAGTGAGGTTTGAAATGTGCGTAATAGGTATATTTGACAACTAGGAAGATATAAAAATGACTAAGTAAAAAGTATCTTAAAACCCAATTCTGATGGTTACATAATTTATACTTAAAGAAGGTATTTTATATGAATTTTACACATTTGAACTCTTTCAAGATTTATCTATCTCCCTAAAAATATTCACAAAAATTGGATACAATTTACAACTGCTAAAATAGTTTTTAGGAGCACACAATAGAGAGATTTGACAAGTAAAATTCAGCTCAAATACCAGTATTTAATGGTTCACATTTGGTATATATATATATATATATATATATATATATATATATATATATATATATATATATATATATATATATATATATATATATATATATATAATTTTTCCACCTTAGGATTCTTCCAACATTTTACTATCAACCCATAAAACTTGATGTGAAATAGACATGATTTAGCCATGTGAAATGCCTCCCGAAAAGTGACTTCTTGTAATATTTAAAATCTAGAAATATAGAAATCTGTTTAGAATTCTATTTTTATGGCTGCATATTTGGCATGTGAAAAAATAATTTCTTTTGAATTTATTCACATTTGATCTCTTCCCAAATTTGGCTACCATCATCTGAAATTTGTGCACAATTAGACGTCATTTAAAGATTGAAAAATGCATTTGAAAAGCACCTAACAGTAATAAATGGAAGTTGGACAAAGATAAGAAAAGTGAGAAGTATATAATGATTGGGTATAGAGAATAATAAAAATAATATAGGTTATTGAATCATAGAAAATAAATAAAGACATTGTTATTAATAGTGATAATTCCACTAAGACATCTTCTCTTCTAGTCTTCATTGAAGATGTTGAGATTACTAATGTTGATAATTTAAACGAATATATGAAATCTTATTTAGAAGGAAGAATTCAAATTAAGGCATCAAGTCAAAGTGACAATGAAACCACAATAAATAAAAGAATTGTAGAAGAAAAACACCAAGAATATCCTAAGCATATTATTGCTAACTATGCTTTTATGACTAGGGTTATGCAAGTTGATGATCCAGACACATATGAGGAAAAAAAGGAAAATATAAATAAGAAGCATCAATGTAGGATGAGTATAACTCTCTAATTAAAAATAACACTTGGGTGTTGAAAAATCGTTCACTATGAAATAACATGGTTATTTATAGATGGACCTACAAGAATAAATTCACATCAAATGGAGTCATGGAAGGGCAAAAGGCAAGGGTGGTGGCTAGAGGTTTTTCACTAAAAAATGGTATTAATTATAATGAAAATATTATTTCAATTGTTAAGAGGCCATTTATTTGTATGATAATTTCCTTACCTACAAAATATGGATGGAAAATTCATCAAATGAATGTTAAGAGTTATTTTTTTATATGGTATTTTAAAGGAATAAGTTTACAGGCAAAGACCATGATGGTTTATCAAACTAGGTGAAGAACATCTAGTTTATAGATTTAAAAATTCATTATATGGTCTTAAATAAAATCCAAGGGCATGTTGCTCTAAAAAATGAGTATTTTGTTGTATCAGTATTCAAAAGAAGCAAATATGATCCAGACATGTATGTAAAGCATAGTGATGGATGAATCATTATTTTTATATTGTTTGTCCATGATTTAATTAGCAAATGGGATTATAAGAAATACATTGTAAACAGTAAGAAACAACTTAAACAAAATTTTGAGATAAGTGACTTAGGCCTAATGCATTACTTTTTGGGTATGCAAGTATGGCATGAAGAAATCTAAGATCTATCTTTCTATTTTCAAATATGTTATTGATATACAATGGAAATTTAGGATTCTTGAAATTAAAACCAAACAATACACCATGTGAATTTGAGGTGAAATTAAGGGGAAATTCTAATATAAATATATTATATGGAACATTGTATCAACAACTTGTTGGTAATGTATTATACCTTATTATAATTAGGCCAGATATTTCATATGTAGTTGACATTGTTTTTAAATACATGTTAGGTCTTCATGTTGACCATTAGAAATCATAAAAAATAATAATAAAGTATATTAGATGTATATATAAACTTGTAATCTAATATAAACAAGAAGATAAACCTACATTAGTGGGCTATATATATTCAAATCATGTAGGTGATGTAGGTGATATAAAATCAACTTTAAGATTTGTGTTTCAACATGATTTATGTCCAGTCTCATAAATCAGTAAGAAGCAAGATATAGTGTCTCTCTCCTCTATAGAGGCTGAATATATTATTTCTTTGATGGAATCTCAAAAAACTAAAGGATAAAAAGATTACTTGAGTGAGTTCATGTACCAAAAAATCATTCAACTACTATATTATGTGACAATCAAAGCACTATCAAGATATATGGGAAAATATCATGTCTTTCATGACAAATTAATACACGTTAAGGTTCATCATCACTTTGCTTGTGACTTAAAATATGAATAGGTGATTGACCTATATATTTTGTGGAATAGAAGACCAAGTTATAGATATATTTACTAAAGCATTTTATAATTTCAAGACATGTTACATTTTATGGATGTTAATTTAAAAAAAATAAATATGAAACATTAGGTAATATAAAGTGTTGTTTAAATGTGCATATAATTAACATATGTTGTTGGGACCCAAATTACAATATTATAACTCAAATGAACATTATAGAAGGCATTGGAATAATGTTTTTTTAATTTCACCTAATGTAATGTTTATTTTAAAACCATCGTCTCTCCAGACTCTTCCATCTTATAGATAATATCTAAAATATTTTCCTTTGTAGATCATTATTGTCTAGAAGCTTCCTAGTTTTCTATAGACTTTTATTACCATATATAAATTGAGCATCTTTCCTCTCAATCAACTCAGTGACAGAAACCCTCTACAAATTGAGCATCCATTCCTCTCTCAATCGACCCAATGCCTTCAAATCTTATCATGTAAATTTTATAATATTATTGTTAATAAATATTTTGCATTCCATACATTGACCCCCTATCATTTTTCCTATTAAAAACACAGGGGCAGCTTCTTATTAAAAGAGATTAGTTGATTTGGTGTACTTTATAAGTGATTGATCTATTTCTTTCGATTTTACTTCAAAATAAATTATATAATAGAATCTCAAAAATAATGAGCTCTCACATCTAATGTAATCTAACACCTAACCCTTTGGCATGATTGGTTGCCTAATAGAAAAGGTTGTCACTTTCACAGACAATCATGACACCATCTATATGCCGAACTTGTGGCCCTTTCCATCCTTTAAAATGATGAAGGGATACACCTAAATTCTCATCCACACAAGAATCCCCGCCATTATATTAATCCCCTATTCCCTATCTTATATTTATAAGAATGTTAGATGATATTTTAGGATACAGTATTATAATCATATAAGTTCACGCTTTATAGCCTACGTATGTGTGAAATTTTATGATCATTCTTGGATATGAATTTGAAAGTGTCCATCAAAAATATAATCTACATGTGTATGGGAAAGAACGTCAAATCCAACATTGCTTGCACCATCCGCGGTGAACCTGTACATGGCCACCTTTAACAAAAGGGTTGTTATGAAAATCAGACCTAGAGTTGACGTGGGTATGTCTCGCCGTCACAAGATTTACAAATTTCTAATCGGGCAATTTGTATGCCATCTAGGAAAAGAAGGCCTATGTAAATAAAATTTTGAGTGTTGCCCAAAAATATCAAGTATCATTTCATTTATCATTTCTCTAGTATAATAAAATAAGTTGTGCTTCGATCTATTCATTATGAATTATGCTTTGTGCAAATTGTGTTTTGAAATTACTTTTCACATTAACTGTTTTCATGGGTTTTTTAACCATTCTAATCTATTCTCTAATGTGCTTGTCTAAATCAATGATAAAGAAAACACTTTATTTACCATATGGTCTGTTCTCTTCTTTTGTAAATCAATTATAGGCATGTACCCAAAAAAAAATAAAAATAATAATAACTACTTAAATTATACATATCTTATTTTTATATAAAATTTATCAATAACATTTTTTTAATTATAATTATCACTTAAAAAGGAATTAAAAAAAGGTCAAACTAGCAAAGAATAGCATAGTTTTTTTTGGTTTAAAAAACATATGCCATCTAAACATTGAATCCTATAATGAGTTTCATTATTTCCTTTTGTAGTATTGTGCAAGGGCCATGAATTTGTATTTTAGTGGAACTAATAACACTATAAGACACTTTATTCGATGGTGTATCAAATATGAATAGTGGTTTTGTAGAGTTTGTTCGACTTAGCCGAAGAAAGCATTTTAAATCAACTTCCTAGTACATAAACAAATATAGTGTGGTTTTCAAAGACTATTGTTAGAAGTAGTAATTATGGTAAATAAGTGCAACGGAATGTCAATATAGTTGTGAAGAATTTAGAGTATATGAAGGTGATGCAATATAACACAATAAGATAGAATTAAAAATTAAAGTAGGAAATAAAAAGAATTAAAAATTGTAAATAATATTAATCTAAAAATGAAATACAATGGAAAAAGAGTAAAATTACATAGACAGATGGTTGCATCTATTTGGATCTAAAATAAAAGAGAGCTGAATTGAATAAAATAGGTGTTGCATGATAATAGGAAATTCCAACAAGTGATAAAAATTAAATTTTATTGAAGTGTTTTTTTTTACATATTTATTTTATTGCTTGATTAAAAAATTATTAACTATATAAAACATAAGATACTAAATTAAATAAAATTAGTTAAAGAAATGTAACAATAAGTTTAATTTGTACAAAAAAGTATTGAAATGAAATTTGTAATTTTAAAGAAAAAATGAAATCAGAGAAAAACTCATTATTGTAAGATTATTTATGACTGTGAATGTGTTATTTTTATTATATCTTGTTAATTTTCACTAAATTGAATATTATATATATTTTAAAGATGGAAAGGAATAGTAAGATGTTCAACCATAGTACATGGTTTAATGCATATATCATTATCGATAGATAGCTCAAACATTATGACAGCAGAATTTTTAAACCTATTTTTAATGTCTTCCAATAATTTATTCCATGAGACCATATTTTTTATTCCATTAGACCATATTTTTTATTCGAGGTAATGTTTCCATGATGTTTGGCAATCATCACATTGGATAAAATTAGGGTTTTGAGGCATTTTTTGTGAAGCATATTGTAAGGTTATTTATGGCTAAGAATGCACAGCTTTTAATTTTACATTATGAGTGTTCGAATATTTATTTGGTAGGTTTTTCAGATGGAGGTATTAAAAATCATATTAAATTTCTTCTCAATGCGATATGATTTTTTTCATGATAGATTAAAATATGTATACATAAATTCTTTTTTCTTTCAGTAGTAGGTGGAGAAAGTAATTTTTAATTTTTTATTAGTGATTAAAATAGCAAGCAAACATATAATAATATTTGAAATTAAAATTTATACAATTATTTAAATCATATAAAATAGCACAAAAAAATCATCGAAAGTAATCTTATTTACAAATAAAAATACATTCAATAACCATATAATTACATAAATAATATATGATTATGTATAATTATATTAATAAAATATAAATGACGAATGAAAACAATAAAAAATATAGCTAAAAAATAACATTAAAAAATATGACTTTATACAATATAATATACCATACATAAATTTAACAGTTGTTAACTATGTACTATGCTTGAAAACCTAACCTATTATAATTGCCTTATGAAAAATGAAAACTATTTTATCAAAAGAGCATTAAAAATCAATTAAAACAACTAATTTATTTTTTTAAAACAACTAAAACCTTTTATACTATACAATTACTAGTCCATAAACACCAAACACAACATATAATAGATCAATGAACAAAATAAATATTTACAGACATAATCAAGATAAAAACGAAGATATGAAAAATAAGTAAACCTTCCAAGAAAAAAACAAAAAAAAATCCAAAATATTCTATAGCACTCTATTGTTTTTTAAAATATATAATAAAACAAAAGAATTGAACCAATATTTATATATCGCAAGAACCATCATGCCCCATTTTCTATGTTTTCTATGCCCGATAAATATTTTTGACAAAGATGGCATTTGCACCTATTTTTTAAATCATAAGTGCCTCACATGGATCTTGTTTCTTTCATGGATGGTTTAATATGTAGTTTCAATGTTTGAATTAACATTTTTAAAATATGATCATTAATCAATTTAACTTACCTATCTTAAGGTATATATTGATATGATTATCTTGTTTAATTTGTGTGATAATTTAGTATTTTGAAGGTATCTATAGGTTGGTCATGATTTTTGTGCATTTTGATTTTATCAATTTAGTAAATTTTTGTAGGAAATTTTTTGGTATTCAAGTATGTTATTATATTTATAGTAATGTTTGTTGTAGATATGTTGTGTACATAGCAGTATCTCTATTTTCAAATATTGTTTTTTTAGACATGTTTTGATTAGAATATTGAGATGTAGAAAGGTTGGTTAAGTGGGTTGGTTTTTTTTAGTTCCTCAAAGATTATAATCTTACAACGCATTTACAAGTTGGATGCGGCCATTTGAGTGGTTTATTAGGTTAGTTGTGGCCATTTGAATCATATAGTAAGCCAGATATGGTTATTTGAATTGACTTGGTAATTTTGGTGGTTGGTGGTGTCCATTTGAATTCTTAAAGATTGGACCCCTAGTTGTGTCCTAGACATGGTTTGTATCTTCAGACTCTAAAATAAGCTACACTAATTAGCAAAAAAAAATTATACTTTTTTATTCAAAACTATCTTAAAAAGTAATATTTTTCCAATTTAATCTTAATACATTCATACAACCATCAAATTTAACTCTTATGTGAGAAGATAAATATTTTAAATGAGTGGAAAAAAAGAATCAACAACCATCAAATTTAATATTTATGTGAGAGAAGGGATAATTAAATAAACACACTAAATACCAAGTTCGTATAAAAATTAAAATTATATTAAATACAAAAATTGAAATTTTTATATAAAAATAATTGTTGAAAATGTAAATATTAACATAATAATTATGATATTAATATACTTTAACATTAAAATGAATGATATTATTTTTTATTAAATATTTACTTTGAATAAAAGAGTTTTTACCTTGTAACAAATCATAATGGAAGAGCGCCTCATGTAATTTCTAGATGGTTCGAATATTTATCCCTCAAACTTCCAAACCTTTTCGCTAGCGATGATGCTCCAAACATACCTTGGTGATCTTATTTGTATACCTTGCTTTTTTTCCAAAAGTTTATCCCTTCGATGCAACCATAACTATTTTTTTATAAATCCAAATTTTATGCGCTATTATTTTGTGTGGCATTTATCACATCTTATCTAATATATTATTTTATAATAAAAGACTTTACAACCTTACAATTTAAGTCAATTATTTCATTTTTTTTTTTTCATAGAAAAAAATTAAAATAAAGATAGGGAGGGGCTCGAGAAATGGGAAATATGGCGACGAGCTAATTAATAAAATATAGGTAAAACTAGTTACGTTTAATCAAGAAACACGGTGGGGAATATGGCCAGGACCGAGGACCCACTATCTATATACACCTTTTTACTGCATGTTTAGGACAACGGTAGATTTTGTTTTAATTGTGATTTCGATTTATCATCTCTACATTGGTGGTAATTTTTGTCGATATTTTTCATTTATGATCCCTATGCCTTATATCTCACATGTTCAAAATTTGGTAATTGATCTACTCATTTATTTTAGATTCTTCATTGGGCACAAAAGTTGGCAGATGATCTATTTATTTAATTTAGATTGTTCATTAAGCGCAACAAATGTTGTGACTTTAACTATAACATTTACTCTTGATCATCAGTTATATTTTCATTTTCTTTATCATTAAGGTTTTCCATTGTCATTAATGCCCACCCATAAAAATTGAAAAAATATACATAGATCTCCCGTGGAATCCTGTAGAATGAAAAAATAGTATTATGACCTAAAACTAACACTTTCAGAGCTAAAATCAATATTACAACCTGAAATCTTGATTTAGAATGGCATAGCTTTCGTAGTGAAATGCTAAAAGGAAGCATTAAACTATATGATTTGGTTCACCCTACCAACTTTGGATTTGCAGAAGTATTAGATTGCTGCATCTCAGGTAGCTCCAAGAAGTTATTTTTAAATCACATACCGTTAAAAAACATTAAAGCTACTAAAGTTTTTATTTCCTAAATAATTTTCATTTTATTTGAACATGATTCTCTTAAGCTAAGCTGTAAATAAATTATCTTTTATATATGTATAGTCCTTACTCAAAACTTTCACCAAAGTGAGAATGCGTAACTTACTGACATTATCTTCATTAAAAAAACATATAAATGAGCAACATGAATATTGGTCAGTAAAGATGGTAAATTTCCCTGCGGTTTATGGCAGTTTATGCTTGAACATGATAATGGGCATTTACTCCTAATCATTTTTATTTATTTATTTATGGTTATGCATGGTCAGCAGAATGAAAAGTGTATTTATAATATCTCATAAAGGTATGCTCTGTTTATATTTTTTTATGTGTCTTGTACGTGATGCAAAATCCACTTTGATGTTTTTGGCATTTAATATTTTGGCAAATATTTGAACATTTCCATAAATAAATCGCTTTAATGTAATGTATTGTTTAATTTACAGGATATGGAGAAACATAGGAGACCGAAATTTTTTATCTTCAATTTAGAGAACACATATGGAAGAAATTGGAAGCAGTTGTTATGGGGGGTTTAGCACTATTATATGAAAAATTTAAATCAATTTTGGATATAATGTCACATCAATTTAAATTTATTGGAATGAATATGAAAACTCTGTAAGATAAATTTAGAGACCAACCATTTCATCTTTAAAAAGTATTCTTCTTAATTTTCAATTGGTACACATTCCCAGATAATAATCATATTTTTAGACTAGAGTACTACTTTAATTTGTAACCTAAAACTTTTGACAGTAGGTGTGCTCCCTACAGTAAACTAGATCTATCCCAACTCTTCATGGAAGATTGTAATAGAGGTTGGAACTCTAATACCACATTTTCAAAAAGGATGCATATGATGGGGACTTGAACTAGCACAATGGATGTCTGTAATTAGCACATTTTAAGCACCATATGTTTTAAAGGCTATAAAAATCTAGATTTTAGAGTTGAATGACTATGGTAGTAAGAATTTTTGTAGCCATTTTAAGAAAGTTACCAATGAAAAATAAAGAGAATATTTTTTGATATCTCTCAATGCTGCCAATGAGAAACAGAGTGATGATTTATTTGGTAGTTCTCAATGTTCATGGTAATTAATATCCATAACTTATAAATCTTTTTAGGGTTGGTAGATTTCATAATAAATAGGAACTACTAATAGATGGTTTTTGTGAATAATTTTTCCTTTATTTGATATTGGGGAAACAGGGTTTCTCCCTAAGGATCTTTATTGAAATAGATAGAAAATTGTTCCACCAAAATTCACTAGCAGATTTATACCCAACCTAGTCTTAATGTAGCTTGGGAACCGTAATTTTTTTGCCATTTTTTATTTAACATATAGACCATGCCCGAAAGGTCATAAAACTAGGTCATCATCATTATGATTGCTACATCTTAGCCCATGCCCTACTAGACACAACCAAATGCTATTTTTTTTTCTAATGAATGTGATGATTTATCAATGATTAGTTACAAATACATCTTTACATGCTATTAATAACTTGATAAATTGGAAACTAATCAAAAAAATAGTAATTACCATATAAAATTAATTGTGTAATAAATTTTCCTAAATGCAAAAAGTATGGAACTATTGTCCTCTTATTTTTTAAAATTATAGACCCCCGATTATAAGTTTTAAGAAGTAAAAATTGTTTATTTTCACCTTTAATTCTTATAATATAATTTGATTCTTAATTAAAATGTTAATTGGGGACTGGAAACCTAAGTCTACTCTCAAAAAGTTAACTAGAAAATCTAAAACAAAATCCCAAACCCTCTATGATTCATCTTGAGAAGAATATTCCAGATTACAAAAAATTCTAAAGAAATCTTCAACTATATAGAAACTTTCTAGTTCAAGTAAGCATTTAATATTTTTTTTAAGGATGTATCTATGGTTATAAAGGAAATATAATAATAAAATTAATGAGGCCTTGGTTATGAGAAAAAAATTAATAGTTTTAGAGATAGATGAAGCCAAAGATGTATTTTTGTATAACTATGTCAATTTGAATATTTATGTGGTATTTCATTTTGATATATATGCTATACATATATGTTCTATTTTCATATTTAGAGGAACATGCGGTTAACTTTTGTGTAGTGGATGAAGAACACTTATTGATTACCCACAAGGTGGAAAAAAATAAAAAGTTTGTTGTGATGTGTGAAATACAATAAATCTAGTTCTACCTATTGGTTTACATGTATTTCTCCTCTATTTTGCATTTTCATTGACTTGATTTTCATTATATACCTATTGATATCATTAAACTATTAAATGGAAACATTTAAGAAGGAAAATAATCTATTATTGAGAAAAAATAAATTTCATGTGTGCTTACCACAATAGATTTATATATTTTCAAGATATAAAATTACAATTCAAATTTTCTAAATTAATGTATTTGTATCAATAATTGTGATGTTTCTATCTTAGTTTAGCATTGCATAAGTTTGGTTCCATGAGGTTTTTAAAAATGAGGGTTTTCATTTGTATTTTATTTATAAATTATATATGATAAATTATAATGTGGAATAAGAATATATTTAAATTACTATTTTTCTTTAGTTAAGTTATTACGATAAAAGATAATTTATTTATCAAAATCATTTAGGGATTAAACCTAATTTTATTTATGAGACAAATTTCATACATTTAA
>JARHVA010002950.1:1882500-1935000 GCA_037957365.1 Torreya grandis
ACCTATAGTAATTTCTCTTAACGATATTTACTAAATCTGCCCCATGACAATTGTTAAAGGGGAGAATCAAGATTTATAAAATTTTAAAAATCATATGATAAAATCTTAGTGATGAAGATTTTTAAAAAGTTACTTTTAAATTAGTTTTTATTACATTTTTATAATTGATTTTTAAATTTAAAATACGGCATATTTTTCAAATTTTTAAAGACATGATTTGCTCTCAATCTAGGAGGATTTACTCACAATAGAGTCAAATGGGTAGCTCATATGGATATTTTTATAACATTTAATAATCATTCTAATCTTGTTACTAATGTGTAAAAAAGGTCATCATACCATAGTAAATATCAATAAAAATGGGATACGAAACAAAATGGAAACAACATTGTTAAATTTTACACTTTTGGATGAGGTCTGTCGAGAAGTTTGAAATGAGATAAGTGGAACCAAGGTATGGGATACCTTTAAGAGGGTATATAAGAATTCGTGGGATGTATGTATATTAAATCTCACTAAAAATTTCTATAATATTAGACTTTTGGACACATAAGGGCTAGTTCCTCATTTAACAAAGATAAAGGAAAATAATAATGAAGTTGTTTGTCTTGGAAAGAGTATAATTGATAATTGTTTTGTGTAAATAATACTAAAATGTCTACTATGATCATATCAACCAGTTATTAGAGGCCTAGATGCTTTTGAAAAATTAACAAATATAAAATTTGAAGATCCATGTGCCAAGCTAGTGCATGAATAACAGTGTCTAATAAAGGAAAATGATAATTTCATTGATGATTCTTTAGCCTTCATGAAAAATAAAGAATAAAACTATAAGAAGTTTCAAGATAATCAATATAAGTGAAGAGAGATGATTTGGAAGCATGAAAATAGGTATTACTTGTCAAATAATCATGATAATCATAGAGATGAACATAATTCATAATACAATTATTATATAAAGCTAGGTCACAAAGTTAATGAATGTTACAAAAGAACCAATGACACAAAAAGGAAAATAAGCAAGTTTTGAAAAATCATGATTCCAAAGGAAATTTTATTTATTTAGATATTAAATAAAATAATTATTATAAAGATATTAGTGTGATTGATTCTAGTGATAAAAACTCATCCCATAACGAATAATAATTTGAATCGTTAAGTAGTGATAGTACTATATAAAAAATAGTCTTGCGTAATAACCTTGTTTTAAAATTTGAAGGGACTAAAAATGTGAAGTTATTTCCATACTTTAAAACAAATATTCTATGGGTATTTCAAATAACAAATCAAGTGTGAAAGGTATAGTTATACAATTAAAATTTCCTAATAAAACATCTAAATGACAAATATAAGGTCGATACCATTGGCATAGTTGAAAAATAGATTGTTAAATTTCAAGAATTTACCTCTAAATGTGAAGATAGGCATATGTGTGTTATTTCCAAACATGGTGATATGACTAAGTTATGGCATGAGTGATTTGTACTTATTAATTATCAAATTATTGGAATTATGGAGAAACATAATATTGTTTATGGGATTCCAAAAATATCTTAAAGAAAAATTATTTGTGAAGGTTTTGTTATGGGAAAGCAACATGTAGAGAGATTCACACAAGGAAATTTATGGAGAGCAAAGGTTCCTTTGATTTGGTTCATAGTTATATAATGGAGATTATATCACCTAAACTTGAAATATAAATATATGTACTTAATTTCATAAACAATTACAATAGAATAATTTGGGTATATTTTCTATAATAGAAAAGTGAAGTGTTTTATAAATTCAATGAGTTTAAGGTTTTGGTAGAAAAACAAATTGAAGGGTATATATGGTTAATAAGGATAGAAGGGGTGCAAAATATATAAATAAATATTTATTCATATTTTTCAAGAAACATGGAATAAATAAAGAATCTACTATTTCTTACATAGCTTAACAAAATGGGGTTACAAAAATAAAGAATATGAATTTGATGGAAATGGATATATGTATGTTATACTCTAAAAATATAGAAGTAAAAATTTGTTTTCATCTAAATCAATTCATACAACTACATATATTATTAATATGACCTCTACTTAGATAGTCATGAATTTAACTCCAGAAGAGGAATGGAGTGGTAGAAAACCCATAGTCTCTCACTTCTGAGTATTTAGTTGTAATGCATATGCTCATGTTCTTGATTTAAAAAATGACAAAGTTATATTAAAAAAAGTGATAAGTATATAATGGTTGGGTATAGTGAAAACTAAAAATAAAATAGGTTATATAATCCTAGAATTGAATAAATCCATATTAAAATGAATGCATGGATTGATGAATACATTGTTGTTAATAGTGATAATTCCACTAAATAATATTCTCTTCTAGTCTTGATTGAAGATGTTGAGCTTGCTAAGGTTGATTATTCAAAAAAAATTATAAGATATTCTATATAAGGAGGGATTAAAATTGAGGCATCAATTGAAAGTGATAGTGAAAGCACAAGAAAGAAAATAGGTATCTAAGAACTATACCAAGAATATCCTAAGCATATTTTTGGTAAATATTCTATTATGAATAAGGTGATTCAAGTTGATGATCCAAACACATATGAGGAAAAAAAAGTAAAATATATATTGTAAGCATCAATGTAGATGATTGAAACTCTCTAATTAAAAATAACACTTGGGTGTTGACAACCCCTTCACAAGGAAAGATAGTGGTTATTTGTGGATGGACCTACAAGAAAAAAATTAAATTAGATTAAGCCATGGAAGTGCATATGTAGAGGATGGTGGATAGATATAGTTTTTTTAACAATGTATTGATTATAATGAAACTTTTATTTAAATTTCTAAGAGGCCATCTCTTTGTATGATAATTTCCATAGATAGAAAATATGGATGGAACATTAATCAAATGGATGTTGAAAGTGATTTATTATATGGTGTTTTAAAGTAATAAGTTTATTGGGAGATACCACCATGGTTTATAAAACCAGGTTAAGAACATCTAGTTTGCATATTAAAAAAGTCATTATGTGGTCTTAAACAACCTCCAAGGACTTGACACTTTGAAACAATTGAGTCTTCTGTTAAATCAAGATTTAAAAAAAGTAAATATGATCTAGATATGTATGTAAAGCATAATGATAGACAAATCCTTATTGTTGTATTATATGCTAATAATTTAATTAGCATAAGGGATTATATGCAATACATTATAAACACTAAGAAACAAAGTAAAAATAATTTTGAGATAAGTGACTTAGGTCTGATGCATTATTTTTTTGTTATGTATGGTAAGAAGAAAGATAAGATTTTGCTTTATCTTTTCAAATATGTCCTTGATTTACTAGGAAAAATTAGCATGCGTGACTGTAAACAAGATAGTACACCTTGTGAAGTTGAAGTGAAATTAAGTGAAAATTATAATATAGATAAATTATATGGAGCATTATATCAACAACTTCTTGATAGTGCATTGTACCTCATTATCACTAGAGCACATATTTTAGATGCAATTTGCATTTTTTCTAGGTACATGTCAAATCCTCATGTTGACCATTTAAGAACTTATAAAATAATACTAAAGTATATAATAGGTACATATAAACATGAAATCTAATATAAACAATAATATGAACCTACTTTAGTGGGCTATATAGGTTCAAATCATGCAGGTGATGTAGGTGATATAAAATCAACTTCAATATATGTATTTCACCTTTCTTTATGTCCAATCTCATAAAATAGTAGGAATCAAACTATAGTGTCTCTCTCATACATAGAGGATAAATATATTGGTTCTTGGAACTAATATAAGTAAGTTATGTCGCTGAGAATACTACTCTAGAAAGTTCATATACCATAAAACCATCCAAGTAATATATAATGTGACAATCAAAGCACTATCAAGTTGCCAAAAAATCATGAATATCATGCCAAATCAATACACAATAAGGTGCATCATCACTTTATTCTTGACATGAAATACAGAAAAATGTTGGAGCTAATATTTTATGGAAAAGAAGACCAACTTATAGATATATTTACTAAAGCATTATCTCTAGTTAAATTTGTGAAATTTCAAGACATGTTACATCTTGTAGATGTTCCTCATAAAGAAGTAAATATGAGACATTAGGTGATATAATGTTTTTTTGTAAATGAGTACATAATCAAGGAAAGTTTTTGGGACCCAAATTAGAATCTTGTAACCAAATAAACATTATGGTGGTTTTTGTAATATTTTTTATTTAATTCCACCTAGGATAGTGGTTTATTTTAGAACCATCCTCTCTTTAGACTCTTACACCTTTTAGATCATCGCCAAAATCTTTCCCTTTGCAGATCATTATTGTCTAGAAGATTTTAGGTTTCCTATATATTTATATAACCATCTATAAATTGAGCATCTGCCCCACTCTCAATAAACTTAGTGCCTTAAAATGTGATCATGTAAATTATGTAAGATTGTTGCTAGTAAATATTGTGCATTCCATACATTGACCTCTCCCATTTTCCCTATCATAAACAAAGTGGAGGATTCTAATAGAAAGAGATTTGTTGATTTGGTGCACTCCATGGATGATATATCCATTTTTTAAAAAAAATTAATTCAAAATGAATTATGCAACATGATCTATAAAATAATGAACTACGACATATAAGAGACTCTAACACCGAACCCTTTGGGATGATCGGTTACTTGATGGAAAAGGTTGTCACTTTCATAGGCAATCATTCCAAATATATTCAAAACTTGTGCTCCTTTCCATATAATAAAGTTATAAAGGGATACACCTACGTTATCACACACATAAGAGTCACTGCCATTCTATTAATCCCTATTACCTATCTTATATTCTTAACAATGTTAAATGATATTTTAATATTTAGTATTATAATCATATCAGATCACTTTTTGGATCGTACTTATGTGTGGAATTTTACAATCATTTCCAAGATATGAATTTCAATGATTAAATACAAAATATAATATACATATACATGATAAACAATGTCAAATCCAACATTCCTTGCACCATCATAATTATCTAGGTGAACCTTTGCATGGCCACTATTAGCAAAAGGGTTGTCATGAAATCCAAACCAAAAGTTGACATGGGTAAGTTTCACCATCACAATATTTACAAATTTTCATTCAATAAATGGGTATGGCATCTAAGAAAGGAAGGCTTAACAAAATAAAATTTTAAGTTCTGCCCAAAAATATTAAGTATCATTTCATTTATCATTTCAATAATTAAATAAAATAAACAACGCTTCAATCTATTCATTCTCAACTTTGCTTTGTGTAAATTTTGTTTTGAAATTACTTTTCACATTAACTATATTCTACATTTTTTGTTATTACAATCTATTCTCTTATGTGCTTGTTTAAATCATTGATAGACAAAACACTTTATTTACCATATGTTTTGTTATTTTCTTATGTAAATCAAATACAGGAAAATTATTTTACAACTGAAAATCATACATATATCAATTTTAAATAAAATTTATCAATATCATTTTTTATTTGTAATAAAAATTCAAAAGAGAATAAAAAAGACTTCACACTTGCAAAAGAATCATATTATAGTTTAATGTTTTAAAACATATTCTCTCTAAATGATGTATCATAAACTCAGTTTCATTATTTGATCTAGTAGTATTTTGATAAGCCCATGCATTTGTATTGTAATGGAAATAATAACACTCTAGGAGATTTTAATCAATGGTGTATCTGATATGAAAAGTGGTTTTGTAGAGTCTATTTGACTTAGCCAATGAAAGGATTTTAAATCTCCTTCTCGGTATATAAAAAAATATAGTGTGGTTTTGAAAGAATATTGATATAATTAGTAATTATGTTAAATAAGAGAAATGAGAATGTCAATAGAGATGTTATCAAATTTAGAATATATGAATGTGATGCAAGATAACACAATAAAATATAATTAAAAATTGAAGTAAGAAATGAAAGAATGTGAATAATATTAATCTAAAAATGAAATATTGAAATAAAAAAGGAAAAGAGTAAGATTGCATCAAAATCTGAGAAATGAACATGGGTTATAGTTGTTTAGAATTCAAAATAAAGGATAACTGACTTGAATTAAACATGCATTGCATGATAATATGAAACTCTAACAAGTCAAAAGTATTAAATCTTATTGAAGTGTATTATTAATTTTTTGCATATTTTTTTATTGTTTGATTAAAAAATTATTAAATATATACAACATTAGATAATAAATTAAATAAAATACATTAAATAAATTTAATAATAGGTTTATGTTTTAAAAAAAAAAAACCATTGGAATTAAAATTGTAAAAAATTCAACAAACATGGAACAAGAGAAAAACTCATTATTATAAGGTTGTTTATGGATGTGAATGCATGGTTTTTATTATTTCTAGTTATTTTTTAAAAATTGAATAGTATATGTATTTAAAATATGTAAAACAACAATGATATGTTAAACCATAATATATGGTTTAACATATATATCATATCAGACGAATAGGTTAAACACTATGAGAGCATATTTTTGAAATTTATTTTTGTTGTTATGCCTTCAAATAATTTTATTTCATGATACCATGTTTTAATTCATAAAAATTCTTCCATGATGTTTGGAGATCATAGAATTAGATAAAACTATGCTTTTTATGAATTTTTTTGTGAGGCATATTGTAAGGTTGCTTATGGATAAAAATACATGGCTTTTACTTTTCGATTATGAGTGAACAAACATTTATTTGGTTGGTTTTTCAAATTGAGGTATTAACAATCATATTAAATTTCTTATTAATTCAATATTAAGTTTGTAGTGGTAGATTAAAATATTGTATGCAAGAATTCTTTGTTTATTCAGAGACAGGTGAGGAATGTAATTTTTAACTTTTTATTAGTTATTAAAATAGATAGAAAACATGTAATAATATTTGAAATTACAATTTATAAATTATTTTTGAATCATATGAAATAACAAAAAAGAGTCATGGAAGGTAGGATTTCTTATAATTAAAAATACATTAAATAACTATATAATTACATATATCATGTTGCATTATACATATTTATATAAATAAAATATAAATGGTGAATGGAAAATTAAGGAATACAGTTGAGAAAATGACTTTAAAAAGTGTGACTTTATACAATGTAGTATACCATACATGACTCTAATATATGTTTACTATGTACTATGGTTGAAAACCTAACGTATGCTAGCTATATTAAGAAAAATGAAAACTATTTTATCAAAGAGCATAAAAATTTTGTGAAAAAACCTAAAATTTAATAACATGTAAATTTTAGGAGAAAAAATAAATACCTTTCATAATATGCAACTATTAGTCCATAAACACTAAAAACAAAATAGAGTGGATCAAGGCACAAAATGAATATTTATAGACACAATACATAAAAAAAAGGAAACCACCATAAAAAATGCTTTCCCTGAATTATCTAGCACTCCAATTTTTTTTCAATAATATACAATGAAACAAAGAAATCCAACCCATATTTATATATCACAAGATCTGTCATGCATAATTTTATAACATTACTATATATTTTGGACAACGATGGTATTTTCACCTATTATTTAAATCATAGGTGCCAAATGGGGATATTTCTTGTTTCATTGATGGTTTAATACATAGTTTTAATGTTTGAATTATTGAGGTTTCTAGTATTTGATCACTCATCGATTTAGATTATCTCTCTTAAGACACACATTGATATGATTATCTAGTTTAATTCTGTGATAGCTTAGTATTATGGAGGTATGCCTATTTTTGTTGTGATATTTTTAAATGTTAATTTCATCCATTGAGTAACATTTTGTAGGGAACCCTTCAGTATTCAAGTGTGTTACCATACCTATAGTAATGTTTATTGTAATTATATTGTGTACATGTCAGTTTCTCTATTACATATAAAATTTTATCTTCTTAGACATGTTTTGATTAGAATATATAGACATTTTAATTATATAGAGACATGTACATGTTTCATTATAAATTACATTAAGATAGACCATGATGTGTATATTTTTTACATTTTTATATAATGTGATATTGAGTAAATATGTTAATGACTATCAATGGTTTCTTGGACATATATTATTACTCTTTATATTCAAATAACATGTTTTTTTCCCTTTATTATAGTGTGAGGCTTCAACATCTATAAAATAAAATTATTTTCTATTATATGTTCACATGTTGATTAAATTCATTTTGATTAAGGTTTTATAGATAATTTACTACCATTCTATTATAGTTATGAATTATTCTTTGGATTCATTGATTATATTTAAAATTGTATTCTTCGTCTATCTTTTCCTTTCTCTTGTTCTCTCATAAAATTTATAAGATTTGAGATATAGAGATAGTTATTATGGATTGACAAATATAGATGATTAACAATTATTAAGCTAGACGTAATATGATCAAAATACATTGTTATTAATCATGCTTCTTAGGATAAAATACATGATTATAAGTTGATTATATATGATGTCTAAATTTATATTCACTAATAATGTGATTTTTTGAGTTGATTCAAAATTATTAATGTAACCTTTTGTGTTAGATTGCACTATCAAATTAACATGAATTATTGGTCACTAATCTAGCAACATTACAAAAGATAATAATGTCTACTACTATGATGGATAAGAGTAACTAAGGTCCATGATGCTCATTGGATTTTCCAAGATCTATGAGGGAGAAGATGGTTATGGGGTCATAACTGAATCTTCTCTCACTTTATCTAGTGGTCAGAATGCACATTGAAATCCACCTCTTAATAAATGGATATCCATATTAACAGAAGATAAGATGTTAGATATTAAAATTGAGTATAATTCTACAAGATTTATCTATTGATTTTAATTGCTGAAGACTATGTAGGACTCTTAGGTATAAAATATTTCATTATGTGCACCTAAATAATTCATGGTGTGACTTTCTCCAAAAACATGTTTATACTCAATCCTTTCTTACACTTTTTTACCTCTTTTCTCTTCCTTTTGGTCTTTGTAGAACTAAAAAAATTATTTATTTGAGTCTTTGAAATACCTCTCTTATTACAAAACTACCACTTTCTATGATGCAATCACCACTCTTTGTTACAAAATCACCCCATTAGTGACACTTCTACCATGATAATTTATTATTCATCGTTGATAGAAGTGTCATTTTTGTAGTGGTTTTATAATCAACTATTGTAGTTATGTTATGGAATAGGGAAGATTCATCATTAAAAGTGATAGTTAAATATTAATCACTAGCAAATAGTAGTGACTCCATCATGGTTGATGTATTTTCAAAAATAAAACCTGAGAGTTGAGTTTTTCACACATTTTTCATGTTTTTATTCATATTTTATACTTTTTAACTTTTATTTTGCCTCATGACTTCTAATATCACTCCCACTATTAATTTAATCACTCCCCATCCTTCCTAAGTTTAAATTTGAATTAACCAAAATTTAAACTCACCCATGTAAGATTTATGCTTCTCCCATAAGTGTCTAAATTTTACATGAATTTTAAATCTAGATTTTGCATTAGATATTAGTGATTTCAAGATCTATAGAACCCTATCCCACATAAAGTTTTTAAAAAGCTTTGATCCATATTTGGTCATATTCATTGTCATTTTAAATTTTTTGAATAGTATAGTTTGTATAAATCAACAACCAGTACTTTACTATCTATGAGTTGGCCTATCCACTATTTAACATCTTTTATTTTCAAAGATTTTTACCTTATTTCCTTATTTCACTTTCATCCTTTTATCAGAGAGTTATTAAGAGTTTTGATTGAGTAATCAAGGATCTGGATACCTGAGGATACCTTATTTACTTTTAAAAACCCCTTCATTTTGTCATCATCATTGATTAGCTTAAGGTGTTTAAATTTCATGTTTGTTTATTCATTTATTAGATTAGAGTATTTTTGTATTAATTAGATTATTTTTCCATTACATAAGGCATAGATAGGAAAATAAGTCCTTTATCTCCTCTCTCGTATATCAAAAACAATAGCTTAGATATTTATTTCTTGCATCTGCATACTATAATATTTTAAAAGCATGTAGTTATTATCCAAACACTAGTTAAGATGTAGGAACAAATAAAATCACTTTTTACTTTCATAAAAATCATTTTTAATTTTTTAACAAGCTTAGATTCACATACAAACATGCTCACATACAACTAGAGCGCTCTAGAAAAACCTAGCTAAAATAAATTTGATATCATGGACCTCACTTCATTCATTTGCATGAAATAAGATTGTTGTTTATATATCAAAAAATATAACTTTTATTTCATCCTTATTCAATATCAAATCATTAAATTCAATTTACAATCATTTAGTACATAAAAAACACTAGTTTCTATCTTGCATACATAAGAGAATTTCTAGACAACTGGACGTTGTAATACCTATGGTTTGGATCTAATATTGTTTCATTTGCATTTCAAAAAAAAATTAATTACATTATATTTTAATTCATACTATAAAAACAAAAATAAAATAGTTTCATTTAACTTAAATAAAGGCAAAATTTTGCATCTATAAAATGGTTAAAAATTTGTATTTGCTTAATTTTAATGTTGCATGCATCAAAATATCATTAAAAATACCCAAAAATTACATTTACTTACATATTTCCTTAAATCATTAGAAATTTACTTTCATTTAAACAAGAAATTTAGTTTTATTTTAATTTTGAAAACCTTATCAAATCAAGCACAAGTACAAAAAAAAACCTCTAAATAAAGCCTTACCAAGACAAGGGCAAGTAAAGAATTTCTCTGCCCTTTCCAAACATCAAACACATCCCTTACAACACACCCAATACAAGCTTCACTCCTAACACATTTCCAACCAATATTTCACTAAGATTGCATGACGCTCACTAGGCCTCTTTATCCTCATAGTGTTAGTCTATTTCCTAGAGTGTATGATCCTATTATAGCAAGTACACTTTATAGATATAGGAGTTATGAGGTTAGTCTTCTATTATTTCATTCCACCCATATTTAGACCTTATCCTTAGCCATCTTGAAGCCTTAGATGAATAATCTATGCTCATAGTTGCATCATTATTCCCCCTTAGTATCCTTCATCACCATGTAAATAATCTCAAAATCTTAGTATTTCATCTCAAATTTATTTCATCCTCAATTCTAACCTGATCTCATTTTATTTAGGATACTCGTAATTATTCCATTACTTCATCTATCTCAGCCTAACTCGTGAAGTGGAGTGCATAGTTTAACATATGCTATTCACATGAATACAAATTTGTGAATGTGAGGTGAAAGGTATATCTTTTTATGTATCCCTCTCTTATTTTTATCTCCACTTTTTGTTTTCATTCATATTCATAGAGTATTATATACTCCATGAATATGTATATTTTGAAAATTACATAGATAACCATAAATACTTAAACCTATAAGAGGATTATTCACTAGGTGATGAAGCCTCCTTTCATAGGTTTAATGAAAACACTCCCTAATAAGATGTAGAATCCCAATATCAAAAAAACACTTTCAAATCATAAACTAGATTAGGGGTAATGATCCACAAGCTATGGGATCCATAGGAAACCACCAAAAATCAGCTTAACTCTAATAACATGTCCTTAACTAGTGGAAGTAGGAGTAATAGTCAAATTGTAACAAAACCATTAGTTAGCCTACAAGCCTAGATGCCTAAAGTAAAATAAGATATTACCAATACATTAATAGAATGTAAAATTTGGAAGATAGGCTAAGTGGAACATGAATGCCATTGCATCCTTCTCCTAGTAACAAAAATAATCTCCAGCCCACAAGAACAACACCTAATGGATCCTAAATAGTCATATAATCCTAATAAATCTATTAGTGGTCATCATATCATACCTCATGTAATTTTAACCAATGAGGTCACCAAAACCCACATTCCTTCGTCCTTGAATGAACTCATCTCAAGCTTGGTAGGTCACATTCAATATTTCTAGAGTAACAAAGCCTCTCTAAATGAAGATATGGACACCAATCCCACTATCTATGATTAATCATCTTTTATTCTCACCTCAATGGTGACTTATCAACTCTAATTATATCCATATAGCCCATCTATACTTAACTATGCCTCAAATTAGTACCCTGGGTACATACTCATGGCATCTCCAATCAAACTACTTGTTGGTGTAGGATTTTTATCACTTGCAATTTTACCTACATGGTTTTTAGTTAGATTAATTAGGGTTGTTAAGGTAATTAAGGGAGATTACACTTAATGTAGTTTCTAATAGTGATTTGAGTTGTTACCCTTTTCGTGACCTAATCTATCATTATTTAATGTACCTCCTTGGTAATTTTTGGCTAGTCAATTAAGCTCATATTTTCAAATGGTAATAAATTTTAATAGGTAAATTATTTTTGAGTTTCATTTTCTTCAAAAGTACCTATTTTTTCATGCTCTATGCATTGATGAACTTTTGGGTCCATCTTAGATACCTATTATTCACATATTGTACAATTGGTATATCCTAACATCCCTCTACTTTTTTCATACTTATGCATAGATTTATAAAGATGCATTATAAGATGTATCTAACATCTATATGAGCATAATTTTAATAAAAATTTAAGGGGGGTCACCGTTTATATTTTTGAGGGGGTATTTTTTGGTGTTGTGTATTCTTTAGTTTCTATTTTTCACATTGTCATTTTTTACTTGTGTTGATTCCTACAATAACTACTCATTTGGATGCATTATCGACTGTGCCCAATGTCCTCTTCATGAGCATGCATTTTTTATTGTAAATAGATGGTCATTGCAGTTATTTTGTGTAGTTGGGCACTTATTTTGTGTCTTATATTATTCATGTTGACTTCACTTGAGAGTCACTCACAAATGAAAATTAATTCTCCACCAGTAGTCCTTCTTATAAAGAACAACTATGCTTCTTGTCATGCATATATGTAACACTTGCTCATGATAAAAAAAAACATACTCCATTCCTATATGAATATATCCCTACTCCTTCTGATTTAGGACAATTAAATATGTGGGATAACACCTATGATAAGGTTTTTGGTACCTTACTCGTACATGTTTACATGGATCTTTGTTACCATGTGGAACATATAGCATGTCCGCACACTATTAGGATCATTTTTTAGTCACATTTCAGATATCATGTTGAGATTTAAATCACTCCTAATCCTTAATTTCCTTTTGTCTCTTTAGAAAATATTTTACTCTCTCATTTACTCCTATTTCCTATGATGACACATCCATTGTGTATATGTCTCTTCCTTATGTTGATCCACTACTACAGGTTAGGATTATTTTTGACCTTAGTTATACCATTATAGATTCTAATTATGTTCCTATGTATGATTTTATTCTTCTAGATCAATCATACATTGGTACTTTGGAGGAATCTACTATTTATAGTCAAAGTACACTTATTCATATCGTTGACAACTCTTCTCTTCATATGGATATTTAATCTGTTGATTCATGTGCTTCATCTGCATTCTCTTCTTCAGATTCATGGGCTGATCCATACTATCCAATTTATATGGAAATTCCTTTAGTGAATGCTCCATGAAATTATTTTACATCATACTCACATGTACTTAATGACAATTTTGATCATAATAATATATCTGAGATTGACAACTCTTCTTCATGCACAAATGAATACAATAGTGATGGGAACACACCTCCACTATATCATTATCACATTGTAGATATTGAGGGGTTAGTTATTGATCCACCTAAATTTGGTCTAATTCGAACATTATAGGATGTAGGTAAACAGATCCAATACTCATCAGACATTGGATAGCTTAATCTATAGGTACATGCATTTCGTAGTCAATTTTGTCCTCTACTCCCTTTTTAATATCAATACATAGAGTAGTTGGATAATCTACACTTACTTTAGATAGGTTCACTTTAGTGGATTTACATTTAGTACTTGTGCATGATCTTGACAAACCTATGGAACACTTATATTTTGGACCCTACTTAGGTATTTCTTTACTATTTCTTCCTTCATCTTCCATAGTGGAATATGTAGAATTCTAATACACCATCGATGTTATTCCTTTTTTAAAGGGAAGAATAATTACTAAATGTGTATGGAGCTTCTTCAGTCTTCAAGTAGAAGATCTCATCGGTGAAATTCATCATTTTATAATATTTATTATAGGTAGCTTCAACATATTCTATTGGTAGTTATTAGTTCTCCTATCTATGTGTTATGTTTTCTCTCACTTGTGGATGCATTTTGGTTGTGCCCAATATCATTAGATCATGTAAAATTTCTCACTTTATTCTATTTTGGAAATGAGTTTTATCCTACAATTTTTCTCATTTTCTCTATTTTAGGAGAATTACATTGTGCTTAGGTACCTAATGAGGCCTTGTTTTCAAGACCCAATTCTTCTACCTAGCCAAGCTACAGTTTAGGTGGGTTTTAGTGTAGGATTTTTCCTACTTTTAGTTTTACATACATGGGTTTTATTTCACTTTATTAGGGTTGTTAAGGTCATTAGGTGAAAACACACTCAATACATTTTCAAATAATGAGTTGATTTGTTATCTTTTTGGTGACCAAATCTCTCACTATTGGTGTGGCAATATTTATCTCAAATAATCTTATACTTTTTGTAATATTGGACATTTAGAGATATTGGAGTAATCCTAAAATTCTAACATTCCTCCATCATACCAACTCCATTCTCAAAATCCTATAATAAGTGTCTACACCTACAGTCCTCATAACAATATAGTGTCCAACAATCTACCACCCTATTTCCCTCAAGGTCATATATCGCCCACCTATGATCCCCATTTATAAAAGAAAGAATATCTCTCCTTATACACCTCTAATTTATGTGCCATCCATGTATACTCCTTGTAAATAAGAACCTAACCCTCCATCTAACACTCTTCCACCTTATTATCATATGTTTTCTAAATCCACTCAGCCAAATAATTACTTTTCAACCTACTCCACACCACCTTACCAAGAACCCTATTTTCATCTCATTGGTTACAAAAGTAACCAATATCCAAGTGTACCATCTCAATCATGGTCCACCATGTATTTAATATACTTCAATGATATGGGGACGTACACTCAGTACATGAAATTACAACTCCATCACAACATAGGAGGAGTTATTATGACATGTCCCATACCTAAAATCCATAAATTTAATGGAGAGGAAGATCCTAATGCACATTAAAGGTATATGATATTGATATTTGAGATTTATTTCCTTGAGATGGGGTGGTTGTGAAATTTTTCTAAAAACCCTTGAAGGAATCACCCTTGATAGTATTATCACCTCCATAATGGTTCCACTCATTATTTATATACACTAATGGTGAAGTCTATCAGTGCCTTTGATATGAAATAACTCTTGAAGAGTTGAACATAAGAGTTATTTCACATGAAGCAAGATACTAACGAATTAGTTTCCCATTTCATTATGAGATTTTACCAAATCTTATATTGATTTAACAATACACTACACATGGACCAAGGGTAACTATGGTATCTTCTTACACTCCATAAACAAGGAGATAAAAAACTTAGCTATCAGTCATACAAATAAGCACTTGAAAGTGATCTAAGAATTGAACAAGTCACCATTGATAGCTGTCATATAACATATGGGATTAATGTTAGGATAGTCATCCTAAACTAGAATAATGATTCTATTAAAACCCTAACCAAAATAATTATAATAATAAAGGTCCTAAGTTTCTAAATAGAAACCATAATGCCACTATAAATGGTTTCATGGATAAAAAAATAGGGCTAATAAATTTAACAAAAATCCACCTCATCCATTAAATAATAATAATATGGGTATGATAGATAAAAACCCTCCACCCAATGTTCATGTGGTTGACTTCAAATGCCCTCATCCTCATAACACTCAATATAAAAATCAAAACCAAGGCTAGTTTCAAAATAAATTTAAAAACACTAACCTTAATAATTATGAATAATTCTATTATAATATCAAACAACAAGGGTTTAGTTGCCTATGATAACATAAAAGGCCTGAAGACTATGATCATAATGTCTACTAACTTTTTTATAGAGTCAAAAGACATGACACTCATGCCTGTAGCGAATATAAAAAGTTCATTAAAAGATTTATAGATATCTAATAGCAAACATTTATGGACATGTTCCTAGGGAATGCTACTTACAATCCTCATAATATTAAGTTCATAATTTATATAAACCCCTATCCAGACCACCAAAAATGCATCATCCATAACTAGCCATAGGGTATCCAAACTAACCAACCCCCATTTATTGGTAATCACGATGATATGGCCTCTACCTCTATTATAATCAACCTTGATGTGTCTCTCCAATTAGGACTACATGGAAAAACACACATGGCATGATTTTTGGAACCTAAAAATAATGAAGATACAAGCACTTTCACTCGTGCAAGATAATATAAACCCAAAACCCATTACATGAGAAATGTATTTGAGTTTGATGTAAACCCTAGACCTGTGGGGAAATATGATTTAATTTCTAATCTCACAAAGACATTTTCCCATATATGTTTCCTAGATGTACTTAAAAACTCTCTTGCCCGTTATTTGACTTTAATCGATATATTGGAGTTAGGCCACCTAGCTAATGTCATGAATCCACCAATGGATCCAATCAATGATATTTATTTAGATATGTTCCCACCTAGATAAAGTTTAATAGATGTTTAATTTTCTATCATAAAGAGCCTACCCCTAGACATATAAATGGCTAGAAGGGGAGATTAAGCCTTGTATCTGTAAGTATGGATCTATAATTATTATTTAAAGACATAAATGGTTGATAATGGGGTAATTATCAACAAATTCCCCTTTTCATTTCTTCAGCAATTTAACTATAGATAAAACTAATTTCTCTAATACTAGGAAAACTTTGTGAAGCTATGATAACCTCAAGTCTACCTCAATAGGGACCATCTTACTTCCAATCACTTTGGTTGATATGACCATGTTGACATAATTTTATGTGATTGATATAGAAAAAAATATATAACATGATCTTGGGAATACCTTGGATCCAAAGGATGACAACAATACCTTCTACCCTATTCTAGTAAATCAAGTTAATCTACGTAGTGAAAGATTTCTTGAGGATACTCTAATTCATTTGATTATATATACACACAACATTTAAAAATATATATATTATTTATCAATTTTTTCTCTCTTACAGGAACCCAACGAATTTCAATCTCTCTAATTTCATCTATTAAAAGGTGCACTAGAAAAGGGGTTTGCATAAATTTGTTTCTTTACAAGATTGTTGATCCTTATACGAATACCTAAACTAGCTATAAATCATTTTTATCTAAGTCTCTATGTAATTAAATCCTACCTATGCACATCCTTCAATAATTTTATTTTTAAAATAGTACTTCACTAATCAAACACATTTATTATTATTTTCTCATACTAATTCAGTTGGATTAATATTTTTTTAAATGATTAAGTTAAAACTATGGAATTAAGTGGGCTTGATCGACCTACGATAACTAATCGCTACATTTTTTACCTAACAAAATTGAGTTGGTTGATATTTTTGGATAATTTTTTTTAAGGGTTTAGGGTAAATACTTAGTTAAAAATACAACCTTCACTTCAATCCAATATAGAGTAACATTCATTTCCATATTCTTATAGCACATAATTATGCTAATTCCACATTTGAAAAGTCATTGCTTAGGATTTTTTCTTGCAAGGAAGATAGCTTGTCTTGTGGGAAAGTCTTGGATGTAAAATAATATTTTATTCTAGTGTTGTTTTCTATAATGTGATCCTTACAAAGCCACAAAAATCTCTTACATATCACAATTGGCCAAGGGAGAGATCGAGGCATGATAGGTTCCTCTAAAGGTAAGTATTTCTAACTTTTACTCTTTAATTTGGTAGATTAGATATTGGAAAAAGTAATAAGTTTATTATTTTACTCCTTACTTAGTTTACCTCTACATTGACTTTAGTATAATTTTATTTGGTTTATTTATTATTTTTATTTAACTATCTCATTTTATGCCATAATTTTTGGTGAGAACTAAATTATTTAATTTTATTTCATGTATTATAGTCCTAACTAGGGTTATTGTGTAGTGTTACTTGAACCCAAGATTTATAACCCTTTCTTGTAGTGTTGTGTGATATGAGTTCTATTAAGTAGGTTTAGAGGATCGAATTAGTCCTATCCTATATATAAATAACTAGGTAATGAGTTGTTGGTGAGATTACCTTCTCCAATCTTAAAATTCACTGAGTATGATAAATAGATTTATCCTAGTTTGTTGCATACATTCTAGTGAACCTGACATGAATATAGCCCTTTCATCTTTAATATTTCATTGATAGTTAAGTAGATCATGCTAGTTGTTCTAGTTTGTTTCTCCAACTACAGATCTAAAATTTTTAGTCAACTAGATCTTGTTGGTCAATCCAATTTCATATTTTGTGTGTAGGTTTCTTCCTTAATCAGCTAGATCAAGTCAATTGATGTAGTCATTTTTCTTCAACCAGCTAAATCAACCAAGCTTATTTGTCTATAGGAACAACACTTCATCCATATTTATCATTTAAAAACATTAGGTCTTCACTATCGAATGGATAAAAATATATCTTTGGAAGCCTAAACTATCAATTCAAACATTTTAGTAATAAAATTGATCTTATTTTTAGTTAAATTAGTTAGAATTAATAGTTATAAAATTACATTTTATTCTTACTACTTATTACTCTATGTTGTCTTGTAGACTGTATCATCCAATGTTGATTCAATTATGTGCTATGTTCCTCAAATAGATCAACCATCTCAATTTAGTTGACTTTGTGTGAATATACTATGTCAATCAACATGGATTAGACTTATATATCATGTTTGATATAATTCTATTTTAAAACTAGATCATCTAATTTCAAATAGTTAATTTTTTTCTCAAAATATAACTAAATAAATCAACTTGACTTATTATGTTGTTTATCTTTCCATACTTGTACTACTATATCAATCAACTCTATTTAATAGGTTGTATATTATCGTCTTTGTTAGAATTACCTATAGTATCTAATGAATATAATAAAAACATAAATAAGAGATAAAATAGTAAAGGTAATAAATAATAATTGTATATCTGAGATAATAATAAAAATGAATAAATAAATTAAATATGATGAATTACTTTGATAATTCAATATTAATCTGAAATGGAATACATAAATAACCATTACTTATATAGAGCAAGGCATGCATGATAAAGATCAAGAAACTCACACAACACATAGCTTAGCTAATATCTATCTACATGAATAGTGAAGTGCAACTCAACACTAATTAGATAGGTGTCCAACTTGTGTAAATGATCAACACAAGTTGACTATTAGTTAGACAATCTTATCATATCTTACCCTGAATAGTGGAGTGAAACTCCACTACAATAAGATAAGTGCCCAAATTAGCTACTAGCTAAGCAAACTTATCCTATCTGGTATAAATTATTAATAAACTAATAACAATAAGTAATTAGTGAACCAAAATAATAAATAATAAATACAAGTAAATACAATAAAGTATATAAATGCACTAATAACCCCCATAAGCTAAGCTTAGATAGGGCTATGCAGATAAAAGTCCCAACAATGTGTAATCATATTTGGTACTCTGTACAAATAGATGAGGAAAGGAAAAAACCTGAAGGAAAATAAATCCTCCTTAAAATGAAGGTCTAGGAGACCCCACCTGAAAAACTAATGTCTTTTGAAGAACTAATGTCTTACACCCCCAAAAGAGATCTCAAGTGAAGATACTTGCTCTCAGTGAAAAGTTTGATGAAAATATATGTAATATTCTCTTTCTTAGGACAATATTGGAGATCAATTATCTCCACCTGAATCAACTCCTTGATAAAGTGCATATGGATCTCTATGTGCTTTGTTTTTTGATGATGAACTAGATTCTTTGAGATCTAGATAGTGCTCTGTTTATCATAGTAGATGACTGATGGCTTCTAAAATAGAACACCAAACTTAGTGAGAATATTCTAAAGCCAAATAACCTTAGTAATGTCATTAATATCACCATGATACTCAGCCTTATTAGATGAAAGAGAAATAACATTTTTTTCTTACTCTTCCAACAAATGGGGTCAGATCCGAAGTGAAAGTTATAATCAAATGTGGACTTATGATCATCATAATTGCCAACCCAATCAGAATCTATGTATACCACAATGTCTAATCATGTACCTACTATATAGTGAATCTCATATCTGATAGTACCTTAAATGTAGTTTAAAATGTGCTTGGTGGATCTCTAATGAAGCTCATGTGGTGTCTACATAAAGTGTGAAACCATGCCAACTACATATGAAATGTCATGTCATGTATGAAGTAGATAGATGAGGCTGTCTACAAGCTAACAATACAATACGGCATCAACCAAGGGAGTGGAACAATGAACCTTAAGTCTAAATCTAGATAAGAAAGGAGTTAGTGTAGGCATACAATCAACCATATGAAACTGAGCTAACAAGTCCATGACATACTTGGGTTGTGAAAGTGTAATCTTGAAAGAATAATGTGACATCTGAATCATAAGAAAATAATGCAATAATCCCATGTCTATCATAGAAAATATGTCATGATGTGCAGTCTTAACACGGTTGATGATGGATGTTGTGCTTCTTGTAATAATGAGATCATCAACATAGAGCACCAAGTACAATAGTGAATCCTCCTATCATAGAATGTAGACATTCAGATCTAAATGACATCTCGAGAACCCAACTGAGAGAATAAATGTGTCCATATTATAATACCAAGCCCTAGGGGCTTGTTTAGACCATAGAGAGACTTCTTCAAGAATCATACCAGTGAATAATATTAAATGAACCCCTGTGGTTGCTCCATATAAATCTCATCATGAAGATCCCTATGAGGAAATGCGCTCTTCACATCCATCTGATGTATAGACCAACCATGAGCTACACCAATAGATAGTATCAAGTGAATAGAATTCATATTAGCAATAAGTGCAAAGGTTTCTATATAGTCAATGCTTTCTACTTGGGAAAAAACCTTTGGCCACTAAGCATGCTTTATACTTATCAATATTTCCATCCATTGCCAACTTAGTCTGATATATCCACCTACATCATACTAATTTTATTCCCTTAGGAAGAGGAACAAGATCCCATGTTGTTTTCTTAATCAATGAGTCATACTCTTCTTCCATCACTGAATCCCACTGAACTGTCCCTATGTCTTCTTGAAAAGATTGTGGATCACAAGTGGTGGCAATGTAGGAATGTGGAAGATCATGTTGTGACTATGTTCTCCTTATATATAATGGATCCATAACAAGAGGGTCTACATCCACCAAAGTCTTTCTAACCCACAAAGGCATCAATGGGTGAGGATCTGGAAGAGGAGGAGGTGGAACATGTCTTGCTAAACCCTACTGGGGAGGTATTACCTCATCATCCCTATGAGTACATGAAGCAATATTATCATCGTCAGTGCTATCTAATTCCTATAAGGAAGAAGAATGAGAGATGTTAAAAGATAAGTCTAAAGGAATTTCTTCAAAGTAAACACTTCTTATTATAATAAGCTCATGTGAATCTAGATCAATGCGCTGATATCCCTTAACACTATCAAGATATCCCATAAATATGCAAGTTTAGCTTTGTTTTTGTAAAGCATGATGCGTGTCTATAGGTATGTAAGCCCATGTTGGACTACCAAATACTCTAAAATGATGCACATCTATCTTCCTATGACACCAAGATTCAGGAGGTGTTATCCCATTTAAAGATTTGTGAGGAACTCTATTCTATATATATGTAACATAATTAATCACTTCTACCCAGTACTAAGGTACCAATGATTTTGCATGAATCATACAACTTTCCTACTCTTTTAAGAATCTATACTTCCTCTCTGTTACACCATTCTACTGAGATGTGTATGAAACTGAATGTTGAATATCAATTCCTTCAAGATCACAGAATTTTTCAAACTTATTGTTCACATATTCCCTCTCATTATTTGTGTGGAGAATCTTAACATAATTCCCAGATTGTTCTCTGCTAGAGCTTTGAACTCTAAAAATATTTCAAATAATTCACTCTTGAGTTTCAAAAAATAAACCCAATTATGTCTTGAATAGTCATCAATAAATGTGAGAACATAGTGGGTTTTACTAAAAGAGAAAGTGGGTAATGGACCTACTAAATCACTGTGAACAATTTCAAGGACTTGTGTAGCCCTCCAAGCCTTCCCTTTATCAAAATTATCCTCTATATGTTTTCCCTAAGGCACAACCATGACATACACCCCTTGCAAACTAAATCTATGGAAGTCCTATAACCATCTCCTATTGACTAAACTACTGTAAATAATGATAGTTCAGATGACCAAACTGCTCATGCCATAACTTGCTCACTGAATTAGTGTGTGAGAGCAAATTTATAGAGGAATATTGAGGCACAAAGTGGGAGAATGAATAATGTTGAGTATTATTGTTGACTTTTACCACTGCAACTAAGGCATTATCCTCTAATTTTATGATTGATATAAAATCGGGTGTGAACTCAACTTTCTTACCATTATCAAAGTGAGTGATTTGGTAGATAGAAATAAGGTTAGTTGATAACTTTGGCACACAAAGTACATCCTAAAATAAACCACTATCAGCATAAATTGTACCTTTTCTCATAACATATACCTTAGACTCATCACCTATGAGAATATGAGGCAAGGAACTTGGTTCTAATCTAGAAAATTATTCTTAATCAAAATGCATATGGTGTGAAGCACCTGAGTTAATGACCCATGGCTTAGGATAATTTCCTAGTGAAACTAGTGTTGTAGCTTTCTCTTTCCATGAATTTGAAGGAGTGGAAGAATCCTTTGAAGAGGATTGATTAATGTTATTCTTTTTGAGTAGACCCTTAAGTTCATCAATCTCTTTCTTCCAACAATCTTGTTCACTATAAAACCCATTTTTGCAATAAGGGAAAGGAGTGGCAGTCCTTTTTTGTGAATCCCCTTTCTTATTAGTGGATTTATAATTTTTTTGTGAGGAATATTGTTGACCTTTATTCTTATCTTTCTGTGACTTATTCTAATTATTCTATTTCTTTTTACTTGAACCTGTATTTGATGCTAATAATGAAACTTGCTTATGCTGAGGTTGACTTGCAACTAGAGCTTGAGATTTGGATGAATTGATTAGACACATAGCTATTAAATTTTCTTCTTCAACAATTATAATCTCAGAGAAGACCTCAAAGGTGGGCATTTGATAAGATGTGCCCAATGTCAGTCGATGAGTCTGAAAGCTAGAGACAAAGGATGAATATTTAGGACCTAATCTATTTAAGGCACTAAAACTCAATTGAATATCATTTTTATCAATTTTACATTTAGAATGTTGTGTTCTAAGATCTATGACTTTAGTGATGTAGTCTTGTATTGTAACATTATTTTTAGGATCCAAACTAATGAGTTAATTGTCAATTTGGTAGCCATGATCCTCATTTATTTTTCCAAAAAATGACGCTAATTTATCCTAAGCCTCTTTTATATTTGTACATATTTCAAGATGGAAATTTAAATCTAAAGACATGTAAGACTGAATGCATCCAATTACTTTAGTAGTTTCAAAGAGAAAGTGTTGTAACTCTTTTGCAACAGTAGGTGGAGTAAGAAGAGTTATTAAATAAGGCGTATTTCCTAGCATCATTAATGTATTCAAAGAATTCTATTTCCATGTATTATAGTTGTATGTTATTAATAGCAGGAACTTAGGATTCCCCATGATGCAATCAAAAATAAATAGTCACAAAATAGAAATCAAAGTACAAAACACACCACAAAACCCCCATAAATTACCTAGTTTTATCCTAGCCAAAAATTATTTTTAGCACTTTATAATTGAGTGCAATTAAAAGTCTAGATTATAATTTTTCTAGTTTATAAAAATCTCATTTAGGCCCTCTAATCTAAAAGTACAAAAAATATGTACTTTGTTACAATTTTTTTTGCACCAATGTGTTGTGCTCAAAAAAATATTAACTTAAAAAAAATGTGTCCTTAATTTGAGGTTGTATGTGAAATTTATGAGCCTCTAAAGTTATAGAAACAAGGATGGGAAAGAGATGCTATATAAAAATCTTAATTCAAGAAAAATTTGGAAAATTTTTGAAAAAATGGAATGTACAGTAATGAAGAGAATGAAATTTTAAGCTATTTCCAAAAATAATTTGCTCAAAAATATCTCGCAATGTTCAAACGGTGGGCTTCAAAGTTTCCCTTTCACATCTGCCTACTGATTCATGAGGCTTGTCAATTTTTTTTAATTTATTTTTAGTCTGCACAGTCTGTAGGTCCATATGGCCGTACTTGGGAGAAAAAAAAAATTGTCTTCCAGAGTGACTATGTCCAAATTAGACAAATTTTATATGGATCTATAGGTTTTGACATCTTCTTAATGAAACTATGAGGTCCATTATGCTCAAAAATGCTTTAATTTTCAGGTACTTATCGTATTTGAGTGTGGTGCTTCTGGATCAAACCCTTGCCTATTTCACCTCCTATGCCAAATAAAGACAAAATTGTAGATGCTTTTGACTATAGCAGGCACTCTAAACTCAATGGTGAGCTCAAAAATTGTCCACAAAGGTCCAATTTATATCTATATACAAAATGAAAAAATTGATCCTATATCTAGATATTTTTCTCTTGAATATTTAGTAATCTATATATTCAAGATAGCTCTAGTACCATGTTATAATTAGCTACATAATCTAATGAATCTAATAGAAAGCATAAATAAGAGATAAAATAGTAATACTAATAAACAATAACTGTATATTTGAGATAATATTATAAATGACTAAATAACTTAAATATGATAAATTATTCTGATAAATCAATATTAATCTAATACGGAATACATAAATAGCCATTGCTTATATAGAACAAGGCATGCATGATAAAGACCGGGGAACTCACGTAACACATGTAGTTCAATTGATATCTATCTACCTGAATAGTGGAGTGCAACTCCACACTAACAAGATAGGTATCCAGCTTGTGTAAATGATAAACACAAGTTAAGTATTAGTTAAACAATCTTATCCTATCTTACCTTGAATAGTGGAGTATAACTCCACTGTAAGAATATAAGTGTCTAAGTTAACTACTAGATAAGCAAGCTTATCTTATCTAGTGTAAATTATTAATAAACATAATAAACTAATTACAATAAGTAATTAGTATACCAAATTAATAAATATAATTAAATGCAATAAAGCAAATAAATGCACCAACATTCCTACCTATACAACTAAGTTGAATAGATCAACTTATTGGGCTATGAGACTATTTTATTTCATTATTTTTCAAATAAGTCATCTAGCTCCACTTAGTAGGTTTCTTGAATTTTATATTTTCATGTTTACCGAACTAGGTCAACTAGTTTGACATAGTAGGTTTCTAGACTTTTATCTTTTCCTATTTACCGAACTAGGTAGACCAACTTGACTCATTAATTTTCTTAGCTTTTATTTTTTTTATCTGCCAAATTAGGTTGACTAGTTTGACATAATAGGTTTTTATCCCATTAATATTTAAAAAATTTACAAAAACTAAACTAACAAGGTTGATATTGTAGCTTCTTGATAGTGTCCAACTAAGTTTCCTTTATCATTATCTTCTTTTTTTACTTATTTATAACTTTCATCATTCAATACATGTTTTACAAAGTTGAGTAGTAAAATCAAATTGAAATTAATTGTTCTACTAACACTCATAAACCCTCCAAGACATGTTTACCCTATAATGCGGTAGACAATATTGATCATAGAAACATCCATGTTACTAATAGAACCACAAAATATAGGATTCCTCCATCTTTTAACCTTAATATTTTTTATATATCTACAACATAGGATGGGAGTGGTATTGAATATACTATTGAAATGATCCTTTTCATCAATGAAAATACTGAATATTTGGGTAAAGATCCTATCAAAATCAATAACCTCTTGATCAGACCTCACATATGATGTCCTCCTTCACTTACATATAATATTTCTACATGACTTTGGATAATCCACCCTTCAACTTATTCTATGCCTTTTTATCTAACATGTCTTATTATTTCATGCATTCTTCATCCACCATGCCCACCATTACCATAAACATGATAGTCATTTCTTTTAGTAGACCTATCCAAAATTACCCACATTAATACACAAATTAACACAACTAACATTACATCTCAAACTTCTAGTGCCTTTCAAACTGCTATTGCATATCATACCTCTAGTGTATCCCATGTTGCTTCCCTAGTCAAACCACTATCAATATTAACCAAATTTTATTAAAAGCCTAGAACCAATTGGCTACTATTAAAACAAATAGTGTTAATGAAATGATTCAAATGCAAACCCAGTCACATCACTTTCAAAATCATTCTCAACCTACTCAATAGGGAGCATAAATTATCAATTCCCCCTACCACCTTGGATATGAACATGATAAACTTATACCCCAACCACCACTTCTTAACATGGTTATTACATAATAAAAAATTAACTCTTAGTTCCTCAAATTGTAAATATTGAGATAGGTAGAATAGTTCTTGCTATCACTTATAATGGATCCATTGATCTCATTTTAAATTTTCAAGATTTTATAAAATTATATAAATATTTGATCAAACTTAATACCTTTATCACAACTATAATGTTAACTAAAACCTTTTTAGGTGGTGCCTTAAATTGGTATAATCAATACAATATCCAAACCATATCTAGTTTGGAAGACTTATTCTATGCATTATTTTAAGAATTTAAAACTAATGACCTTATTGAAAATATATTAGGTCATTTTATCAATTATAAATAATCAGAATCTAAAACAACACAAGTATTCATTAAACAATGGAAGGCCTTATCCAATAAAGTTGAATATAACATGTCAGAAGATAATATTTTCCATTTGTTCATGGATGCTCTTCACCCCATATTTCAGTATCATATTATGAATATTTATCCAAAATATCTAGAAGAAGCCCTTGACTAAGCCAAACATCAAGAATTTCTCACACCATAATTTGAGCATTTACATCCTCCGATCAGAATTTGATTGCTTATAAAAGCTAAGAATAGACATGTTACAAAATATGGTGTGATGGATATCCATGATTCCATACTATTAATCATGAAACATATTGAGGGGGGGGGGTGAATCAATATATTATATATGTTTTTACATAATCTGATTTCTTTTCTTTAACCACTTAATCATACATTCAAGATATGCAATAGAAATGAAACAATAATTTTTAGCACACAACAAAGAGAGAGAGAGACACCAAATTTTTACATGGAAACCCAAAGTGGGAAAAACTACAGAGAATAATCTCAAGTATATAAATGATCACCAACTAAAAATACAACGTTCACAAGCACTAACTTTTAGGATCACCAACCCCTTTGCCGAGCACCAACATAGAAACTTTTTGTGAGCACTAACACACAGTAGCACCAACCCCTTGCAAATATTTGTAATTACCAAACCAGAGGAGCACCAACCCCTCTTGTGTATAAAAAATAACTATCTCACAATATTGCTTACTCAACAAATGATATAACTCTACAATATCTCCTAATTTTCTCTTTTCAAAAACAAATACAAAACATGCACTCTCTTGCATATTACAAATGGCTTCTTAAGCCTTTATTTATATCTTTCAAAATGACCTCTGGCATTCACCCTTTGTGAGCCTTCAATCCTCATAGAAAATAGTTCCAAACTTGCATGACCCTTAATATCCTTGCATTTGAAAAGTCATATGGTGACCCTTCATAAGCAAAAGCATCCTTTCCTATTTTGCCTTTATCTTGGTGAATTTTCATATTCCTCAAAATGGTCTTCACATGGTGACTCTTGGAATTCCTCAAGATGACTCTTCATGAAAAAATGTATCCCATTCCTCTTTCGTCTTTTACCCCGTGACTCTTTGAGTTCTCCATGGGCCCTCTTTTGACTTATATGCAACCAAAAATATATTCATTAATATTAAATAAATATTAACACACATTAGCTAAGATATGAATATTAAAAACACCATTAAATGGAATGTGACCTTTATCACTAATAAAGATAGACCTTTGACATCAATGAAAATATTTCCAACAATCTCCCCCTTTGTCATTAATGGCATCCTCAAACTGAAACTACCATATCCTAAAACCTGCACATGCTATCATCTTAAAATCATACATTAAATCCCCCTTACTGTAACAACATGTACCTATCTCTACACATTTACCTATACCTATTATTCTCCCCCTTTGATATCAATGGAAAAGGGCCTACCTAGAGCTAACACTTAGTTCCCCCTCAACTGATTCTAAACCTCAATGGCAAGAAGTAAAATAAATTTCTCCCAATTTCTCTCATAGAAAATCAAATGTGTCTTTTGGTAGTACCTTTGTTAAAATATCTATAATCTGCACTGTAGTACTGATATACCCCATAATAACTTGTTGATATGTAACCTGATCTCTCAAGAAGTGATATCTAATGGGAATATGTTTTGTTTTTGAAGGCATCACTAGATTCTTTGAAATATTAATAGAAATTGTGTTATCGATAAAAATGGAAATAGGTTCATCATACTTTACCTTGATATCTTCCAAGGTTTGCTTCATCCAAAGCACTTGAGAAGAACACAATACTGATACAATATATTCTACTTTAGCTGTAGAAAGTGATACTGAATTCTACTTCTTGCTTAGCCATGATACTAAGATATCACCAAGGAATAAATCTCCTCTACTTATACTCTTTCTGTCATCTAAGCACCCTACCTAATCTAAATCTGTTTAAGCAACTAAAGTGAAATCTCTACTTATGAGATACCATAATCCATAATCTAATGTCCCCATGATATATTTGAATATTGTCTTCACCAACTAAACATGACTATCTATTGGAGATGACTAATATATTGAAACCATACCTATTGCTTGCATGATGTTTAGCTTTGATGCTGTCAAATATAAAAGACTACCAATTATAGATTTATACGCAGATTAATCTATAAAAAGTGAATCTTCATCATTGCTCACCTTATTTCCTATACACATTGGTGTGCTAACTGGTGCAAAATCCTCAAAAACAAATTTATTCAACATTTCCTTGGCATATTTACCTTGAGATATAAAAATTTCTTTATTTGATTGAAATGTCTACAATCTTAAAAAAAATGACAATTCTTCAGGCATAGACATCTCAAATTATTTTTTCATATCATCAAAAAATTATTTTATTGTCTTTCCAATATTTCCTCTAAAAATGATATCATAAACATATACCACAACAATCAATTGATGCTCACCTTCTATTTTGATGTAGAGATTACTATTAGCAAATCCTCTCTTGAAACCTTTATCTTGTAGCTACTTATCAAGTCTTGCATACCAAACTCTAGGAGCTTGTTTCAATCCATATAATGCTTTCTTAAATCCACATAGATGTCTACTAATATTTGAGAAAATAAATCCCTCAAGCTGCTCAATGTAGACCTCTTCTTCTAGATTCCCATTTAGGAAGGTAGATTTGACATCCATCTAAAACATTTTAAAAACTTTTAACACTGCATATGCAAGAAACATTCTAATAGCCTCTAACCTTGCCACTAGTGTAAAATTTTATTTAAAATATATTCCCTCAATCTGAGCATATCCTTTACATACTAATATTGCTTTATTTCTAGTCACTTCTCCTTTTTCATTCAACTTATTTCTATAAACTCATTTTTTTCCTATCACATTGTGATCTTTTGGTCTAGGCACTAATTCCAAAGTATCATTATTTTATATCTAATTTAATTCTTCATCCATAGCCTTAACCTAATTCTTATCATGTCAAGCTTCTGCAAAAGTTCTAAGCTAAATTTTGGATATCAAAGAGAAATTAACTTGCTCAGATTCACTTATCATCATTCTTCTGGTATGAATTCCTTCATTTATGTCCCTGATGATGTCAATTTCATTATGATTTTTTTGAACATATTTCGATGGAGTTTTGGTTTCCTTTTTCTCCTTTTTCTCATTTTTATTTGATTCTTCAAAATTTTCCTCTTCAATGATTTCAAGAATGTCTACTGGATCACTGATTCTTTGTGTTCCATCTTCTTCTATCTTGACACTTGCAATTTCAAAAAGTATCTTGGTTATTTTGTTATAACATTTATAATCTTTACTTTTGTAAAAATAAATAATAAATATACCTTCATCTGATCTAGATTTAAACTTACCAAGTTTTTCGGTGGTTCTCTTTATGAAGTATTTGTTGCTGAAAACTTTGAAATAATCAACTATTCTTGGTTTGTCTTTCCATAGCGCGTAAGGAGTTTTGTCACTATTAAATCTAAATAATTTTCTATTTTGAGTATGCAATACTATAACAACTACCTCTCTCTAATATTTATATGTTATCTTAGATTCATTTAGCATTATCCTCGCCATCTCCTGAACTATTCTATTTTTCTGTTCAACTACTCCATTTTGATGTGGATTTTTGGCTGCTGAATAATGTCTCTTTATATCCATGGTATTCACAAACTCAATAAATTTATTTGAAATGATTATCCTCCTTGATCTGATCTTAGAAACTCAATCTTCAAACTAATTTCATTCTCAACTAATGCTTCAAATGCTTTGAAATGTCTGAAAGCTTCTTATTTTTTATTTAAAAACATCACCCAAGTCATACGTGAAAAATAATCAATAAGAAACATTAAATATTTCTCACCTTGAGTAGTTTGAGTTCTCATAGGTCCTAATATATCAATGTCAACAATATCTAACATATGAGTGATCAAGTAATCATTTGTTTTGAACCACCTTCTGACCTCTTTCCCATGTTGACAAGGTTCACAAAGCATGTTAGATGGCTTTGTAATCTTTGGAAGATTTTTGAATACTTTCTTCTTGTTGATGTTGACAAGATTATCAAAATTTATGTGCCCCATTCTCCTGTGTCATAGCCAACTTTCTTCAATCTGACTCAGACAACATCTTTGACCTTTGATGTCTGATAGCATATACAAATTATTGTCTATTTTTTGAGCATCTGTAACCAACACATCTGAATCTTTTCTTCTAATTTCAAAACCTTTTGCATAAAAATTTAGTGTGTGCCCCTGATCACACATTTGAATTACACTCAAAATATTATGCTTTAGACCTACACACAAAATATTTTCAATTTTAATTCTACCATTATCCAGACTTATTGTACTTTTTTCTAGCAATTTTGGTAGTAGTATTGTCTCTGAATTTCACTATGCCACCATTGATCTTCTTCAAGGTTATGAACTTGCTTTTGTCTCTTATCATGTGCCTTGAACATCCACTGTCAATGAAAAATGGCTTATCTTTATTTCTTGCATTAAAAATTGTTTGTACCAACATAGATTTTTTAGGTTATTTCTTCTACCATGAACATGTCTGAACTTTCTTCTTATTGAATAGAGCCTTGAAAATTTGGTCATTTTTGAATAACTCAAACATACTTCTATAGTACCAAGATATGTGTCTAATTTTGTTGCACTTGTAACATATTATGGCCTCTTCATTAAAGCCTGATAGAAGATCAAAAGAGTTATGGCTTCTGCTTGACTCTGCATGACTTTTCTTCTTCTTATTTCTAAAATTTTTATCTCTCTTTCGACATTCTATTTTATTATGACCATATCTATTACAATAAAAATATTAACTATAAAAATAGGACATGTTTGTGTATCTCTGACCTGATTACCTTTTGTAGCTTTGTTCCTTCTAGCCTTCTTTGTTTGATATGTCCTCTATATTCTTAACTTCTTCCCTTTTTATTTCTTTTTTTTTTGTAAGAGCTTTTGCATTGCTCTTCCTTTTTTTCTTATCTGTGAAAGTAGTGAACTCCTGTTTCTATTTTTCAAATCCAATACCTATCTTATCTAACATTGATATTCAATTTTATAATATTTATTAAACATATTAGTGCTATTCTCAAATTTTAAATCATTGGCTACTTTATCATTGATTGCTTTATTTATTTTCTCAAGATCTACTTTTAAAAAAGCAATTTCAATAACATACCTTTCACATTATTTACTTACTATTTTCAATTATGTCATTAGATCTTATTCATTATTCTTGGCTTCTTCAAAGTGTGCTTGTATATCTTCAATTATTTCCTTTGACTCTTTTTTATTTTTATCAATCTAAAACTTTAATATTCAATTCTTCTTTTCAAGAGCTTTTAAATCTTCTAAGGCAAAAATCAGTTCTCTTTCTAGATTAACTTTAGCTTCATCCTATTATTCTTCTTGATCATCTTTAATTTTGGTTATGAAGGCATCTTCATGTATGGCCACGAATATAATCTCTTCTTATTCTAAGTCACTAACTCCACTATCTTCGACTGAGCTAGGATCTTTATAATACAAACTCTTCTTCTTGAATCCCTTCTTGAATTTACTTTTGAAAATGTTATTGTATGTAGAATTTAATTCTTCATTGTCATCATTACCATTATTTGGACATTTAGCTACAAATGTCCAATTTTTTCATAATTAAAACATTTAAAGTGTAATTTTCCTTGATATTTATCTATGCCCTTTTTCAGCATGCAAATGAATAGAGCTCCATTGTCATCTTCATCATCGCTAGAACTATCACTTGATTCTTAAATATTATCCTTCTCTTTCTTTGATATCTTCAAATCAACTTCTCTCTTTGAGGTTTTATCTTGTTTAATCTACATCTCATATGTTGTAAGAATACCATGAAGCTCATCCATCTTTAGCTTGGCCAAATTCTTCATCTCTTCAATTGATGAAACTTTTGCATCCTATCTCAACAAATTTATGAACCACAATTAATTCTTCTAAATTTTCTCCAAGGCCTTGAATCTGATTAACTATTTGATTAACCTAGAAAAGGTAACTTGCTATATTTTCTTCCTCTTCCATCTTCATACTCTCAAACTGTCTTCTAAAAGTCTGAAGCTTAGCTTGTTGATCCTTGGCATTAACTTTATAAATATTCTCAATTTTTATCCAAGTTTCATGAGCATATTTTCATTGCATAACTTTAACAAATTATGATTCACATAAACCATATAAAATAACATTTAAAGTTTTAGCATTATTTTCACTTGCCTTCTTTTCTGTCAAAGTAGTTACAAGTGTTTGTGGCTCTTCATATTCCTCCACCACTACTTGCCATATGTTGAATCCAAGGGACATAAAATAAGTCTTCATCCTTATTCCTAAAAAAATATAATTCATCCCATCAAATAAAGGTGCCTTATTTATATAAAATCTTTCATGCGATCCAACCATCATGCTTTCCCGATCTACCTTCAAGTTGTAAAACATTTTTAGAAGGAACCTGATCTAATACCAATTGTTAAGCACAAAATATACTAAGAGGGGGGTGAATCAGTGTATTATATATCTTTTTACTTAATTTGATTTCTTTCTTTAACCACTTAATCACACACTCAAGATATACAATAAAACTAAAATAATAATTTGCACCACATGAGAGAGAGAGAGAGAGAGAGAGAGAGAGAGAGAGAGAGAGAGAGAGAGAGAGAGAGAGAGAGAGAGAGAGAGAGAGAGAGAGAGAGACCAAATTTTTATGTGAAAACCCAAAGTGGGAAAATCCATGGAGAAAAATCTCAAATATATGAATTATCACCAAATCAAAATATAAAGTTCTTAAGCACCAACTTCCAGGGGCACCAACCCCTTTGTCAAGCACCAACACAATAACTATTTGTGATCACCATCCCACAAGAGCACCAACCCCTTACAAATATTTGTGAGCACCAACCCCTCTTGTGTATAAAACACAATTGTCTCTCAATGTTGCCTACTCAACAAATGATAGAACTCTACAATATCTCCTATTTTTCTCTCTTGAAAAAAAAATACAAGCCATGCACTCTCTTACATATTGCAAATGCATTCTCAAGCCTTTATTTATAGCTTTCTAAATGACCTTTGGAATTCACCCTTTGTGGCCCTTAAATCCTCATCGAAAATGGTGCCAAACATATATGACCCTTCGTATATTTTCATTTGAAAATTCATATGGTGACCCTTTATAATAAAAAGTGTCCTTTCCTCTTTTGTCTTTATCTTGATTATTTTTCAAATTCCTCAAAGTGTCCCTTCATGGATAAATGCACCATACCTCTTTTGTTTTCATATGGCGACTCTTGAAATTCCACAAGATGACTCTTCATGAGAAAATGTGTCCCATTCCTCTTTTGTCTTTTACCCCATGACACTTTGACTTCTCCATGGGCCTTCTTTTGACTTATATGTAGCCAAAAATATATTCATTAATATTAACACATATTACCTAGGATACGAATATTAAAAACACTATTAAATGCAATGGGGCCTTTGTTACCAATAATGCTAGACCTTTGACATCAATGACAATATTTCCAACACATACACATGATTCATGTTATTACCCCAAGTAATCCCAATGATGTTATTCATTCACAACCACTTTCAAATAATCCTTTAAAACATCATAGTTTTACATTTTCCCAAGAGAAAAATGTAAAAGTTCATAAACCTCTTTCCTTAGAATAGATTCAAAATCATCTTCTTAGGACCTTACCATGAGATCTTGATCCTAAATCTCTGCCAAACATTTATATTATCCACATCAATGTTTTTGGTATCATGCAAGTTGGGGACACTATCATGAAACTTGTCACAAAATAAGAACTTTTGCTCTTAAATAACGTCATGTTCCTAATTTTGATTACCAAACTCTCATATATGAGCACCAATAATATTATGAAACATATGTTAAGGTAAATGAAACCAAAACTAAACATGAAGCAATAAATCAATCCAATGCTCATTTAGCTATTTACAAGGATCCTCTTTCTAATCATCAAGATACTAATACTCAACCTCCCTCTACAAACAATGTAAAAACTTATGTTGATCCTAGTTATACCATTAATGATGAAAATGTTGTCAAAACAAATAATATGTAGAGAGTAATCTCTTATATTGATCCTTATCCAATTTTAAACAACATTAATTTCCCAACTTTATGTACTATTCAAGATTCTTTTCCGTCTCATTTTTTAGAGTTGGGGAACATGAAAATGATTCCACTAACCAATTTAACAAAACAACATATTCCTACATCTACTAACCCATATATGTCCAATCAAATGAGACATTTAGGTACTAACTCGCTTTATATCAATATAACTTCTAGCCCTTAATTATGAACCATTTTTGTCAAACCAAATTACCTCACTTCAAAATTTCAAAAGAACTAAACATTGATTCAATCAAGATATCAAAAAGATCATCACAATCAACATAATTAGACCTTCTTGACCAAACCTTATTGGTTGAGTCCTAATCAACTACCTTTATAAACATCAATTTAAATACACATCTACTACTCCTTCAAAGTATTTACTACAACATTATATGACTTTATATGATAAAATTATAATTGGATATGATTAATGAGATCTTATAAGTGAACTCTCTCATCTCCTATCTAAAATTTATTTTATATAAATAATGAACACTTCTCATCATTGTAACCATACAATGCAACTCTTATTTTAAATTGGCATCCTTCATCCCCAATGCATAGGTCAAGAAGGTACTTTTTTTGGATCTAAAAATTGTAATCTTTAGTAGTGTGAATAGATGTATAGCCATGACAATGAAACTATAGGTACTTCTCTTGCACTCAAATTTCCTATTAATTAAATGATTCATAATGAAATATTTCCTTATGCAGATAATCCTCTATTTTTCATTAGTGTACAAATAGGTGATATCTAATTCAAATGTGCACTCATTGATGAAGGTTTTAGAACTTGTGTTTCCTCTTTAGGCTTTATTAAAATACTTAAGTATTCTGAAAGTAATCTTAAATCTACTCGAAGTATGTACCGAGGTTATGATAAAATAAAAATGCATCCTTTGGGTTGTGTTTGGTTTCCTATCATGGTTATCCTTGTCATTGTTCACATCAAAGTCATGATATTTAATTTCCCATTATCATATTGGTCAACCTTAGATAGATCACATGAGAACCATAGCCTCATCGACATGTGAATGTGTCAAATTCCCTTATAAGGTGTTATTTACAATAATCAAGGAGACATGAATCCTTTAAATTTTTAATAATTTTAATAACATGGTGTTCTCAAAATACCTCCCCTCGAACCTTTACCTAGTATTCCTTTTCCTAAGTCTCAAAGCTTTAATTACCTTGTCAACTCTACTAGAGTTTATAATGGTCACCTTGAACTAATAGATAATATAATACCTAATCTTTTATAATATGATTATGATGAATGTAATTAGGTTAGTTTGATAATTAAAACTTATAATCTTTCTCCCCTCATAATTTCTCAATTACCTCCTTATTTATAACCCTAGTCTTATAAAAAACTAATAGATAAAATTCATGTCACTTTAACAAAGACTAGACACTCCATTCATCATTATTATTTGAAAAATAAAATTATTGATACTCACACTATTGATATTTTTAATCTTGATTATGATGATTAGTTATCTTTATATGATCACTTTTTAGTTGGTTTATATTACAACCTAATTCCCCTCTAAGCAAACTAACTTGATTATATGTGGATATTTAGAGTGATGGATTTGATTCTCTAGGTAGATTTCATAACTATATTATAACCTCGTTACTCGTAAGTATCAATATTGCAACCCTGCTACTTCCAAGTAGAAATATTTTAACCCCATGATTAGCTAGTAGAGATATTGCAATACTGTGACTAGTTATTTGTGTTATTTCAATATTCAAACTTGATAGTCATGGGATTGTTAAACTTGAATAGTGGGATTGTTAACCCAAATAGCAGGATTGTTAACTCAAATAGTGGGATTGTTAACTTGACAGGTGATATTGCCTATCTGAGTCACAATTTTGTAGGGTAACAAGATTGCACTATGGAGTGGTGAGATTACACTGTGTAAAACCTGAGAGCTAACTTTAAAAAGTTATTTGTCTTATTTGGAAAACTGCTTCAAGTTTAAATGATACTCTTAATTTTTTATTACATGGCCAACTTGAAAATTAATCTAAAAAGGCTTAATCTAGTCCTTTTAAACTCTTTTTAAGTGCTTAAAAAAGATTAGGAACTTTATTTTTGTGCTTAAGGAAACACTTAGATGTTTTGTTAAATATTTTTTGTGGGTTTTTTTTCAAGTTTAAAACTTAAGGCTAAGGGGCCAAAGAACATCACCAAATTTTTTGATTTAAGTGCTTTAAAATTGAACATATTTCAAAGTTTGTCTTCAATAGACCATTGCTTTGTTAGACTTGATTTACAAAAAGAAATTTGTGTGTGTATGCTCTCCCCCCATCCCCTATAGGGAACTTGTTGGATCAAAAGCCCCATATTTATTGAAAAATTCCCTTAGTCCAAAGGTGTAAAAAAGAAGTTCTAAAGGCTCTCCCCAAGACCTAAATGGCTTGACTGATCTAGAAGTAACCTTTAAAGCTCTTTGACTTTTTATTTTTCCATCTTGGCTTGTGAGGGGGACTTCATTACCTCCTATAAGTTATTTAGGGATGTTTAACTTGAGAATTCATCTCCCATCATTATATTCAACCGCTCTCCATTGGGGGGTGTATATAAATTAGGATCACCCCATCGGGATGATGGTTTCAGAAGTTAAACCATCTCCTATCACTAGGGCTAAGCTTAGGACGTATGATATTGTTGGACATCTCACTACACTAAGCAAGTGATGGATGTAGTGGTTGTAAAAAGGGCAAGACCTTTTTAAAACAATACATATGATGCAAACCCAATTGACATGTTTCTTTTCTTGCATTTTGACATGAAAGTGTTATGTATGGGATCCATCTAGAAACATTTAAAAACTTGTTACTTTAGTTAACCCCACTTTGTCATACCTTATCAGTTAGGGATTAAGATGATTAATTAGTTGATTTGTCTTTGTGTTAGATTACTTGGTCTTGTTTTGGGTAAAAATTTATTATTGACATAAAAATCATAAACCAAAACACATTGTCCCCAAATTTATTGAATAAGGAGGCATTACATTATCCAAGTAAGAATCATATTTTCCTTGTTCAAATTGTCATCTAGAACATTGTGTCATATCTTCCATTCTTGGTGCATTTATGCTACCCATTTGAGTCTAAATCATTTTTAAAATTAGCTTAAAGTCATTTATTGATAATTTCAAAATTGAACCTTTCTAAGTTCTAAGGGTTGATGTGTTAAATTGGGTTCACCATTTGCACATTAAACCTATTTTAACTTGGGTTCAATTTTCTATTTTTTGAATCGAGGGTCATTTTATAGACTCAAAATCACACTTATCATCTTAGTTAACTTAAATCATCTTATTCATTACTCACATTTTAAGTCCTAGAACACATTTTATACTAGCCCTCCTTATCACCATGTGGTGGTATTGTGATGCCTGTTTGGTTTTAGTTTTATACTTAGGAATTCTTGCATGTCTTCAAATCATTAATTTCCTAATTTGCATTGTCTTCTTTGTAATCCAAAGAGATTTATTCTAGTTTTGTAGTGTGAACTCATCAAAGTTGAACTAGCTTTTTTAGTATTGGCATATCACAAAGGTCTACATTTTATTGTACAAGTCATACTCTGTATTTTTGAGTTATCATACCCTCTTCCAATCTATACAATTTTGACTTTACCAAAAGTTGACTAAATTCGTAACCCAATCTTCTAATTTTCTATGGTTCCAAGCCAGCCACCTTTTTATATTCTCTTTGTTACCGTAGTTAAAAAGAAAGATAAAATCTATAACTTTTTCATAACATTTGTAAAAACATTGATCTAGATCTAGTCAAATGTAAAGAATAACTATTTTTTCAACATGAATCAAAGGTTCACTTATGTAGGGTCCTCTTACAGCCCTAGCAATGAGGTTGAGCAATATTAATATGGTCAAGATAACATCATTGTCTCTGATGATATCCTTTAAAAATTAGGATCCAAGGAAGAATAAAATGAATATTGACACCAAGAGAGCCAAGATGAAGGACTTATTAGGTTGATAAATCAGGTGCTAGATTACCTTTAGATTTTACTATGGACCAATTTCATACCTTACTTAGATAATAATAAAGACAATAGAAAGAGCAAGCTTTTGTAGAATTAGAAATGCCTTCTTCTAACAAAGGTAAATAAATGCTTACATAGTCAAAACCCACAAATCTAAATTTTATAAGTTCAAGAAAACAACTCAATGATATGCCAATCAACATATCACAAACTTAACTAACTCATTGGTTAATATTTCAATTCACAATGATGCTTTGAAAGAATAATAAAATGTGGTTGAGAGTATGCAACAAACATTTTTTGAGAACATAACAATAGTAGATCATGGTAACCTAAATGAATAGTTAAAGTCATAAGATATCTTATAAAATGTTCCCCTAGAAATGGAACATACATTATTTAATCAAAATTAACCTTTTGTTAATTTAAAAAATCAAAGACCCAAACATTCAGTTCGCATTGAGGAGATCCCTCAAGACAATTTGGCTATTCCATCCCAACTAGCACAAAAATTTGTAAATAGACAAAGAACTTCCCAAAATTAACAAAGCACTAGTCATTCAAGACAACTAAATTCAATGAATGTTTTATAATCCAAGAATGAAAGACCTATATACTCGAATATAAGAGATAATCAAAACTAATTCACAAATCGAAAGGTGTACAACCCTAAAAGATCTTCATAAAAATGGGGGCACATTCCACCCCAACAACAATAGGGGCATATTCCACCCCAACAATAAAAATAGGGGCACATAACACCCCAACAACATCAAAACCAATCCATGAATGTACCAAAAATGCAAGAGAGAAACTCCATTAAGGAGATAATGAAATGATTGAAGATGAATAATAGAGTCAAGAAGTATAAATTAGATGAGATATGTACATATCCATTTCATTTATCCATTCTCCAAGACCCCTTTTCACCTCATTTTGATGCACTAAAATTTGATAAATATAAAGGAAAGGGAGACCCACATGAATACATACATGCATTTTTCATTTTATGCCAAGAGGTTAATTATAGTAGCGAGTACTTACTATGACTATTTCTATGAAGTTTAGTGAGACAAGATCTAGATTGGCTAATTGAACTACTCAAGGGATTAGTTTTAGATTGAAATGACTAGTCAAAAAAGTTTGTCAACCATTTCTCTTACAACATAGAACATGAATTGATCATTTTTTACTTTTGCAAAGCCAAACAACATGATGGTGAAATTTTTACCGCATATCTACAAAGATGGAGAGCATTGGTAGGTCACTTTTAGCATAATTTGTCAAAAAAATAATTGGTAAATATATTTGGATAGCACTTACATCCTGAGGTCATACACAATATAAATCTAACTTGTGATAACTCATTTGAGGATATCATAGACAAGGTTTTATATATCAAGAAGGATCTTATTGTTAAGGGTACTCTTAATATTTTTGCGTAGGGTCAAACATCAAGTCAGACCCTATCTTCTAGTTAATAATTGTGCAAGATAATCCTAAATGCTTTAACAAGAACAATAACATGGTTGGAAATGGGATGACTAAAATAAGGCATGTAAAAATGGTGTAGGCTTTGTCGGCCCCAAATGCACAATTAGCTCCCACTAACCCACCACCTAACTTGCAAACATAGCATCCACGGAGAGCAAACCATGGTAGTTTTATGGGTTTTAGTAAGTTAGGATAACCAATTAAAATAGTGCTTCAAAATCTCATAATAGTTATTCTAATTATATGGCTAGTACCAAGGCCATTTATTTAAGATCAACCAAAACTAGATTGGTATACAGAAAATGAGTGGTGCAACTTTCATCTTTTGATTGGTCATGATGTGTGCCATTGTTCCAATTATGACACATCATTGAAGACTTCATATAAAGTGGTGACTTGGAGATTAAGTTGGCCCCTAATCAAGACATAAATTAGGATATGGGGATCCACAAGGACCCCTTTCCTTGACATAATCCACCACCATCAAGAAATAATAAAAACCAAGGTTAGAATGAATGATAGAGATAGAACCAGAATCAACATTAGGGTCAGGATGATAATGAGTATAATCATGATCATAATTCCTATACTAACAATGTGGCTTACAAAAACATCTCATATGACTATAAAAATATTGTCAGACACATTTATGTTTCCCACATTAACACTATTACTATGAAACCATCTAGACAATCTCATGTTACTCACATCATGGGACCCATCATTATATGGGTCAACACCCTCTCCCCCTAGTAATACCAAGTTAAGTTCGTGTAGTGCAACTATGACTCTATTTGCATGGGTTACTAGTTTTGAACAACAATACTCCTCTTTTAATTATGAAGGCTCCTCATCGACTCAAAAATCTAACAATACAGTTAGATTCCCATGAGTCACTATCCAAGGCCCTTTGCCTTTCTCTTCTAATTATAATGGCTCCTTACCACCTCTAGGTTGTGTAATCTCAACTAGATTCCCATGAGTCATCATCCAAGGCCCTTAACCCACTTCTTCCATGAAACCTAATGAGAACATTGTGCCAATGGTCCCAAATCCAAATATTGTGCCAAACCAACTCAATCCATAATCAAAAAGTCTTATAGTTTAGCAGATCTAAGTTTGTTTGAAAAAAGAACAAAGACATAGTTTCACAACCATCTCCATCTAGTTATATTAACCGTAGTGATCTAGCTTCCACTTCAACCAATCCATTTCCTAGAGCTCTTGTGAAGCAGGGTTTTATTGAAGATGTGGGCATTTATATGTACCATCTTATGCATTCCATGTTGAAAATTTGATTGAATCCCCTAAAATTTATGCTAAGCCTAAATCTTTAAAGACTCCTAATGAACCAAACCAGATTTGGAAACTGAAGAAGAAATAATGAAAACCATTGGTGGTTTTTGTACTTAATGTTGCATCAAAGAAAGATTGTGAGTCTTTTATTGAGGGAGATTGGTTATATTATGAAGGCCTTGATAATTAATTTTAGAATCCAAAATATCCAATCCCTAATAGAATCATGGATAATCTTTATTATATAGGAAAATTCCTTAGCCCATGAGCACAAAGAATCCTAGAACCCATATCAGCTAGAGTAGTTAATTAGAATCATGGTCTTAGATATATACTACCTAGGGGTGACCTCATTGCTTTAGATAGTGACTTTTCCAAAGTGATTAGTGATGAGACTCTTGTTAGTGATGCAACATCCCATTATAGACATTTTTATGGACTTGTTGACATGGACCTATTTGATTCCAATACCATTCTAACCAGAACACATATTGGATGTTTCCTTACTGAAGCACAAATTTATCCTACTATTGAATTTTCTCATCCTAAAACAAGAGCCCATTCTGTTGGTGCTTCCCTTCCTAAAGTAAAAAACTATATTTTTAGCATTGGAATTCCTATCCTAAAGTAAAACCTCATTATTCCTTATGCCTTTGACATCCTAACCTCATTGCTTGGGACCAAAAAATTTGGTTATACAACTTGATGTGTCTCAAAATGAAGAATCAATTCCATAATACATGGGCTTAAGAGATGGATTGCCCATTGGTGATCATAAACAAGGCTTTAGTTTTTCATTAGATCATTCTAACTACTTTGGATATCATGTAAAATTTCTTGGTCACAATCGATATCAAACATTGATATCTTTAGGTGAAAACCTCTTTGATGCACTCGTTGACTAGGGAAAAAGTAAAAATAGAGACAAGCCTTTAAGTGAAAACCTATTTTAGATGCTCTTAGGTGGGAAATTTTTCTCATCCCATTAGGATGCAGAAGGTTTATCTAGCCTAAATTCTATAACTAGTACAAACATCTCTTCAGAACAACAACAAATGTTTGACCATCTTGCCCTTGCGTTTCCATAAGTTTTTTCTACTTGGCCTTTACTTCAGATGGTGGATTCTAATTTGTCACACTATCCAAAACTTTGGGAGGAATAAAAAGAAGATATGATAGAAGAATATGATCATGATCATACCTTGCCTATAATTCTAAAATATTGATCCACATTCCTTGTGGAAAACATGATAGAAGTAAATATGGGAACTGATGAGGATCCATAAATAATTTATCCTAAAGCTTCACTTACTAAAGCAAAATTTAAACAAATTATATCCCTCTTAAGGGATTTTATTGACATCTTTGCATGCGCATATTTTGACATGCTAGGCTTGGACCTAGACTTGGTTTTGCATAACCTTATTGTCCATCTCGATGCTAAACCAGTCAAGTAGAAATTGAGGAAGATGCATCCATGCATCTCCCTATTAGTTAAATAATAATTTGAAAAGTTGCTAGGATTTAATTTTATTAGGCCATTGTGTTATTCTGAATGGATCTCAAATATAGTCCCAGTAAATAAAATGACCCCATGTATATGTATTTGTACTTATTTTAGATATATCAATAAAGCATGCCCTAGAGATGATTTTCCTCTACCTAATATTAACATGATTATCGAATCAACTGATAAGTATGAGATACTATCCTAAATGGATAGATTTTTTGGATATAATCAGATCAATATAGCCCAAGAAGATCAACACAAGACTAAATTCACCACTTCATGGGGAACATTCTGTTACCAAGTCATGCCATTTGACTTGAAGAACACTGGAGCCACATATAAACATTACATGACTATTATCTTCCATGACATGATGCATGATAGTTTTGAAGACTCTATTGATGATATACTAGCGAAATAAAAAACACAAGTTAGACATCCTGATGTTATACGAAGAATCTTTGAGAGGTTTCATGAATATAAAGTCTGCCTAAACCCTAAGACGTGTCATTAGAGTCACATTAGATAAATTTCTAGGTTTCATTGTATAAAAATAGGGATCGAAGTCGACCCTACAAAATTCAAAGCTATTATGGAAATGCCTCCACCAAATAATCTTAAATAATTATGAATCCTGTAGGGAAAGGTCCAATCTATACGTAGATTAATTTCTCAATTGGTAGATAAGTGCCACCCATTTACCCATATCTTGAAGAAACATGTGACATTTCAATGAGATGAATATTTTTAGATATAATTTGTGAAACTCAAGACATATTTGGCCAATCTACCCATATTGAGACCGCTAACACCTGGAAGACCACTGCTTCTTTACATATCGGTAATAGAGTATGCACTAGGGGTACTTTTAGTCCAGCGTGATGATCATGTTAAGGAGTATGGTGTATATTATTTAAGATTCACATTGATGGCTTATGAACATAATTATATGTCTATTGAGAAGGCATTTTTGGCTATGGTATTAGCTACTCAAAAATTGCAACATTATATGCTAAAAATAAAACTATTGTCATCACCAAGGTGGACCCTCTCATGTTCCTCTTATATAAATCAACTCTTCAAGAATGTATGGCCAAATGGGTTATGTTCCTAAGTGAGTTTGACATTGAGTACTAGAATCAAAAGCTAATCAAAAGGAAAGTAACTGTTGACTAGCTTGTAGAAGCTCCTATTGAAGATACTCAACCTCTCAAATTTGACTTCCCATGTGATTATATTATGTCAATAGAACTAGCATCACATGAACTTGAACCATGGAAACTATAATTTGTTGGATCCATTATATCCCATAGATATGGATCCAACATATTATTGATTATACGAAAGGGAGATCTGGTTCCCAAAGCATTCCATATACAATTTCATTATACAAACAATATGATTGAGTATGAGGAATTGATCACATGGCTTCACCTTATCATCTTGTGGAATATTCATAGCTTAAAATTCTATGGTGATTCACAATTGATCATCAATCATACCATTGATTAGTATAAAATGAGATATGACAAGCTTGTTCCTTACAAGAAAATTATTGATAATCTCAAGACACATTTTAAATCTCTGCAGTTTGAAAAAGTTCTAAGAGAAAAAAATAGATCCATTGATGCAATGTAAATGATTGGTTACATGTTATAGATGGTTGATTGTGCTAAAAAGTATCGATTCTTTATTGAAAATATTCTACAACCTACACATGTTATACCATATTTGAAAATGGTATGCGCCATTGATGGTTCCAATCCCCCACTTAAATTACCCTGGTTTTAAGACTTTTATAACTACTTCCATGATCAATTTTTATCATTTATCATGTTTTACTCTCCTAGGAAACACACTTTATCATAAAGGTTGTGATGGAATGCTTCATCATTAGTTATCTTTAGGAGAATATGAGTAAGTGCTAAGGAAGGTTTAGGAAGGAATGTGTGGGGATCACACCAATGGTGTAGTCTTAGCAAAGAAGATCTTCAGAATAGATTATTATTGGCCAAAAATGGAGATCAATGCTTGTAATTTTATAAATAGTTGTGTTCCTTGTCAGCAACATGCCAACTTGATACATGAATATTCTTTACCACTACAATGATTCACAATACCATGGTCATTTTAAACATGGGGCCTAGATGTAATTAGTAAAAGTAACCTAACATCTTCAGATGGTCATAAGCATATTTTGACTACAATCGAGTAATTCACCAAGTAGATTGAGGTCATTCCTCTAACTTATGTTACTAGGAGATAGATAGCCAAATTCATCCATTACCATCTCATTTATCAATATGGCATCCCCACCCATATTATATCAAATAATGGTAGATCTTTTGTGGACTAGGATGTAAAATATCTTTGTGCAAATTCAAGATCAAGCATAGGAAATAAACTCCATATAACCTGAAAGGGAATGGACAAGTTGAGGCATCAAATAAAACCATTATAGATAATTTAAAGAATATTTTCAATGACGCTAGTAATAATTGGAACCTACAAATATTTCTTTCCCTCTAGGCTTATAGAATCAATCATCGAACCCCAACAAGATCCACTCCATATTGAAGACCCAACTGCCATCCTTGCATGCATCACTAGAGCATATTGAAGATGATGAGGACTATAGAGTCTCAATGTTGAAAGAGATATAACTTCTTGATGGCAAGCATTTATCTACCCTATAAAACTTGCAAGCCTATCAGAACAGATTATAGAGAAGCTATAACAAGCACATTCTCACTCAGGATATTGAGATTGGTGATTTGGTTTTGAAAGAGAACCAAAATAACACTAATTATGAATGCATAAAAGAAAGGTAAGTTTCAACCTAATTGGTTTAGACCATATGTCATCATGGCAAACTATGGATTAGGGGCATATCGACTATCTAAACCAAATAGTGAAAAACTTCTAGATCCCACCAACATCATGTACCTTAAGAGGTTCTACACATGAATAACATCGAATCACTGTCTACAAGTCCCCTAAATTGGGGGGAAACTTGTGCTTAAGTAATTTTATCTTACCATTTTATCCTACTTTGAACACATTTTATGCTACCTTAGACCACTCTTCATGAATTTGGATAGTGAAGAATTTGACCTGTTGGTACTTTAAAAACACATTTTATCATATCCTATACTATTCTCTTTATGAACCATATTCTTTGGGCCATTCTCAATATAGAACCCTATTTATTTTTCCCACCTTGGACGATTCATGTGTTTGACCCTATTATTTAGACCATTTTCTTGGAGAACCATATTCTTTTTTATGTCTTGGGCATGTTGTAAGCTTGAAAGATTTTATCCCTTGACTAATTATGATATTGATTATGTCTTATGAATGCATTCAATGCCAATTATACAAAGTAGTTTAGCTAGGATAGTATTTTGCATCTTATTCTATAGACAAGTGAATAAGAAGACTATTTTTGCTCAAATATTTACCTACCACATGGTTTTTTAGATTGATTTCACACTGCACATTGTTCTATATTACATTTGTTGTTCTTTGGTGATCATTGTTGACTTTTTAGGATCATCACTCTCATCGATTTATGAGCATGTGCCATTGTAACTGACTTTAGCTATTATTAGAACTATTAGTTAGTTCCTTGGGTCATTATTTATATCCACAAGTGTTGTTATAGCTGACTTATATATTTATTGGAACTTCTACTTTGGATGACCATATCCTTGACTAGATAGTCCCACCTTATTCATATTTTATCCCAAAACAACAAAAACATTGGAAATACTTTGAAAATACCAAAAACATAAGATAATTGATTCACAAAAGAAAAAAAAACATTGTATTTTTCTTATGTACATTATAATAATCATTCTCTTGCCATTTTACAAGCATTTTATCCTACTGACTTTCCACTTTGTAAGTTAGCTTGTTCCACGCACTTGCCATTTTTCAAGATTATTTTCTCTCATCCCACTACCTTACCATTTTGCAAGACCAATCTCATTTGTGAAGTCTTCCATTTTCTTCTACAACATTAATCATATGTTTCTTGTCATCACCCCTTTTCTTATATCCCACTTCTTGGGAGAAATATATTTGGTCTAAAGTTCATGTTGGAACGTGCATCCATGGAACTATGTAGGTAGTTTCCACTTGTCTTATACATATGGAGTTAGCTTGGCCAACCCCTTCCTTTTTTGTTTTCTCCCATTTCTTCTATCATTGTTCCTCTTTAATTAAGGAACAACTCTTGTGTCCTTGTTCTTTGTTACATTGTGGTGGGAAGTAATGCCTTTACCACATGTGCATTAATAACTGTCTTTAAATCGTACTAACTTGGTTTTTGTTTGTGTGTGTTTAGTTAAGTTTTTTTGGTTTTTTCTTATGCTTTCACACCTCTCATTTTATTTCTTATCCTTTTCTCTTTTTATTACTTCTTGTCTCATCTTGATCTTGTGTTTCCCTATATGTTTTTACTTTTCTCTTTTGTGTTTTAGAACATCTTGATGATTCACATAGATCTTGATTATTTATATCTTGATCCTATGTTATTAAGTAGTTCTTGGACCATTTTATTTCTTGGATTATTTTTGGTGTCTTGAATTTATATTTGATTTTTCTTTTCTCTTTTGTGCTCAAGAACGTCTTGATGGACCGAATAGATCTTGATTATTCATATCTTGATCCTATCGTGTTAAGATGTTTTTACTTTTCATTTTTAAACATTCTTGTTCCTCAAGTCTTGTTTGTTAATATCTCAATTTTAATTTAGGTTAATTTATGTTTATCTTTATATTTTTATTTACTTTTTCATTTAAATGTAAATAGTCATAACTCTATTTTTGGTTATTATTTACCATTATCCTTAGTTATAGGTATTCACATTTGAACCAAGTCCATGAATTTTAAATGACATGTCATTATAATTTATTCATACTTATATTGCATAATTTATTTTGTTATAGTAAGCACTTTGTGCTCTAGATTCTAGTCTTAATGTCGACATAGCTCTAATGAATAGTTCTCAAGAATACTATGCATATCTAGGCTCAATAGGTTTAGCACCTAACTCTATGCTTAGACATGTATCTCTTCACATATATCATGAGTCTAATAAATATTTCCTCAATTTTATTCATCCCTCATTCCATTATATCCCATTTATTGGGAGAACTACATTATCTTTAGGTCTTACTAGTCTATGTAGGTAGTGCTCAATTTCTATTGAGGTCAACTCAGCTATGTTTTATTCATCTTTTCATCTCTCTTGCATCATTTTGTGAATTCTCACATGATTGGTTTCTTATGTATTTCCAAGCCATTCTACCATCACATATATGTTTTCACCCACTCACTTTAATCTATGAAATAAGCTATGTCCTTGAGCTTATTCTTTTCCAATTCACCCATGCTAGGGCACAACATCTGAACCCACCATAAGAATCAAATCAGCACTACAAGGCCAAACCATTATTTATTATTTATCAATGATCAAGACTATCCCTACTAGGGTATTTATTATTATCATATTTATGGATATCACATTCTCCTTTTCTTATAATTCCAAGCTCTCCACACTTTTACCCATGATGGTGATGTTTTTGTTTGAAACTTGTCTCAATATTGATCAATTTCATAAACATGCATCTTACACTCTCAAATTGGGTGCATTTCAAGTGTGTCCCTTACATGTTTGGATTGAATCCTTCCCATTCCTTGATTTTTTGGGCCCATTATACCTCTAATTATATTTTGATCATTAATGGTAACCATGTGTGCAAGCATTAGCTCATTTGGATGTGATCTATTCCATGGGTTAATCTCTCACTATCCCTTTCTTTTTGAAAGTTCATCCTTCTCTTTCATCCTATTATGTCCTCTTGAGGTGGCATCATGGGTAATTTCTAATTTATTATTAATTACTCTTTTATTTTAAAAGATGTTGCTTCACCTGAATATCTCGCTACACCTCAAAATGGGGTAAAATGTAGACATCCAATTCCTAACACCATTTGTGTTTAAATTATCAATCTTACTCAAATTGCACTCAAATGCACATTTTAGGTCAAAATCACTAAAACATCCTAAATGGTTTAAACTTATTCTTTAAAAGTTTTGATTTAATCCAAACTATCCCTAAATGGGGTAATGCATTTTATGTCATTCATAACTTTGATCAATTCATTTTGAGTCAAAATGATGATTTCACATGTTTGTGCTCTAGATCACTCTTTTCTTCTAATTCAGTCGTACATGTCATGTAACTTTTTTATTTTGTGTTGGCAACATCCTAGATGATAATACAGTTCCAACACAACTAACATCACCTTCTAACTCTTCTCGAGTCAAATTATGACCTAGTAATATGACTTTCTAACAAATTTGACTAATTAAGGGCCAATTTACAAGATCTACACAAATATTGATTAATCTTGTTTAAGGCTAATTAATTCAAATCAAGAGATTAAGTAGATTTTTAATGAAGTTTTTTTATTATTTTAATATTGGAAATTGATTCTTAATATCTATGTCACCTAATGACATCATTTCTTGGAAAAGCATCCTTAAGCCATAAATGCATAAAATATCTGAATCATGGCCTCCCATGCCTCATTAATGCCCCTTATTCCCAAATAATTATGAGGGAATTTATTGATTTTATCCTCAAAAATTGAATGGATTATTGGCCACACATCTTGATCTAAAGATGAACAGTTACAATTCATTCTGATCAATCTCAAAAATCTATAAACAAGAGGGCATAAAACAACATTTTAAAGATTAATTATTGTAATGTTATAATGCTAAAATATCTTCATAACTCATTTGTGTTTTTATTATTATATTATTAATATTTGGATTATCTTCAATTTATAGGAAATTAGATAGTTTCAATATCATGATTTTAGGTTATATGGAGTGTTCTTGAGACATTGGAGGAGTTTGCCACCATTGTTGATGAAGACAGGAATGTTTGATCAAGGGGAGAACATGTTTTTGAGCCAATTTATAGAAATGGAGTCACTTGGGAAGGTAATGGTTTACTTTATTTCATTTGGATCATATTTTTATTAGTAAAACCCTGCATGAATAGATTGGATTGATTTAATAAGATCTCTATGCATTTTTATTTGATTTCTTAAACTAATGCTTGACTAATCATTTATTGTAATCCACTCTACACTTACATGATAATAAAGTAACCTATGTCATTTGTGTTTTGTGGTGTGAGTGTTTAAAAATCATGGGATTATTCTCACTTAATTATATATGAATTAGTTTTATGTCTTATATACACTAATCTTAGGAGTGGGAAATCTTATAAGACCATTTTCAGGTTGGCATCACCTAGTGTAGTGGGATCTCTCCTTCTAGTGGAGTATAGTCATTTTCTTTTAGGACTCAAATGTGTTAGGAGTTGGCTCATGGGTTGTCACCCCATATGGAATGGGAAGAGGTGGCATCTCAAATAGTTAGCATATAGGTTAGTTGTTAATCTCTCCATCTCCTTTGACATCATTATAATCTACTAAGAGGATTCATATTTTCATGATGTTAATTTAGTGTTCCCTCAAATGAAACTTGTCTCTAAAATCTTATTTGAACCATATTTATTAGAGTTCATGTAATTGTGTCTTCTAATTCTTGTTTATAGAGAAGTTGTAGAAATGGAATGAATTGATGCATTTGTGGTTAATATTTTCCTTTTGGTTATGGAAGCAGGTTATGATACTACTCGTACAAGTTTGGTAAGTAGGTAGTGATTATGGAAACTTGGGTTGTGATGTTATATTTATACCATGATAAGGTATCTAAGAACTTTTTTGTTGATATTTTAGCTTTCTACTTGCCAATTCTATCTTTTTAGAGTCACTACTTTATCTAACTTGTGAATTTAGACCATGTTGAGTGGTAAACCTTGAATTTATATTGGTTATAGATTGAGAATTGTAAGTTGATTATAATCACTATGTTATGATTTACCCTTGATTAAATTGGTATTATTCTAATCTTTCTAGTAGTATGTTATTTTGATGAGACATATATATACCATTCACCTATAATGAGTATGAGATAGGATGTACAGAACATCTTAATTATCTAAAGTGTTGAAATAGACTTATAACTTGTCTAAGTAGATGAACAAGCATAGAAGCATTGTCTCTCTAGTTTCCTTTATAAGGTTGTAAGGATAGTGAGATCCCTGGCCTTTGTATGTTATGATTATTTCATCTCAACTATGAATATAACATAATAGGTTAAGCTATGAAATATGATACTAGATATGGTTGGCTAGTGCTAAATTAATACAATTATGGAATTATTGTACTCTTTTTCTTGTAATGTATGTTGGTACATCTAGAATTATTTAGCATATAGCATTTATTTCTATGATTTATTAGTATGGATTTGTAATGCATTGAACCTTTTGCACATTTTGGATATCATTGGGTCATGGATATTTCAGGAATGATTGGTGAATTAGGAATGTGAGTACTAAGAAATAGGAATGGATCCTATTTATTCTCACAATCACTTGATAGTTACTAATTTTAGATCTGATAAGAGAAACTTATCAAATCTAGGATTTGGTAGATAGACTTATCAAATTAAGTCTTATGGCCATACATATGTATATTATAGAATGTTTATTCATTAATTATATATATATATATATATATATATATTAGAAATGTAGTATTTTCAATTCCTATTCATCATCATATTTGTCAAGATCTATGTGGAGTAGAGGTAGTATTGACATGTTATACTTATTATGAGCTATGTAGAGTAGCGATGGTTTTAGCTTATACACATCATTCTTTTTAGGTCCCATAACACTTTTCTCTAGAATAAGAAAAATAATCTCTAGGTTAAAGAGATGTGGAGAGGGGTTGGAAGGTTTTGTGGAACTCTCTTTGGTCTT
>JARHVA010002950.1:1940000-1992500 GCA_037957365.1 Torreya grandis
AAAATGGAATGAGTTGTTTATTTGAAAGATTATATTATAACTGGTTAATTGTAAATATTATGGCTGACTACTTGCAAGTAAGTAATGCAGGCATCCAAATTTATGGAATGTATTATTATTGCTTATATTATATACTTTAACTTACTTATAGAGATTAGACTATGTAATTTTAACATAGATCATGATTGGGTGGTATAACCCATACTTGTTTGATTATTATTTATGATAATGAGACATTCGGTTCTAAAAATTGTAAGTGTGGTTGTTTACAATTTTGTAGTTTTTCTTGTGAACAATGAACTATGATATTATGGGATGTCATTTATAATATTTTAATTAAAAACTATGGTATAAATTTATGTTATACCTGGGTGGTACAATCTATAATTGTTATGTCTAGATACAGTCATATTTTTTATGAACTAAATGTATGTGTGTTGGCTATTTCTATGAATAACATGTTTTATGACAGTTAGTAGGACCTTATTTATGAATGAATTAAATCCTTCATGATATTATAATAAATTATAGAAATGAATATTATATGTTTGTGGGAAATGAGACTTTTTTTTATTATAGTTAGTTCTTTGAATAGAAGCTTATGCTTTATTTGATTTATATCTACTTTATTATGACTGATTATGGTATTAGTAGTTGTGCTTAAGAATACTAGACTATGAGAATATGTGTTACCATAGGGTGTAGTATATTTCTAAAATAATTATAGTAATTATAAACTACAATTAAATGAATATTTTACCTAGGTGGTATAAACTGTAATTATCATTTTTGATAGATAATATTGAGAGATTCGTTCATACATTTGGTGAAATAAATATATGCATTTGATTACTCCTATATTTAGAATGATTTATGAATACTAGTAGGGAGTAATCTATTTTAAAGTTTTGGTTATATATATGTTAACTAATCTTATATTTTTGGTACTAAATAAGTAGTGAGATGGATTTCACTAGCTTACTAGCATCACAATGCCAGATGAAGGTAATTTAATCAAGTGGTGTGTATGAAATTGACTGATATTTAGATCATTATTTATTATTGATAACTTTTTCTAAATTATTGTTTAATTATACATTTTTATTTCATTAATATAATTTACATGTTTGTGAGATGTCTTGAATAAAATGGGTTTGTATGATACACCACATGTTTAGTTTTAGAAATCATATAACACATAGGTACTAGCTTGTCTCTATGGATTCATGTGCCATCACTATCTAATCATCCATGAAGGGAGAGACATTACATGATGGGATTAGTGTGTGGGATCATGGGTCTATAGTTGGTGTGGAAAAACGTTCAGATGATGCTCTCCCTTATCATGTTACCATTTCAATATTAAATACAATATAATAAAATGTATATATATAACATGCATGGATCCTCATAGCATAATTCCTTAGAATCTAGTATCTGTGAAAATCTCAACTGTCATCTCAAAAGTAGTATTGCTTTTGAGATGACAGTTTAGATTTTCACAGATACTAGATTCTAAGGAAATATGCTATGAGGATCCATGCATGTTATATATATACATTTTATTATATTGTATTTAATATTGAAATGGTAACATGATGAGATTTAATTATTTATTTATTATACATTGATAACAGTGGTTGTAGGCATGTACTAATCGTGACTTGTTAACTATAATTACTTTCTATATTTGTATTATGATGTGTTTCTTATGACAATAGTGATAAATAATGTATGATGAAGTATGCCTAATTTATAGCTATCACAGTTAGAGTATTTTATATGTTCTCTAATTAGATTATTTTAGTGTAATCTATTATAAGTATATGTGTTTAATTTTTTTTAATGTATTTCTAGGTAGATCCTAGTGGGGATTTTATAATTTATTATCATGATAAAAATTGTAGAGATACTTAATTATCATGCTTCCTTATATCATGATTTCATTTATATTGATGTAGTTTAGTCTCCTTTTACTATACCTAACATTAATTTTTATTAATTTGATATTAAAAAGTTTAAGATGGAGCTCACACACAAATTCTCACTTGGTTACTATCAATCCTCTTTGAAGTATGCTTCCTGATCATGTCATGATGAGACCATAACAATTTGCTAGATTCTTTGATCCTTTAAGCATTTTCCCTCCTAAGATTTTGTATATGTTATACTGACCTACCTTGAGATCATATCTTGTAGATACTAAACTTAGTCCTGATCTTGATCTGAGTTCTTATGTTATTGATTACAACATACTACATTTTCCTAAGCTTGATCTACTACCTACATGATGGAAAATAATCCATAATTTGGGTTCCATAAGGTTATCAGTCACTGGGCCAATTATTTTCATTACCATCATTAATTCCTAACAAATTAAGGTTTACACACATAATAGATAGTTGACCTCCATAGTTAGTTACTTATATATGCACTTGTTATTTTCATGTCATAAGCACACATCCTTCTACTCATTATTGGTAGCTTAGGTAGTAAATTGATATGCTTTATCCAAAGAAGGTGTATTCCACTAATAATTTCCTCCTCCCAAGATATTTATAGAGTATATTATGATATATGGAGAAGTTTATTATCTTTGGCATCAGTGATACACATCATATATATAGATGTAGAGTGCTACTAAAACAATTACAATATTCCCCATGGCATATGCCACCACTTGCTTAGTAGCACACTCAAGGTCATTCATGGACAAAGACTCAATCCTATATACATCCTCCATTCTCTCATAGATCTAATAATATCATTAATAGTGTAACTTCAGTTCCTCACATTGAGTACCCCTTGCAGGAGATGATACATGAGAACCACTCTTATTATAACATACCCACTTTATACATAGATATAGTGTATGATGAAGTCATTACATAACTATCTTCAAACATTGGTTAGAATTTGAATAGAGTTATACTACATTTACACTATGACATATCTGATGCTATGGATTATGTATGTTGTGACATCTATTATTACTACACATCATGATATTTTATCACATTATTTATCACACTTCTATATGATTTGGATTTGATGTTTTCATTACTACATTGTGTATTATTTAAATTGCTACTTAATTTTCACCTATTTTATTTTACCATATATTATGGGATGATTTATCCTTACATAAAATTTTATGTTACTATTATAGCTCAAAAATGTACCCTATGAGAGGGTGATTCAAGCCCTCTCTATTTGAGCTATGCAATTGGATTAACCAAAGTTACTATTATATGAGAACCTATCTCAAGATTTCATATTGATCCATACAAGAAAAGTGTCCCTAATGTCAATTATGTCATTTTTTATGAAGAATATCAACCTATAGATAAATAACCAATTATTCCTCTTGAAGATATTTCAGACCTCTTTCTTGATGAATGAGGAGTAGAAAATCATGAGTTTGATCCATATACAGGGATTGAAGAGGTTGGTCTTGGGGTATATTGTTTACATGAATAAGGTGCAACCATACTTTCTCTTTTTGAGCCCAATGATGATGGTGATGGTTTGTGGAATTTGTTTTTTGATGGCTCAAGAACTAAGAATGGAGTATGTGCTAGTATGATGCTTGTTTCTCCATTTAATGAAAATTACTACTCATCTATTAGGTTTTAGTTTAGTTGTTCTTGTAATGAAACATAATATGAAGATCTCATTTATGGGATTCAATGGGCAAGGAAGAGAGGAGTCAAATAAATTCAAGCCATTGGAGATAGTAAACTTATTGTACACCAAGTAATAAGTATGATTGCAGGTAGGAAAACTTTTTTGAAGTCCTATAATCATAGAGTGTGGGACCTAATTGAGGAATTTGAAGATTTTGACATCAAATCAGTCCCAAGGGAAGAAAATCTTCATGCAAATAGGTTGGCAATAGTTGGAGCACAATTCGACAGTCCCAATGATGTCAATAATTCAAATATAAAGTCATACATAATGGCAGTTATAAGTCTTTCCATACAAGATAAGATGTAAATTATCAAGTGTTTTAAAGTGACAAATAAATAACATATTTCCTAAAACATGAATTTGAGTTGTCTTCCAAAAATTTGACCAAGTTGTGACATCAATATGGGAAACAAATTGTACATCTAAGGTCTAATAAACTCCCTAAAGTATTGGTTACTCTTGAGAGTATTTTTAATGAAAATGATCCTATGAAGATAGATAAAGTAGGAATATAAACCAAGGAAGAACACCATGAGAGGGTAGATATCTTCAAAGACAAATTACTCAAGCTTTTGAAGGTGTGTACACAAAAATAAAAGGCAGCATTCATTGAAATATGTAACGAGTTTGAGGACATATTTTTTTGGGAGTATATTGACCTAAAGGGGTTTGACCCCTCATTGGATCAACACAACATATAAATTTATCCCAATACAAAACTTATAAGGAAAAGGTAAAGTAAAATCAATCCTAAGGTGAAGGTGATCATGAGAAAGGAACTCACCAATTTAATAGAGTCAAAGATCATCTTTCCTATCAAACACTCTTCATGGGTTACCAATATTATTCCTTTAAGAAATAATAGTGGTGAATTTAGGTTATGTGTGGACTTTAGAGAATTGAATAGGGTCTCATTTAAATAACATTATCCTTTACCTTCCATGGAGCAAATAGTTTAAGTATTAGCAGGTTCTCAACCTTTTTCACTATTAGATGGCTATTCAAGGTATAACAAAGTGTTGGTAAAATAAGAAGACCAATATAAGACATCCTTCACTATCAAACGGGGGACATATGCCTATAATATAATTTTATTTGGGATATTGAATGCAGGTTATACATTCCAAATATCCATGGATATGGATTTCCAAGGCTTGATCAATGAGATGTTATTGATATATCTTGATGACATAATGGTTTTATCCATGAATGCTAGTGACCACTTGAAGAATCTAAGGTTTTATTTTAAAGGTGTAAATAATATGGAGTTTCTCTCAATCCAAATAAGTTTGTCCTTTTTTTCATGAAGGTAAGTTATTTGGACACATTATTTCTAAAGATGGACTAGCTATTGATCTTGATATAGTTGAGGATATTCTAGGATTTTTATTACCCAAACATAAGAAGTCTTTGAAAAGTTTCCTTGGAAATATTAATTTTTTTTATAAGGTTCATACCTAGATTTTATACTATTGTGAATCCCTTAGATTTTATGTTGAATAATAATCAAGCATTCAAATAGACCAAAGAATAAAAATCTAGTTTTGAGGCCTTCAAACAAGCTATTACTCAAGCACCCACACTAATCAATCTAGATTTCTATAAAATTTTATTTTTATATTATTTTTTTAACACCAACACCATCTCCTCTATGTTATTGTAACAAAATTATGAAGGAGATAAATAACCTATAGAAGTTTTTAATCAAGGACTACAAGACTATGAAGAAAGGTATGTGTATGTTGAGAAGCAAGTGTTGGCTAAGATAAGAAGTCTTAATAAATTAAGACATATGGTGTTAAATAAAAAAAAATCATGTGATGGTAACCCATCAAATCATAAGAGACTTCTTATTGGATAAGGACTTGAATTAGAAAAGGGCTAGGTGGATAACTAAAGTGATGGAATATGATGTTGAGATCAAAGCCACCAAGCTAGTAAGAGGAAAAGGGATGTGTGAGCATATTTAATAAGACATAAAGGAATAATAATATATTATTTTATCATTAAAACAAGGTTATATTAAAACTACTTCTTCATCTCCTATAATTTGGACACAAGAAATGGTGATTTCCCTTCAAACAGGTGAGTGTCCTACAGATTTAGATGAAGCAAAAAGGAGATACTTCTTATTGAAAGTAATATATTATGTTAGTGGATGGATTTTTTTTAGGAAATAACTCAATGGGGTGATTATAATATTTGTAGAGATAGATCAAGTTTATAAACTCTTAGAATAATTCCATGATGGGCCATCAAGATTTCACTTTACACCTAGAACCACAATAGAAAAAATAATGAGTGCTAGTTACTATTGGCCCAAACTATTCAAGGATGAATATGATTGGGTCATAAAGTGTCAAGAGAGTGAATTATTTTTAGGTAAAAAAATAATTATAGACCTTCCTCTTCACCTAATCCAAGCTGAACAACCATTCATGCAATGGGAGCTTGATTTTATTGGAATGATCAACCCTCCATCTAATGATAGTCAAAAATGAGTTCTTACAGCTATGGACTATTTCACAAGGTGGGTAGAGTTAGTATCACTCAAAAGGATAATTAATATTAAATTATTTACATTTATTAGAACATAATAATAAGTTTTGGAGTACCTGTAATGATAATTTTTGAGAATGCCATGGCTTCTAGTAGAGTGAAAATAATGGAATGAGATCTATAATATGGCATCTACTTGAGTACTTCCTCTAATTAATATCCACAAGTTAATGGGATAGATGATTCCACTGATAAAAACATGATAAATATTATACAAATAACTATATATTACAATCAACATATTTGGCATACTAAACTAAAGACAACCCTATGGGCTGATAGGATCACTCCTAAGGTTGTTATTAGTAATTATCCTTACATTCTTATATATGGAATAGAAGATAATTTAACTATTTCACTTGAGTTACCAGCTTTTGAGTTGACACACCAGCTTGAGAGGATGGAGAATGGTCTTATGGAGATGATATGGGCATAACTAAAGGCATTATAGGAAGCAAGGAATCATGCTATGCACAACATGAAATGTCACCAAGCACAAGTGAAAAGAAACTTTCACAAGAGAAATATCTAAACAACATACCAAGAAGGGGATCTTATCCTGAAGTAGGATTCTGATAGAGCTAATCTTGGTAAGCATACCATGTTTGATGCATTATGTAGTGGACCTTATGTCATCATTGCTTATAATGAGCACAATGCCTTTCAACTAACAAGACCAAATGGAGAATAATTGAGTATCTTAGTGAATGGGATACACATGAAGTAAGGTTATTTTTCTCAATTACATTTATTTTTACATATTATAGTATGTATTAGTTTCCCTAAGTGCTTCAATCACAAGTGTTTGCCTTGTTTATTTTGTGCCTTCCCTACCTCTAAGTGTATTATGACATATATCTGGTGTGGTGTTTGTTTGGTGTTTGTCTAGTTTCAGTTAGTTTTGAGGTAGGTGTCAAGTTCTATTTTTAGAGTGACCCTATGGCCCAATGAAAAAGGATATGGTGACTAATTTTTCAGCTATGTAAGCTCATTGCCCCTATGAGTAGATAATTTATTGACCAATTTTGAATCCCAAATCAAAATGGTCAACACCCTATAGATTTAAAATTTCATAATGATAATAAAATTTGTATGTGGCATTATAAATGTCTTGTAATGGTCCTCATCTAGTCATACTTGTACTAGTTTAGCAGTGTCCAAGGTTTAGACTTATATGACTTGTCTATTCCTAGCGGTCATTTGTAGGTCTTGGTGTTATCAAAGGTGTTAAAAGTTGTGACATGGTTTATAATAATTAAAAATGTGTATTAATGATCTTTAAAGGTCATATTATCATGTGTTAGCATTTCATTTTGTCCTTATATGCTAAAATGTCATTTTACCACCGTTTTGGCTTATTTTGTGGAGTTGGATGTCTTTTATTCACTATGAAACATTTCAAGATGGTTACCCAAAATGCCTAATGCCCAAATATGTTTAGGAATATTTAAATATTAAAAAACATGCAAGTTCAACATCTAAAATGGAAAATATGCCACTTTACAAGCATGTTTAGGCACTTGTACGACCTTAGATGATCATTTATCAATTTTAAATGGTTTTAGAGTGTTAATTTGGATATGTAATATCATTTTAAGTATTTTTAAAAAAAATTAGGTTTTATAAATGATTCATGTATTCTCTCTCCTCCATCATTACCTTCACAAGCTCAGAAGGCAAATTTGAAGTGAATGCTATGCCTAAGAGAGAGAGAGAGAGTTAGGAGTTAAAAATTTGGCCATTGTTAGGGGTCCTAGTAAGATTGAAATAAGTGGAATTATTTTATATATTAATTTATCCTTATGTATTTAAAATTTCAAAGAGTGATAGAAAGTCAGTATATCTTCTCATTCCAAGCAAGGTTTGATCTTGCATCTGTTTATCCACTTCAGAATTCAATGGAGAGAGATAGGTTTAAGGTATGTTTGAATAGGTCAAATACATACTTTTTAGTTTGGTTTTATGAATGATATCATCTCCATGAAGTGTCTTCCATAAGAATAAAAAATGTCTCAATTAAAATGTGTTCAATCACTCATGTTGTAAGTGTTTTATTTTGTTTTCATGGTGGGAATTCTTAGATATTTATAGGTGTTTAATAATTCATAGAAGACCCATAATATTAATTTAGTTCATGCGCTACTTATTGTATATGTCATTATTTTCCATTATCTTCAAGTTCTTATTTTTTGGAAACACTTCTAATGTGCATACGGTTCTGTATGGATTTAATTACCAATTTTTATTCAGGTGTAAATGATAAATCATGGTAGAAGGCCTCCAAATAGAATTGTACCACCAAAATAATATAACATTGTGACACACTATAATACCCAACATAAGATGTTGCACACAAATTGACTATGCATATAATCTATAAAGGTGGTTCAGAGATTAAAGTGGTACAATGCTTGGTCATAATGTTTATAAGATACTGATAGATTACCAAAGAAGTGAGATAAGGTTGATATTTCAAAGAGTGAATCTGTATTAAATAGTCAAGAGGATTGGCTCTCAAGAAGAATGCCTATAGGCAAGGATTATAATGAGTAAAGACACTTCAAAGAGTGAATATATCTATGGTTTGAGAGAGGGGCGAGATGAATGTTTTGAAATAATAACAAGTTCTAGTATATTTAGTACCAATGGAACTATAAGTTAATTCAAGTTCATAACTAGATGCATAGAACTCCAAAAGAGAACACCACCTAAATCCAAGGTTAAATGGATAAGGATTGAGAGTGAATGGATTTTTAGAGTTTAAAATATATGAAAAAATTGAGTGGAGTTCAAAATTAAAAAAAATTCGGAGTTTGATATGCTTATTGATATAATAAGAGATAAATTAAACCTATCTCTCATCACTATATACATAGTTTTCATCACCTATAGGTCTGCTCAGTCTAGGTGATGAACCATCTTTCGTAGCATAAGCTATGAGAGATATGATAAGTATGCAATGAATGTTACAACTAAATGAAAAGTTCCCTTAACTTCTCTGAATAAGGAATTGGACCCTTATAATAACATCTCATGGTGGAAGCCTAGAAGGCCTAAATGGGCTTAAAAACTTCTTTTCATATAGTACACCTAAAGGGAAACATCTCAACATTTTGAGGATGATAATAGAATAATAGGTGTTAATGGTTGAATGGTGTTTAAAAAATTTAAGGTCCTTTTTGAATTCAATGAAAATTTACATAGTGAAATGTCTAAAGGAAGTTCTAAAACCATGTAGTCACTACCTACAACTAGTCTTGAATGGAGAAAGAGATTGGTTTAAGGACCTACGAGTAGATTTGACTAAATTATGATATGTATAATCTATAAATAAATTAGGTAACATAAATAAACATGTAACACAACATTTTAGATCAAGATCACCACCTGCAGGGGTCTATATTAAATTTAATAAAATATTTAAGGACCCAATAGAGAAAGAGATCTGTTTAAGGACACAATAGGGAAAATATTTAATAAAATGTATCTAGATATATTGAATTTTCCCATGTGATAGTTGGATCATGATAAGGACTCCCACGGGGTTCTCACCACATAATGTTTTCATATTGTCATTTGCATGAATGAGGTAAATGCTTCACATTTGTAGGTTTATGTGAATATTTAAAGGTGTAAATATGAATGAATGATTGAGAATCATATTAGAGGGTGTGTGAATATTATTTTAACCCTCTTATACCTAAAAATAATCTCAATCATTCATAAAACCTCTTGTGTAGGTCTCTATAATAAAGGCAGTCTCAAAGGGCTAAAATGGAATAAAATGGCCATTTAAATTAACAAAAAACTACAAGTTAGAATTTGATTAAGGCTTCCATGATATACAAAGGAAAAAATGGGATTCATACACATGTATTTCATCAACTAAATGAGTGATATTAAAAACCTAAATCCAGCTAAAGAACAAGTGTCAAGCAACTAGGCCTAGTTTGTTAGTTGGCCTATTTAATCATTAAAAGAAAACTTCATGATATCGAAACAAGAGAATGAAAGGTAGGTCTATAATGGATATGTTAGTTCAAAGAAGTTTTTGATAACTATTTAAATCATTATTTCCATTTTTTAGTCCATAATAAAGGTGTTAAGGTCTCCAAAATAGTTTCAAATTGTTTGTTAACTCCCTAGACAAGAGGGTATCTTTTAGCGTGGAAGGAGTATAAAGGTGTGAAGTTGAGATGCTAAGAAATGTAGAAGGTTCAAGATGATCATGATATTTGGAAGGATGTTTCAAAAATTTAACTCATTTTTTTGAAGTGGTAGATCTTTAGAACTTCAAAGTTGTGAAATGAATATTTTTCCTCTCATCTTCATCAACTTTATGGAGATACTTAAGGATCAGATTGACTCAAAGTAGGTTTTTGTGATTGTATTCTATTTTTTGAAGAGAGTAATTGATTTCATTATCAATAAAGACTCATCATTACTCTCTCTCTCTCTCTCTCTCTCTCTCTCTCTCTCTCTCTCTCTCTCTCTCTCTCTCTCTCTCTCTCTCTCTCTCTCTCTCTCTCTCTAAAAATAGTGAATTTTTGGCATTGTATCCAATCCTCACATTGGTTATGGTGAATCCTTACCAAAATTGAGTCTTGTAATTTCTTGTTGAAATGAATTCAAGTTGCATATTCTATCTCCTTCTTAAAAATAATGAATTCGGATATTTTGTAATGATGAGTACTTAGTTATAGTGATGCACTCTTTTCATTTGTCCTTCACATTCATGCCTTATACAATTTATGTCTCTCATAGGTCATATGAAGTTTTTTACTTAGTTTTCTAAGCTAGATAAATGATAAAATATTAGTGTTGCTACTATCACCTCTTAGTTTATCATCCTATTAACTTTTCAACCTCTCAAACCTTCACATTGAAACACTAATTTGATTAATATTATTTTTGAGTATCATAATCATATTGTAGTTTAATATTTCATAGTGCCTCTTCAATAAGATATGGAATTCATGTTTGGTGCATCACCTTGAAGTTATGTTTTTTGTTTTAGTATTCATTTATCCCTTTTCCATGTCAAATATAAAGTGTAATTGGTTAATTTAGGTGTTTTATTTTTTTTAGATAGCTCAAAATCTATAGGTTTGACTCACTTGTAGGTAACCCACAACCTAGGGTAAATCCAATTACATAGATCAAAAAGAGAGGGATTGAATCACCCTCTCATAGGGTTCATTTTTGAGCTATAATAGTTACATAATTTGTATTAATAGAAGAGATATTATTTTTACATGGTTCTTAACCCACACCCTACACTATCCTATTTTACGTTATGGTAAGATACCAAACATGTTTCTCATTATACCATCTCTTAAACATATCTCTAACGATCCTCACTTTTCCCTTTTGGGTAAGTTCACATAGTTAGGGGATAATTTTTTGGACATTTACCATATCACATACACACTATAAGAAGTTAGGCTCATAAATACAAATCTATAATGTGTATACATTTTAACACATACGTGTTATATATATTACATAACATACACATTATGATGCATATGTGTTATGTCAACATGAAAAAAAAAATCAACAAATCTAGGTTATATTGCCATTCTCCCTTGATTTTGTATTTTATCTACTATTCTCTATTCCAAACCATAGTCGCATTATACTTTGCAGAGGAGAAACAAATCTACAATCACCTGTTACATTAGTGAATTGAAAGTGCCACCATGGAGAGGAGGTAAACAATCAAAAACCAAACCTATTAACACTAGATTTTAGATTTTTTTTTTTAATTTTCATTATTTTATTATTAAAATATTTTTTTAAAACCCAAAAAAATGTAATTTGATAACCCTATATGTAACTTTCTTAGCCCTCCTATCAACCCTACAATTCCACAAGACCCCCATATTAGTCATGAGGATTTGGATGCACACATAGTGAAAAAAACTAATTAAACAAATAGTTACGATAATAAGGGACCCCACTTCAACCAACACTCACTTCACCTATTTGGTGAATACCCTAGAGTCAGTATTAGGTCAAGTTGACTCTATAAAAAGTGAAAATGATAAATGAGAATAATATAGGGATAGATAATAGGCTTACCATGCTAAAAAATTATCAAAACATGATATGAATGATAAAAAATATTAAAATACATAATTTTTGAATTATTCATTAATCTAAAAAGTAATGCACCCTTTCCACTATCCGAAAAGTGCTTCCTGATCCACCAATACCATCATAATTTGATTATAAATCACTTTTGGGAGTAATGATAGATGGTGTTTGATTACCTACTATGTAAAAACCAAAAGGTCCCATCATATTTTTTTTGTAAAGTCTATTTCATGTTTTTTTTCAATGATATTCATATGTATTTTGACAACTAAGAGTTTCAGGGTGGAGGGAAAGGCTCCATGCAAGATAGTCTAGGTACACGTCATGTGCCTAATAACCTATAATGGTCCCTAACCAAAATACACTTCAACTTAAGATACCATATATGGTGAATTAGGTCATGGATACTAACACATTTAATTCACTTAGTACACTTATTGACACACTAGTTCAACATACAAGTAGGATTTTTGAGACTGATGCTTGAGATATTCAACCTAGTGTGCATACCCAACCTCAACATTGTATATGTGATGGTTCTATATTAATTATACCGTTATATGATGGTGGTGGTGCTTATGATGTATTATATGATATAATTTTGAGTGATGAGTTTTTATCACATACAGTTGATATGCACATGTCAGTCACTACACATGTACAAGTATATTTTATATTTGACATGTCAAATTTCAATTATATTTTTATTTTAAATTTAAAAACTAATTCACATTAAAATTTAATAATATATAATAATTTTTTGATGTTTTAGGAGGAAATGGTTCCATCAACTTATGTTCCACTACAACAATTTTGGGCCAGCTAATGTTTACATATTCACATCTAGTTTCTAGTTCATCTACTATTACATATGTTAATGTTGATATGCCAATGTTAAAATATATATAGGTATGTTTTCATTAATATTATTCAAAATGTATATGTTTTTTTATTTATTTATATCTATCCTCTTGACTAATCGAGGTTGTTTGTTTATTTGATGATCACAGTGGATACTCCTCTATATCTACTAGTTGAGACAGGCACAAATATTACTTTTGTAATGTCATGTGTGTAGGCACTCACTAGGGTACATGATAAATTGTAATTTTTAATTGTAAATATATATGAGTTTTAATAATTTTAATAGATAACTGAGAAAATATAACCTATGAGTATGTATTATGTATGTAGGTTTTCTAACGACATATAATAGTCCTATTCAGATGATTATCAAGGCACCTTATCATATTTTATCCCCATTTCACATGAATTTTAATGCACCTTGACCTATCATTGAACTAATTGAATGTTAGACACATATTTATCATGACCACAATATTTTAGTAAGTGCATGTTTAAATTATGTTTCTATTCTAGTTTCAAATTAATTTCTAAACTTGGTTGCATGTTTAGTATGTAAATTTTATTATAATATTTATTTTTAAATAGGTTTAGATATAAGAGATATATGATAATATAATGACCTGAATATAGACCTTAAAGGAATATAAGGCATCTAAGGTATCTCCATCTATTATCAAGAATTATAGGGAGAGTCTTATTTGAGTAAGGCAAAGAGAGGGACACTATTTGATGAGTAGGATGCCTTAGATGATATACTTGTTTCTAAGCCTAAATGTAAGTGTACATTTTTCGGCATTTCATTCATATATTACATTCACCTAACATTTAATTATGTTGTTATATGATGTAATTTTTTTATGCCTATATGAAAATATATGAGATATTGACACTATATGGTTATATGTAATTCACTTGACATTCTATTATGTTCTTATTTTTTATGCTTTTATGGATTTTATGGACACACACACACACACACACACACACACACACACACACACACACACACACACACACACACACACACACACACACAGATATATGTTCAAATTTCATGGTGATCATCTTTTTGCATACAATTTGGCTCACATTTTTATTTTAGAACTAAATTTGATGGTTGTATGGCCATATTTAGATATGATAGTCTTTAATATTTACATGTAATTTATTAAAACTAATTTAAAATATTTCAATATTTGTTGAAATTAAAAATATATGGGATAAAATAGTATAATGTTTTAGATAGATTCATAAATTATTGTGAAATTCCTCTCATGATTGGGCTACACCGTTTGGGATACATAATTTATCACTATTCTAATGTGTATACCCTTGTTATAATGATTTAATATCATTTTAGACTTGATATTCATGTTTTATATTCATTGAATTTATATACATACTTCATTTATTTTATAATTATAATTGAAATAAATAATATAATACTCATCTCTTGCATAACTACTTCGGATGCCTTTATACATTTTAGTTTTACAAGTTTGATGAAGTGGTTATGTTTTACCTCCTCCTTTCCAATGTTATCACTTTTGAGATGCTTTAAATTCTTGTTTGATGATTCCAAATTTATTATAATGTTATCCTATTCTTGGATTCAACTTAAATTCAACCATGTAATCATGAAGTGATGTTGTGTTACCTCCTTCTCCATAGAGTTATTTTAGTTCTTTAAGAGACTGTTCTTTGGCACTTTAAAGTATTGCAAGACTGTAATTCTCATATCTCCTAAGGCCTTGTAATATTTTAATGGTTATGTCTCTTTTATTTTTCTTCATAAAATGTTTTCTCTCCCTCTCCATTTCACTTAACTTTGACATTTATTATCTTCCTATCATATATCCACTTCACTATTTAAGAATGAAAAAAAACTCACAATAAATGTTGTTAAAGTTGAAGAGACTATTGGATAACTCTAATTTCAGTTATTCATGGTCATAAAATGGAACTTAAAACACATATAGGGTAGTGGATAACATATAGGAATAGTTTATTTTCCTCCCATCATGCCTAGTTAAGAGACCCACCATGTATTCTAACCTTAATAATGCCCTTTCCAATACAAGAGAAACATTGTTTTCAATCCTAATTTAAGGCATCCATAAAATAGAAAATGTATGTTGTTTGGATGAAATAAACTTTGTGTGTGTGTGTGTGTGTGTGTGTGTGTGTGTGTGTGTGACCTCTAATTTCACCATATATCATGTGTATGTAATTTTTGATACCAACTTCTAATAAAATTTGTAGTGATGGGTCCTAAAATGTAAGCTTTTTTAGTGAAGAGATAACTTATTGAGTTTCAACTGTCATTTATGTATTTAGGACCTCCAAGTGAAAATTAATCATTTAATTAACATATATATAGAAGAATTACACATTTTACCATGACCTAAAAATTTAAAACCATTTTAAATCATATTTTCACTATCGTTTAGGTGTGTAGAAACACTGACAATAAATGTTGTCAAAGTTGAAGCAATAGTTGGAGAAATCCACCTCTTAAGATTCATGGCCTAAAACTGGTGATTTTAACACATCAAATACAATGTAAAACATTTAATACCATATTATTTAACTTCCATTAAACCTGTTAGAGAGACCCACCACCCATTTTAGACTCAAGAATGCCCTTCCCAATACAAGAAAAATATAGTTTTAAAGCCTAAATTTAGTTGTGTTTAAAAATCAAAACCATATGCCATTTTAATAAACTATAAAAAAATTTAATGCATGTATATGACCTATAATTTTACCCTATACCAATTTTATGGAACCTTCAAGACTAATATCTGGCATAAGTTGCTGTAATGGGTCCTAAAATGTAACTTTCTAAGTGAAGATACAAGTTATTGAGCTCCAACTGGAATTTATGCCTATGAGTACCTATATGTGTAAGTTAATAGCTTTTATAACATATAGATATTAAAATTACATTTTATTCCATGACATTGATGTCCAAATCCACTAAGAAGCATGTTTTCACTACTACTTCAAATCATAGATACACTGATAATAAATGTTGTCAAAGTTGAAGCAGTAGTTAGAGAAATCCACCTCCATGGTTTTGTGGATATAAAATAGAGAATAAAAAAAATATAAGGTGAATTATAATATCCAATATGAATCTATTGGCCTCCCATCATGCCCAGTCGAGAGAGACACCACCTGACCTCAAGAATACCCTTCCCAATTTAAGAAAAATATAATTTCTCACCCTAACTTTAGGCATGCATAGAATAAAAATTGTATTCCATTTGTTTGAATAAAAATAACCTTATAATTCATTTTTTATATCTATAATTTAATTATGGAACATGTCTATAGAACCATTAAGACCAATCAATGGCACAAGTTCCAGTAATAAGTCATAAAATGCAACTTTTTTAGTGAAGAGGCAAGTTCTTGAGCTCCAATTGGTATTTTTGACTTTGATACCTCTAGATGAAAATTCATAATTCTAATTGCATCTATATATTAAAATCACATGTTATCCCATGACCTTGATTTCCAAATCCACTTGGAAGTATTTTTTAACTACTATTCATGAGTGTAAAAACACTGTAAGCAAATGTCGAGAAAGTTGAAATAATGGTTGGATAACTCCACATCTAATGATATTTGGCTCATAACTAGCATTATAAACATATATTTAGTGATGGATAATGTTATTACTAGGTTCTTGGCCTCCCATCATGCTAATTTGAGAGGCCCACCACCCATTCTAGCCTTAGGAACACCCTTACCAATATAAGAAAAATGTAGTTTTTAGATTAATTTTAGGCATGCATAACATGAAAATTGTATTTCATTTGTATTAACCACAAGAAACATTTAATTCATGTGTAATAACTCTAATTTCACCCAAAAATATGTCAAATTAATATTAAAGACCAATCCATGGCATAATTGGGAATAACGGGTCCTAAAATGTTACGTTTTAGTGAAGAGACACGTTTTTGAGCCCCAATTAGAATTTATTCATATAAGGAATCCAGGTTAAAATAAATAAATTTGTGTATAGATAGTAAAATTACATTTTTTACTATTATTAATACATTATAATCCACCCAAAAGTGTGTTTTCACTATGATTTAGGAGAACAAAAACACTAACAACAAATGTTGTCAAAGTTGAAGTGATAGTTGGAGAACTCTCCATATGGTTCTTCATGGATTTAAATTTTTGATTCAAACACATTTATGATGGTTTATAATTTATATGAATATGTTTTTGTCCTCCCATCACGCCTTATCAAGAGACCCACCACCCATTCTAGCCTTAAGAACACCCTTCCCAATACAAGAATAATGTGGATTTTAGCCTAACTTCAAGTGTGCATAAAACATAAATGAAATGTCATTTGGATGAACTATAAGACCCATTGCATGAATTTTGAATACTTATAATTTTACCATTATTAATTTTTATGTAATCCTTGAGAGCAATTTGTGGCACAAATTGTAGTAACGAGTCTTAAAATGTAATGTTTTTTAGTAAAGAGACAAGCTCTTGAGCGCTAACTAGAATTTATGCCTCCAAAACTCCAATTGCATATCCATCACTTTTATAATAGATATATAGGATAATTACACATTCTAACATTAAATTTTACATATAAATCAACCTAAAATCATGTTTTCACTACTATTGAGGAGCGTAGAAACATGGACAATAAATGTTGTCAAAGTTGAAGTGACAACTAGATAACTCCACCTCTAGTGCTTCATGGATCAAAACTAGCACTTCCAACATGTCTGGGGTGGAAGATAATGCCCAAGAACAAGTTATTGGTATTCGATCACACCTAGTCAAGAGACCCACTACCCATTTTGACCTCAAAAATTCTTTTTGAAATAAAATAAAATTGTAGGTTTTTAGCTCAAAGTCATATACACATAAAATGAAAACCATAATGCAATGAAATGAACCAAAATAAATCTCACTTGCATGTTTAATCCCTCTAATTTCACCTTAGAGCACATTGATGGAATCTTAGATACTATCCATGGCACACTTTGTAGTAACTAGTCAAAAAATGTAACTTTTTTGTATTGAAGAGGCAAGTTCTTATCCTCCAACTAACATTTCTACCTTTAAGACCTCCAAGTGCAAATACATCACATAGTAAAATCACATGTACTCCCATGACCATAAACTCAAAATCCTCTTAGATATATGTTTTCACCATTTTTCAAGAGTGTGGAGACACTAACAACAAATGTTGTCAAAGTTGACGTTACAATTGGAGAAATCCACCTCTAGTGCCTTGTGTCTTGAAATTGGCATTACCAACACATCCAAGGTGGTAGATAATGTCTATGACTAGGTTCTTGGCTCCCATATTACCTATAAAAATACCCACTTACCATTCTGGCCTTAATAATTCCCTTTCTATAATAACTAAGTACTTATAATATTAAGCTTCTCTTAGCTTCAAGAATATGAAATTATTTACTAATAGTTCCAACTACATAAAAGTGGAAGTTTATTTTGCACCATTAACCTACAAAAAAATTAAGTAATTAAAAATAAAATTTAGATTCACTACCTACAAAGTCAATAAAATTTGGTAAAATTAAATACATCTACATTTGACAAGTTAACATACCTTAGAATTTCAATCCAACGAACCACTAGGATTTGCTCTAATCCTGAATGTAGCAAGAATAGATTCATGTTTGGATTCAAAAACTTTCCATAGATTCATGTCTAATACCCTCCTATGATATTTTACCAAATTTAAGAATCAAATTTGAATAGTTTAGTAGCTTCCTATGTGTTTCAAAGTCTTCAAATAATCAAACATATAAATTTTTATAAGATATCATCAAAGCCAAGTTCTATTGACTACCAAAAACCAAGTGGGATAGTCAATGTTTTCTCCATCCATAACTTGGGAATTCAGTTTTTTATTTTCCTTTACACACCAAAATAAGTATTAAATTATGCCCTTTTCATTGTCATCATCAATAATAACCATAAAAACATGCCCTATATCCCAAAGAAAATTATAATGAAACTATCAAGATAGATAATGAGAATAAATAGTACGTAATGATTCATATTCTACCTAGTTACACTAGAATAAGTACATTATCAAAGTCATGTGATGATGTCATATATTTAAGTTTTAATGCTCATAAAACCTAACATGTGTGGATTATAATTAGATTTTTGTAGCTCCATTCATCCACCCACTCTTGTGAATCAAACTCATTCCAAACAGAGTTCATGCATGCAAAACATAAACATACAAAGTGTCTCCTATGAATATTCCAAGAACTAGTATTTGGGTTACTAAATTATTGGAGTTCACTTGATCCCATTACAATTATACAATCATCATAGTTTTCAAAGTGTTATTGCTTCATTAACCAAAAATATCTATAGATAATAATAAAAATTTAAGCACTATGCCCTATTTTATCATTACACCATTTATAAATGGATTTTTCATCATTTAAAATACCACCATATTCAAATTCAACTCCTCTCTTGAAATGAGTCTTTTTACACATGCTACAATGATGTCATGTTCCCCATTTCCATGTCTATCTTCAATGAAACTCCAAATATGTTCTACATTAGTGGTAATTTTCAAATAGTAAAACATACAGGCATTCTTTAATTGTGATGTATAATTATCTGACCAAATGTAATGTTGATTGAAAGTAATGTTCCTCTCAGCCAACTATCCATAGAACATCTTAAAACAACTTGCACATACTATGTATAATGTGGTCAGTCATCACTGACATATAAATGATACTCCCTAAATATTTTTTAATTTTTTTAATTTACTATCAAGGGCATACATTAATATTATATGTATGGATATGGAAAACTCTATTGAGTTGTAATACTATGACTAAACTTCCATTTGTGGATCGAATGTGTAATTCTCAATAAATTTAACTAATGGAAAATTAAAAAAATTACAAATGTGTCCTTTCTATCTTTAAATATTCATAAAAACACCTTGCCTTGTGTGTGTGTGCCTTACATAGTCTTAAACAATTTCATCCCTAAGTTTGACCATAAATTTTGAAACATGTATCTATTTTTTAACAAGCCCACACCTTTTAGAGTCTTTTTCATATTTGACTTGATAAGTCATGGATTTTTATTTTCTCAAACCAACTAATTCTTGTCCAATTGGATTTTTACTCTCCTCATGGATACATTTTTTTTACTTTTGGCAATCCACCCAAAAATATATAATTTCCATCTAAACATGATTTATTATAAAAGAAATATCCATCTAGTATTTCACAAAAATGGTTGGAATAAATTCCTTGGCTGGTTTTGGTCGGACTTCTATGCCACAATCCTAAAAAATGTTGTTAATATGTAAATTATAATGCATATGGTGAAAAATATCATAGTGTTCATTGAAAATTCAATAAGTTGACTAAAACAAAACGTGGTGCATTGAGAATTATTTTTACATAAAATGGTATTGCCATCTCAAAATATCTTTGAGTAATAAAAATTTCTAGATATTTTTCCAAAAATATATAGTGAAATTATTTTTAGGTCATATATAATGAATGTTTTTTATGCAATTCAAAGTTAACAAGAACCAACTCTTCTTTTCACTACATCTCTTAAATTCGATGAAAATCTTGTATTATATTTCAAAAATTGTCCAAGTAAAGTATTTTAAAAATTGGATATAGCCTTGTCCCTTCACATAAGTATACTAGAGAATTCCTAGAGCTCAGTGGTATTGCAATCATTAAGTCTTTGGCATCTTATAATTAATTTCATTAATGTTTTTCTATTTATGTCTAGTGTTTGGCTAGTTTTTGATATCAATCATTTTTCCCTATTTGACAACGTACTATACAAATTGTAATTATACATTAGGTGGTATTAAAATATTTGTTGCATGATTTTAGGCATAAATTATGATATGAATTATGTAAATTTTCAACACTTTCATTATTTTCATCATCCATGTCAGATGTTCTTAGTCCCAGGGTGTAAATTACGGACATCATATTCGTTGATTTTCATCGATGAAACAAATAATTGACATTTTTAAATATCAAAATATAATTTATCAAATAAATTATCCCAATTTTTTAGTTGGTATTATTGAATGATGGTCAGACATTTTTTTATGCATTACTTTTTCAAATGTTTTCATCAACTTCCATAAAATACTTTCCTTTTCTACATAAAATCATTGGAGGTGTTGTTAATGGTGGTTTTTGTTGGGTTTCAAAATAGTTATATTCACTACTAGTTTCTTCATTATTATTTTCATTCTTTAGTTATGGGATCGAATTTTATTCATTTTTACTTTTTTTAATATGTGTTTTTATGAAATTTTCTTCATTAACAGTGGTAAATCATCATGTATAGATTCATCATAAACAAAATAAAATATATATAATTTGAATGTGGACTTGCAACATAATTTGGACAAATAGGTGAATATTCATAATTGTTATTCAGTTAATTATTCTTAATTTCATCATTATCTATGACATTTGTATCATTAGGGATAATGTTTGTACCCTGTCTCAAGTGAAATTCTTGCATTCGTATATTTTTTTTTTCTCCCAACTCTTATAATTGCTCTGGATTTTTATGTTTTATGTTCTTGATCTTCTTTGAATGAGCTATGCCACCCATGACTAGACAAAGAACATCTTGATTCCTTTTGACGGTGGGGGAAGAAAAAAATAATTTTATTCCTCTTGACTTCATAGTGTAAAATTTAGAATTATGCAAAGAATGTTTGTGGGGTCAAAATTATCAAAATACCTTAAAAATAAATGTTTTAAAATGACTTATTTTAGATTGAGATAATAATGCATACATATTATAGTGCATACACTTTATAGCATGTATACATTATATATTATGCTTATGTGATCATATATCATATTGTTATGATATATGATTATATTATGTGATACAAAACTATGTTACATTATTATGTTATATGATTATGTGATGCAATCCAAACTATTAAATATTATTATGTGAAGAAATCCAATATAATTACCTCTATGTTTTCATTTATTGTACAATTATAGTGTTGATTTACCCATATGTTACATCCTATACAATCTTTTGAGATGTTATTTAGGTTCACGGTACTCAATTTTTCCCAAATCACATGTTTAATTGCACCAATTTGCTAATTACAATAATTAATGAATACTTTAGGCCCAAGTAATGTCTATAATTACAAGAAAGGACTAATTGGATTAATTCATGACTAATTTGGTTCCAAATAAAGTCCTTTTCTTATCTGGGTAGGAGGGGATAAAATTAGCCCCAAATTCATTTTTTATTAAATTAGTGGACTTTATGTTTTATTTTATGAAATTGGGATCGATTGACCCCCAAATTACATCTATATAATGAAAATTAGGTTCATGGGGTTTAATTTACACCAACATAAATCAATCATTGTAACTATGGTCTAATTAAGTAAATATGTTGGGAAACAATAGCTAATTTATCCCATTGAATCGCATTGTAGACTCACAGTTAGGTTCAAGGGGTTTAGATTATCACTGATTATCTTTATGTTTGTATGCGTAATAAAATTATGGTTGATTAGTGCATATGTTACCTCATATATAATGATTTAACCCATACATTAGGTTCACATGGCTCAATGTTTCCCAAATCACATCAATAATTACACCAATTATGTCAATTAGATATATTCATGACATAATCAAACCTAACTTAGCCCCAAATCACATCCTAGTCTTTTAGTTAGGTTAAAGTGGCTCAAATTGGCCCCAATTTCCTTCATTATTGAATAGGTATAGTATTTTATATATTTTTCTATGATAGTGGGGTCGATTTTACCCCCAAATTACATCTTATATATTCAAAATCAATTTCATGGGGTTTAATTTCATGTAACTTACATCATTAATTCTAAAAATCAACTAATTGGCTCAAAATGTTAGGAAACATGGTATATGTTTGCTCCAAATAACATCCTATACTCACAATTAGGTCAAATAAGTTCAAATTGGTTCCAATTACCTTTATGCTTACATTTGTCATAAAATTAGTGTTTAGGGTTTAGAGTTGAAATAATCAACTAATATGGTTTGAGTATTGCTTGTAGATATCTATCATACCTTTTTAATGAAAACCAATATGTTATCTCTAAATCAATCTCTTATATCATAAAAATATAACACGTTATTCTAAAATAACTAATTAATAGAGAACATGTTACCCTAATATTAACCTTATTACGACTTTTGAAGTGAGACAGTTGATTCAATTCATCCCTCATAAACACTAGTGTAGGTTTCGATTAATTGATTCTTATTATCCCTTGATTGCCTAAAAAACATTTATAGTGATAATTTTTCATTATTCTCTAATTTAGGATGATGAAACATGTTTGCGCAATCCATCACCCATTCTCAATTTGTGAACATATTTAAAAATCAAATGAACTTCCAACCTAAGCCTAAACTTGGACACAATAATGCTTCATTCCATCACAGTTTTTAATTTAAAAATCATTGTAGACACTCAAATTTAACATATCACTAAGCTAAATTACCCAAAAACGTTATTTTCTAGAATAACTACTCATTGCACTTAAATGTTTACTTAAACAATTTATGTAATTTTAAATCTAATGAAATGAAGAATGATTAATCATCCTTTCTCCTTTATTTCCCTTACAAATCTATAATATGATTTCCTAAACATCCAACTTAAATCACACCCAAAACTATATTTTATATTATTTTAATTTTCATCCTTATTAGTTAAGATCCATTAAAATTGACATGTCTAATAAAGAATAAACAATAACACCCATTCTTGTAGGTTTCTTGTGTTTAGGTTTAAGGGGCTCAAATTGGCCTCAAATTCCACTTTGATTGAAAGAATAAACTATTTTTTTCAGTATATGATGACACTAAGGTTAATCTCAATCCAAATCATATCATATACAATTGAAAATAGGATCATGTGGTTCAAATTTTTAAAAATAGTGTAACTAATTGCATTATTGGACTAAGTTCAATCTATTATGAAATCAAAGCTAGTTTAACCCCAAATCACATTGTATAGTTATAATTAGGTTCAATGGCCACATATTAACCCTGATTTCCTTCATAATGGAACCAACCAACTATTTAATTCATTATATGATTACATTCAAATTTATTAAGCCCCAAACCACATCCTATACATGTCAAAATTGCATATGTAATTGAACCAAATGATTCTTTCCTTCATTCTATGACGAAATTAGAGTTGATAAAGCCCCAAATCAAATTTTATAGTCATGCACTTAGGTTTAAAGGGCTCAAATTATCTCCAATTTCCTTCATATTCAACCATTGTACTATTTGGCTTTTTTATTTATGATATTAGAGTCAACATGCCCAAATTGAATCCTTTATAGCCAAAATTATGTTAATGGGATTGAATTTTGTTCAAATTGTATCATCAATTCACTCAATCTAAGCTAATTTAGCCTTAAATCATATCCTACACATGCAATTATGTTCAAGGGGTTCAAATCTATAGTAATTTACTCCAACATTAGATTTATCATTCATTCATTTTTAATGAAATTCTTGGTTGAACCATAAATAATGCTCTATATAATTAGAATTATGATTGTGTGTGCAAACTCATTAAAATTGCATCATTTTATCCATGATATCATTTTATGGTAGTGTATATCATGACACACTCTAATTTAATATAAAAATTATAACAATGAACTCAATAAATATAAACACATAAATGCAAACTAGGTAATTATAAACATGAACTAAATAAGTATAAATAATTGTATATAATGACACATAGATAAGTATAAACATGTATGAGTAGACAAAAAATATTTTTTTATGTTATGACAACATAATGCATACACATTATAGTGTGCATACTATGTTTAGTTTGAACTCAAAAGACAAAGCCTTTTGGCTTAGAAATGGATTGGATTTTCGAGCCAAATGATTGGACATGTCAACACACAAATAAATATTAGAGTTTTAACATAAAATAATAAAATTTAAATTACATCACTAAATACACTTAATTTCAATGAGATATTTCATAAAATTATTGCCAAAATGAAAATCATCTCTCAAGAGATACAGGTTAAAGTATATATGTTATATTTAATTTAAGTAAAAAACCCAACACTTTTGGATTGAAAATGGCTTGGATTATCGAGCCAAAGGCTTGGACATGCCAACATAGTTAAATTTGAGAATTTTGATAGAGAACAAAAAATCCAACTTCCATTGCAAAATACACCATAAATTTCAATAATAAAATCCATAAAATTATTACCACAATGGTGAGCAAGATCTCCTCTTTCCAAATATATGATTTTTATAACTTTTGGACTATTTTATATCATCTATGTTGATTTCTAACTATAACATCTTTAGGTCACTACATGCCATTAATATACATGTCTATATATATGTGAGTATATTTATTTTCATTGATATAAATTCAAAAATAAATACATGGTTACAAATTGGGATTAATTATACATGAAATAAAAATAATCACACTTTTTTTTAGGTATTTAGGGGGGATGCATGACCGGATATCCATTTTTTTTCAGTTTTCAGTATCTATTTACATGTAGAATTATTTTTTAAATATTCATTAAAAAACTATACAAATATATATGGGTTACAAACTAAATGATCTTCTCTAAATTTTCACCAAATTATTTTAAATAATATTAAATGATACTAAACAATGAAGGGCCACACAAATGACTATCTACTATATTCCCCAACTTTGTGAACTTATCATTTTATCTCCCTTCATATTAGTGTTTTGGAAACTAGATTGAAAATTATAGAATTAATTTTATTACATCTTCAAATTTCTACTATATCCATCTCAAATTATCTATAGATATCCAATTTTTTTTAATTTTTAGGAAAAACATATCCATAAGTAGGCCCATTTTTGTCACCTAACTTGGTGCACTTACATTTATATCTCAGTTCAAATTAATTACACATGTAGTTAGTCTTGAGATCACGTACTTACTTTTGGATAAGCCGAAGTACTTTTTATCTTCTAACCAAAGTCAAAAATATTATCTTTTTACATCACTTCTATCACTCGTGTTTGGTCTTTTGAATCCATATGGAGGGGGAGGAAAAGAAAAATCCATAAAAATTTAAAATCTAAATCATTTAAACAAAATGAAATTATAAATAGAAAAGTTAAAATCACTCCAAAAGATGTGATTATTATTATAGAACATATCCTACTCTAGATAATATACACATGGTCCATTGAGGTGAGGTAGGCCAGTAGATTGGGATGCGAGGTCTCTTTATAATATATAGTACTGACTAATTTCTCATGTAAGGACCCAATCTTTGTATTAGACCAATGAATTTGTAAGGGTCCTAAGGAATGGGGAACATATCATGGGAAGGTAGGCCCACTTTATTTTTCTTTTATACATCAATTTCATTAGATGATATAAGTAATTCATTGATTATCCAAAATAATAGTCTCTACTAGGGAAAGTATCTTAAGTATCTATTGAGCAACAAATATTTAAAAACTTTTGTGTTTGCTTGGTATGTCTCATTCCTACTAAAGATTGTTACAAATGCCTATGTAATGATTTTTCATCTCACTTTCCATCATAATATTCCTAATATTTCCTCCTTGATGAATATGAATTCTTAGTTGACCATTCCTCTTTGGTTCTCCTTTTGTGAGTTTTAATGTAAGACCTTGGGTAGGACCATATCTTGATCATTTTTTTAATATCGTATAACCAATTTACATTTGTTTTGGTTTGGCCTTTGTGAGTTGTGGTATAAGAACTTGGATAGGACTAGGACTTCTATAAAAAGTATCCTTTTCTCTCATAAAAGAATATGTACCACGTTTTGTCACAACAATACATGTTAAATCTTTAACACAATTGACTAACACAAACCTTAATCTTAGTTTATAAATCTTACACTACTTTTTATATTTAAGTTTTTTCTTATATTTTACTTACATATCTTTGTTTGAGTGTTCTTACCTTACATTAATATTTCACTTTATTTCCATATATTTCCTTATGTGTTTTAACCTTAAATTTATATTACAACTATTTTACATATCTATGTTTATAACTTACATTGATATTTTCTTATATTTCACTTTCTTTACATATATTCGTTTGTAACTTACATATCTTTGTTTGTGTGCTTAAATAAAATTGATACACATTTTGACTTATAATTTACATATATCAGATTTACATTTTCCAAATTTTTAAATAACATCTTATTTATTTCCTACATGTGTTATCTCTTTAGTTTTACATTTACACTCTTTCAAAAAAACAAATTTTCTTCTTAACCATACATATCTTCACATGTGCTTGAATGAAAATACACACATCATAAAATCAATGAGTCAAAACTCTTTATGTGTGTGTGTCAAACTTATGATATAAATACAAAATGATATAATCATCAAATAATCTTAGCTTTATGGTTGTGGCCCACCCTATCTATATGGCGATGGAAGATCAATGCTACCCATGGAATCCTATGATTATGCTCTTTGAAAATATAACTGTAGAGATTATATTTGTGTCTGCAATCTCTTCACCTATCCCTCCATCTGTGATAACCACCTGGTGGTACTCAAATGAGTAGTTCTCTCATGACCCAATGCTTGCCATGTTTGTAGTTCCCCCTGACTAACTCCCACTAGTAAAATAATCTTCACTCCATATCCTTGTATTTTTAACTTTTATGATACCTCACCGAACAATCTAAAACAACTATCATGGTCAAGTGTGGAATGTATAAAAGGATCAATCATCTATGTCATGTTATGTTGTTGTAACACATCATCCACTATATCATGATATGCTGCCTATACCATAGATGGTCGTGTAGCCTCCTCCAATGCATCATCTACAAAATGAAAACCAAATGAACATCAAATACCACAATTATATCTATAGAAACATCTATTTATCATATATATCTATCTCCTTACAAAATAAAAAACATCAATTACATATAAGCACAATTTTCTCACCAACAATATCTCCATCTACACGACCACCAAAAACCTCCTATAAATCATGGATCTAAGGTGATATAAAATAAGGATGAATAACATGATTATGATGAAGTCCAATATGAATCTACCACACTATCGACCAACTCACTTCATGTTGTACTAAGGGATATTTATAAGGTGGTGTATGTGGTGTAGACTATAATAATTCCTGTATGTGTTGTGGCTCTACTTAAAGCTACATATATCTATGTTGTCATGGTGGTGGTCATGTGGGTCAATGTAATGCATTCTACTATGAAACAATAATTACATCTACCTTTCTTCCATCAACCTATGCATCCCTTCACTACCACCAATGTCATCATCCTTAAGGTTTTAGCTGGCATAGGCATATCACTGGTACATTTACAGGTATTCCTGAACATCTTGTACCTTGATTATCCCTCATATTCCATGCTAAAAATTCATGCATTACTATAGTATACATAAGGTGTGGCAACCCAAAATATCCTAATAATTGATCTATAGGATGCGACTCCACACACCATTTATAGTTCCCTATAATCCGAGCATGACCCTATCTATGAAAATTACTAGGCCACAAAGCTTAATTGTTTACTATACCTAGGTATGGATACCAAATAATATCTCTCCATGTTATCATATGCAACACTAGGGCATGTGGTACAACTTGCAATACATGATCTCATCTCCATATTGGCATATGAGGTAAAGTAACATATTTCACATGATATAATCCTATAGGTTGATACATTAGAAACATCTCGTATATCCAACTACTCAACAAAGTCACAGGGTCAATATTCATCTACCCTTATGATAGGATACTATACAATTCGTGCACTAACTACCCCTAGATCATTGATCTCAAATCATACATCATGCCATGATCCAACATGGATCAACATAAGGAAATGACATATAATGGGACCTTCCAATCTAAATTTTTATAAATTACACAAGTTATCACAAGCCTAATAATAGCCTTTCAAATAATTATAATGTATGACATATATACACCAAACAAGAGAACACAAAACCCCTAAAATATATCTTGGATCCAATAAACCATAAATTTAAGGCTCATCTTGTTGTGTCTATCTAAAATGTATCAAAAATCACATATGTCCCCACAATCATAAGTCCAAATAGTGCATGTAAGTCCTACAGGGTGATACTCACCTCAACAATATCCCAATTCACCACCCACCTAATGGTGTTGGTTAGTCACTCCCATGCCTCTCAAAACATGGAGACTAACTCAAAACTCAACATAATATGCCACATATCCATGGTACCCATGAAGCCTACTACTATTAAATGTGCTTGGCTGATTGTTGCTAATATCTCTAATAAGTCAAGTAATTAAATTACATCCACTAATTGCTAGAGTATTTATTGCCTCTATAAAATCTCAAACAATAAAACACGTATTAATTATCTAAACGAAATAATCATCATCTACACTCTCAAAATAAATAAAATAACCATGTAAATATAAATTGACTACATAAACCTATATTGATTATTTTCTATCATTTTATACTACATCGACCATATACCCAACTATGTTGGCCATTTATAGTTTTATAGTATATCGGCCATGTACTTATGTACATCATCCAATATTATTTTCTATTGAGTTAGTCAAAAAATATGTAGTATTCTTAGCATAGTCATCCACTTGATACAAAGTTAGGGAATAGAAAAAAAACATCGTCCATTTTATGTACTAAGTTTTCCGCCCATACCACTTATTAGATCAACTAGTCTAGATGATGTTGACCACCTTCTCCTTCTTTAACTAAATCAACCATTATTAAATGTATAGTTAACCATTTTCAGACTAAATAATATTGGCCTACAATTATGCACTTGGCCACTTGCTAAAACCTACCTATTCAAACTACATCAGCCAAGTTGATCTCATTCAAATGTTGTGGTGATTTTTTACTAGCTAGTCATTATTAACCTAGAACTAGGTTTTCCATTTTTGACACCTACCCATTATTCATCATAATTTATAATATCTCCATAAATTTTTGGTTAAAATTATGTTACATGGATTTTCCTCAGCACCTAATTATCTCCTACTTCATTTAATACTAAAAATTCTAAAAATATATATTTTATACACTCCATACCTGGATTTAAATGGTAGTTGACGTGATACATCATCCCACTCATCCTTCTTGTAAACACATCATCATATCTCTTATCACTCCTCTTGATCACACATAATTTTGGTTTTTCAAATCAACATATACTCAAATGAATAGTTAATTTTCCATTATATAATAAAATTTATAAATTTTTAAACATTTAGTTATTTATTAAAAAAATTATATTTTCCTCATAACTTTATTTCTATAATCTCTTTTGATGAACTAATAGGTCCTATAATCTTGAAAATGTAGAGATTTTTTTTGTATTAACTGCATATTTTAGAATTTTTTTGAATTTTGTATTATTTTTCAAGTCCATCTCATGTTCCATAAACTATATGCCTCTTCCACCTAATTCTTGTGTAGTTTTTATTCCATATCAATAAGATAAGTTAAGGTTTGTATTGTAAAATTATCTACTTTATTTTCCTTCTCAGTTTCTACTAAAATTTGTTATCACAACATTATGTTGATACGTTATATATCAAAGCACCATCCCATGTTAAAATTTCATGACATGTGTTGAGATTTCAGTGGGGCATATATATCGACACAATATTTTTAAAAACCTTTATCATTTTCTAACACTTCCTCTCTTGCAAGAACCTATCAAATTTATATATCTCTAAGTGCATTCCTTAAAGGGTACGCTGAGAAAGAAGTGTGCAAACATTTGGTGCTTCAAAATATATTTGGTCCCTATACCATTAACTCAACCCACTACATGTCACCTTATTCAAACTCCCTAGGTAATTAAATCTTATTAGTCCACCTCCCTCAATAATTATCCTTTCAAAATAGCCATTAACTAAGAAATTCCCTTATCTCATCTTTTCATATTGAGTCAACCAAATAAATATTTTTAGAAAGGATTAAGTAAAAATTACCAAACAAAATCACCGTAACTGAATTAGTTTGCGACCTAACAGATAATTTTCTTAAATAAAAAATTGAGTTGGTCAATCTTATTTGCTAAATTTATATAAGGGTTTAGATTCAATTCTCGGATATAAATAACACCTTGACTTCAATATAATATAGATTAACATTCATATTTGCATTATTACAACTCTTTATTCTACTAATTCTACATTGGATGAGTCATTGCTTATGATTTTTTCTTTGAAAGAAGATATCTTGTCTTATGGGAAAGTATTGGATGAAAAGTAAGAGTATTTTATCCAATCAATTATATCTATAGTGTGATCCTTATAAATCCACACCAACCTCTTGAAAAATATCCATTGTCCAAGGGAGAGATTGAGGCATGACAAATTCATCCAAAAGTAAGTATTTCTAACTTTTTCTCTTTCATTTGGTAGAGTAGATATTGCACAAAATAATAGGATAAATTTTTTACATCTTTCTTAGTTTACCTATACATTTTATTGAGTAGATTTTCCTTTTCTGTATTATTTTTTATTTGTTTAATGATCCCCATTTTTTCCCCAAGCATTAGTGAGCACTAGATTAGTTTCTTTTATTTCATATATTATAGGCCTAGTTAAGGTTATTGTGTAGTGTTCCTTTGCTAGAGGCTTTAGAACCTTTCTTGTAGTTTCATGTGATGAAATATCCCTTAGGTAGGTTTAGTGGATCCATATTGGTCATGTCCTCTTATAAATAGAAATGTAATGAGGTTTTAGTCAGATTTCCTTCTTCGAGCTTGGAATTCACTAAGTAGAATAACTTATATATCTATCCTAATTCATTTCATCCATGTTCTATTCAAACAACCATGCACAAATAACCAAGGTTGTATATTTATTATCACCTTCCCACAAATAGTTTTGCAAATCCACCATAATTGGTTGAAGACAAAGACCCATTAAAAACCATGGTATCAATATTAAAGATAGTTGTCAAGATGCCTAAGATCCCACCAAATGAAAAACCTAAAGCAAAGTGAATCTAAGAAATGGAAAAAGTGAGTGAAGAAACTCTCATGATAGTGTCATCCATATCAATAGAGTCTATAGATAACATTACTAATATCATTAAAATAGATAAGCCAATACAAATTTGATTCCTATAGGATCACAAATTATACCCCTTAAAAGACTCTTGGATTAGAGGCTATTAACCCTAGTGTAAAAGTCCACCACATTGGCATGATTTAACTCTTGGGGTGTGAAGACAAACTAATAAAATATACTAATGATCTACATCTACAATTTAGTCACCTATCACCCTATCACATAGAGAGAAATAATAGTTTAGTTCATAGTTTACATGTTAGGATAGATGAATGAACTATTCATCCTCCCTCAGACATGCCATCACTTGAGGGAAGGATTAATGCATGAACAATAGGCAACGAAATTGGTTCTAATGATTACCCAATCAACCCCAATGTTGAGTCCTCTCTCCTTCCTAAATGAGAAGAATATCATATATAGACACTCTCTAAGTTCTTGTAAACTTCCCTGAAGATGAGACACTGTGAAAAATGGAGTTAATGATTCCTTATCAATAGTACTATGAGATGAAAAAATATGTTCAAAAACCTCATCTATACAAGACTGATATTGTAAAAAACATCTTTTTTATTGATCACCATCTATGGCCTTCCCTTATATGAACATTGTGATATTAAAAATATAGATATGTTTACAAATGTCTTATAAAAGTGAAAGACATTTTCCTAAGACTCAATCAAAAATACAAAAATAAAAGAGAAGGCTAGAATTTGATACCTACCTGGTTAGGCCCTACCCTAGTGACTGATGATTTTCAAAATGAAGCCTATTAGTTATGCCCTTTAGATGGCAAGGAGTTTAGTGAATTTGTGAGCTCTTTGCACCTTAATTATTTTAAATAGATTATTTTCATTTTAATTTTCTCTCATTGCATAAATTTTTCCATTATTTACATTTCATCTTGCATATCAAATGTTACATTTGATAATTATCCGATTGTGAATCTAGATAACACAAACTTTAAAAAAGCATTTTATCATCTCATTTCAATTTTCATATCACCCTATTGTCCCATAGAAAAATTTATCGAAATAAGAATTACATTGGTTCTTGCATTAGTTCATACGAGTATATTACACTTATTTTCCTCACATCTTCTTGGACAACTTAGAAAATGATAGCCTATGACCTAGTTTAGATGTTCATCCATGACAAAGTCTCATCTTATGGTGTATTCTAAAGTATAACTGGCAAAGTCTCATCTTGTGGTGATGAGACCTTCCATATCACTAGTTGACTGGGGTCAATATGTGAGTTTAAATGCCATGAAAATGGAAATACACTCTTTTCAAAAGGTTATGCAACATTAAAATTAAAACTCCACATATCTCACCCTTATTAACCTCAAGTTTTGAGCCTCTTAATCTTATTATTTTTATGGGGGTTAGCATTAGGTAAATGTTCCCCTTAGTAACCTACATCTATCCTTTGCTGATAATCCCATGTATCTTCCTAGTCACATGATCCTAATTTTACAATGTCCTAAATATAAAATAAAAAAGGAAAAGAAATACAAAATTAGAAAGTGTCTAAAATAAAATTATTCAAAATGATTGGCTATATGTCCATGATAAAAAAGGATAACCTTATCCCATTTACTAATTATGTGATGGCTATTTATCTATAGATGAACCCAATAAAGTTATTGTTTTATAATCTTAACAATATATATATTTTATCCTTTGCTCATAAGGATTATGTCACCTTAATTTTCCATGCAAAATTTTGATTGAGAAGCTTCATTTTCACCATTTCATATATATCATGTTTCAATTTTTCATTGCTTTACTAAAAACTAAAATTCATATGTTGTGTAATAAAAAATAATTGGGATTCATAATTCCATACATGTTCATCACATCACATCATTTACATACATTTTTTTCTCATACATATAAGTATTTTTCATTGATTTTTATCAAAAACATAGAGATGTATGGTATATCATCACATGCCTACTCATTTAAAGTGCATAAAATAAAAAGACTACATGGAAATTAAAACACATAACACATAATGAAAAGTCACTAAAAGGTAATTCAAAATGTCTCCATATATATTATAATGAATCTAAAGTCTATACAATTAAACCTCCAAGTATAATTCACCTGTATAGAGGGAAAGTGAGCTAAACTTCTCAAAAACATTAAAAAAATTAATTGTATATATGTGTATACATGTTCAATAATTGCCCTAAGACCCTCACCTCCTCTTGAATTATTCACCTAATTTAAAGTATTTCTCTGAGACTCTAATCAATCTATATCCTTTGTACCTGACTAATCTCCTAAAATGTATAATAAGCTAAGGCATAAACATATTATGCATACCTATCCTAATAGTAGTCCTACATCAAAAAAATATTTGATCCTTAGTCTTCCCAATTCCCCAATCCCATTAACAAAATAAAATTTAATAATTAATTGAATTTTATGCATTTTTAACTAAAATTTCAAGTCTTAGACAAAACACAAAAGTAGTGAAAACTAATCTTGGTTTGGCTTGATCCACCTCTATCTATTATATTAACAATCTCCTTTTGGTGCTCATGAATTTTACTACCTTCTAGATCATTTTTGTCAACATCAATCGATAGTTTGAATATATAGTCTTTTAAAACTAGCCTTTGTGATCTGAGAACTTTCTAATTTTTAGTAGTTTCTTTATAAACTCATGTTTTGCACCTTTTTATTGGTTTTTTTCTCAACTAGTGCATTTATGTCCGAAACTAGCCCTATTTAATGTTTTTTCACTTCTTCTAGCATTTTTTTTTTTATGTTTTATAGGTACATGCCACTCAATGTTGGTATAAATATTTTGATTTGGGTAGTATGATATTCCCCACAAAAATGGTAAGTACCCTCATCTATGTCCTAATTACATAGTTTATTTTCCACTTTTTGATTAAATTTTATTTTATTTTCATCTTTTATCTACGGGTTACATGAAGTCTCAGTGAACTTTGTTTTATCACTTAGGTAAGTTAGTTAGCATTTTTAGCCTCATATTTCCATTTCACACACCACTAATAAAGACCACACCCTCCTCAATTCATGATAAAAATTAATCTTGAGGGGGAAATATGTATGCACCCAAAATTTTCACAGTGCGACATTTCGGAAACATATCTAGTGATTATGTAACGATCTCTAAAAACATGATTTGACTCAGTCCTCTCTAACATTGTTTGGCTCGTTCTTCATCCTTTTGGTCTTTTTAAACCTCATAAATTGATTTATTTGAGTATTTTTTTCTTATTCTTTGAACTACATATTTTATTATAGAAGTAACGCATACCTTGATGCAACCTCCACTCTCTATTACAAAACCACCACATTGGTGGCATTTCCATTGTGATAGTTTATTAAACATCTCTAATATAAGTGTCATTTTTTTATTAGTTCCATAATCATGTTCAATGGTTTTCAACAACAATTGTTTCATTACACAATATGGCAGTTTCATCATAGAAAGTTATGGTTACACAATCATCACCTACAAATAGGAATGATTCCATCACAATTGATCCATTTTTAAAAATAGAGCCTGAGAGTTGATTTTTTCATGTATTTTTCATGTTTTTAATTTCATTTAATTTTTATTCACTTTGGTTTTTCCTCATGGCTTCTAAGATCACTCACAATCTTGTTTTAATCAATCATTACTTTCCTAGGTTTAACTTTTAGTTAACTAATAATTAAACTCAACCTTGTAACAATCATGATTCTCCTACAAGTATCTCAATTTTAGCTATGAATTTTGCATTTTAGATTTATGTTTTAATGTTACATACATAAAAATATCATTAAAATTTACCAAAATAACATTTAATTTAATTTACTTTCAAATTTACTTAAATCATTATATATTTAATTTTATTTTAGTAAGTAGTTCAATTTCATTTTACTTACAAAAACCCTATCAAAATGTGCATAAGTAAAGAATCAACCTCTAAACAAAGCCTTGCCAAGACAAGCACATCTAAAACCCTTTATTACACCTTTCCAAATAGAATATACCTCTTTTATAACATACCCAATACAATCTTCCCTCTTAAACACATTTTCAAATAATATTCATCTACAATTGGATGATACTCATTAATCCTTTTTATCCTCATGGTGTTATTATATTTCATAGATTTCATGCTCATGTTCTAAAAAGTGCACTTCATGTTAAAATCAATTCTGAGATTAGGATACATGTATTTCATTCCTCCAATAGTTTAGATCTTTTCCATATCCAAATTGAATCCTTAAATAAACAATCTAGGCCCATAATTCCATTAGTAGGCCCCCTTCATATCCTTCATCACCATCTCAATAATATAAAATTTTATGTCTTGCATCCCATATTTATTTCATATTTGGTTATAAATTTATTTCATTTTATTTAGGCTACCCATAATTTTTCCATTACATCGGTAGTCTCATAAAGGGTAGTATAAGTCGAGTACATAGGTGATCATGTGTTATCCATGTGCATATGGTTGTCTATAGCAAAGATGGGTATCCTATTAAGAGTTGTATTTTTTAATCTTACTTTCAAATAATCAAAGGCATCCAAATAGAATATATGATAACTATAGCTACTGGGTATATTTATAAAATTTTTGTTTCGTGTTTTACTTGTTGATAGTGAAAAGAGTCCTAAGTATAATAAATGTTAGCACTAGTGAACAATTATCTTACTATGAGTTATATTTCCTTTCCTAGTTACTATTAATGAATGGAATCCCAAGTAAATAAATATGTTTATTAATATTTTGCAAGTAAACTATGTATTTTTTGGTTTTCTTCTTGTGACTCATCACGGGGGATTACACTATATTTTTATAGGATTATGGACATGGTTGATATCCTCTATCTTATTCTCACCATATGGATTGTCTATGGAAATATTCATCTGATTGGTATAGCATGATTAGTTTTTTATAGAGTTATTTCATTATTATTTTGTTTAGTATCATGTGTGTGTACTTGTATATTAGTTCTCTATCCATGAATGAAGGTATGTGGTAGTATATATTCAATACATGATATATATAACCCCTCATGAAGTAGTTGAGTCTATTTTTTGATCATTATGGACATGATAGATATGATTTACCTTAGTTTTTCATATATATTGGCTATGGACTTGTTATCATACTTGATATACCATGCTTAGATGGTTGTTGTTGTTTTTGAAGAAGAAGAATTTACATGTTAGTATATTTTTTGATATTTTAGTTTAACCCATCATGCAATAATTGACTTGCTAAATACCCAAGGGGTGGATAAAACCATGAATTCCTTAAAATTTGGGATTGTGATATAAGCATAATTGAGGAGAGACATTGAAATACACATGATAATAGATTACATAAAATGATTTAGCAATATTTTGAGATAGGTAAAGTTTCATTATTTGTATATAAATTTTTCATATATAAATATTTTAATAGATGAAATGAGTGTGTAGGTGATAGATCTTCGATGATAGGAAAGGGGGCAAGGGGGTTTCACTATGTACCCAAGACCCATTCTTATCCTAGACATGGCTTTAGACCATGTTTACAAAATTTTATTTACCATCACCAATGTTTTCTGTATGTGGATCGCTTACTACCTTGTAACAGTTTGTTTTGAATTTATAACCATATTTTAGTGGGACACTTAATGTCTTAACTATAAATTTATAACATTTAATGTGATGTTAATTCCATTACAAGGATATTAGAACCCATATTGCCTCAAACATGAATTTTTAATTTTATGTATAAAAATATCAAACACATATATTTAGCTGTCCAAGTGACCAAATTTGACTTGTGTGCCATGGGGACTCTCTAGAAGGCACACTACCCAATATTGGAGCCTTACGGTCTATTTGGAAAGGGATGAAGTTTTAGGATTTGGAAGAGACACATTTACCACCTTGAATAGTGGCATAATGTAACAACCCACTTTCACTTATATAAAAATTATTATTGTAATATTCTTTTGTCTCGTTATGATGCTATCTATAGTAAAATGGAACATGTATGAATGAGACATAAGAATTACATGAGAATGGGGTAAGTAAGGTAAAAGCCTTGTATGAATGTTTTAGGTATGATATGAAATATCAAATTATGTAAAAGTGTGCAAAAAAAATATATTGTTCTAGTGTTAAAACCATATGTATAAATTAAGACATATTGTGATGAAAATATTTTAAATATTTTGTAAAAAATGCGTGGTATGTTAGGTTAAAAATGTTTTGAATGGAATGTATGTTTAGCGTGTAAATTCATGTTTTCTAATTAGGGTTATGTAAAGGCTTAGGTGAAACCTTAAACTTGAGTGGAGACTACCTGCTAGTTTTCTTAAGACTTCTCATAAAATTTAGATGTGAACATACTGTTAATTATTGGTTGCATAAAGTAAATCCTACAAATCACTTACACTACCTATTAGATTGTGATTATGATTATATTTTTTTAATTCAAATATGTAATTTAAAAAATTAAATATTTATATGTGTTTTTTATATCATTTTAAATCAATGTATATTAGGTCACTGGATAATCCATTGGGATTGGTTGTCGATAATGGCCATGGATGGCTCATGACATCACATCATTAATTGGCAAGCATTCCTTTTTTAACCTATAGATTTTCAATTATTGCACAAGAAATTACTATTGTAAAATGGAATGATGATTGCTTATTAAATGGAGCAAAGGGACTATACTTGCATTGGTTGATGGAATTATGTTTTAAAATGTGTCTATTATTATATAAATACAAAAATGATATCTATTTAATTACTAAGTTGAAAGTGTTAAAATCTCATTATGTCATGTAATGCTTTTAGTTTTATAAAATATTTATTTATGAAATGAAGTTAGTTGAATCTTGGGGGTTGATTTTAGTATTAGTTGTTGTTGTGTGATTGTGTGTTTATATGAGAAAATAACTAAAAAGATATCATGTTCTGAAAAATAGCTATATGTTCATCAAATGAATAGTAATAATACACTAACATTATTTATTCACATCTATATAGCTAGAAAAAAGAGTCAATTTATTTATGATGGTATTAAACAATTCATTGTGTTGTTATAGATAAACTAAGAATCAAATTATATATTTTTCAATTGAGTAATTAAATATAATTAATTACGTTCATCTAAAATTAATTTAATCTTTTTCATCATCATCTCTCTCTCACACACACACAGATATATATATATATATATATATATATATATATATATATATATATATATATATATATATAGTTAGTTAGTTAGTTAGTTAGTTATTTATATTGGTGAACTATAAAAACAAAATACTAAAAAAAATAATCAACAGAAATTATCCATATCTCAAGAAATGACAAAGAATGAATATAGAAAATGGGTTTATATGCACAATAAATATATTTTCATATGCTCTCAATGTGATATCAAAATTTATCTTAAATATTATGACCTCATATATTTATTATACACTTTTAGAATGGTCCTAATATATTGTTAACATTGCCTTTTGTGTAGGTTGATAACACACAAATCAAATCTCTACATCCTTATGCACACACTTAAATTACTCCAAAAACAAATTCAACATAGGAACATAAGTATTTGACAGTGTATCATTGTATGTTAAACATCTAATGGAAAGAACATTGGTGATGACAAAACATGGCATTACAACGTATTGGCACCAATGCATGACATCCGTCAAAAGTAAGAGAACCCAATTATATTAATCCTCTAAAAATGAACATGAAACTTCATACAATACAAAAAAGAAGAAACTAATTCTTTTCGTAGATAAATCAAAAGAAACCATTAAATTATTTTTTCCATTATATTTTGTTTAAAAGAATAATTTAAGTTTTATTGAAGATAAAATTTCCCACCACTCTTTATGCATTCCATTATAGTATTTTATTGTTTCATTTCAATTTTTTCTCTACTTTTTTTAATATTTTCAATTTAAAATTTGTTATATTTATTTTAGAAGTGGTTTTATTCACTTCAAAATGAAGCACATTCTTTTGGGAGATTTAGGTATGTTTTGTTTCATTTTTTAAGGTCCTCTTTGTACTATGGGATTAGATGTTATAATGCATTTATGAAGTTGAAAGTTTGTATCAAACTACTATTAAAATCAATTGCCCTACTCTAAAATAGACTTAACATCAATGGTAAATATATTAACATAATTAATTGATCATATTGACTTCACCGCTATCTATATATACCACCACATCATTAGGAGGAAGCGCATAGTTATAAACCATAGTCTAATATTTACATGCATCAACAAAAATGCATGACATGAGTCAAAAATAAGATAAGCCACACATATCCATCCTTACAAAGTAAATGTTGACCACAAATTTGGTACATAAGGCAAGTCTTTATCCATAAGGTTAATGCCTATTAGTGTAAATATTGATTTTGTTGAGAATAGATTTATGACAAGTATTTCTTGGCAATGCCACATGATTTTTCCATTTTTTTTTTTAAATTATTTATAGGTAATGTCACTTGATCTTTTCATTCTTTTTGGGTTTATTTAGGGGTATTTTTTTTTTTGCATTTTATTGTGATAAAAAAATGATGTCTTGATTTATTTATTTAATTTCTTTTGCTTGAAGTAAAAAATGTTGAAGTGTGTGACAATGTATACATTTAATTTTTATGTAGGGAAATCAACTTTCTTGACTTGTTAATTTGTTTTTAATGTTTTTTACTTTTTTGGATTATGTTTATGAACATCGAGTTTATGCTTTAATTAGTAAGTATGAAGTCATTTTATTTGATTTATTTATACTTTCAATTTCTAAAAATGATTTTAATGTTATAAGCAACAAATTTGCTTTCTCAAGAGATTGGTTTTTGCCTATAATAGCTTCTTATGTTGGTGTAATAGATGTAAACCATTATGGTTTGAATTTATGAAATATATAATAATGTGACACTGACGACATGCGAAAAAATTATTGTTTCATCTACATTTTTGCTTTAATTTTATCAATATTTTGACTTTTTTATTTGTTATATTCATTTTGGAAGTGGTTTTATTCACTTAAAAATGAAACACATTCATTTGGGAGATTTAAATATGTTTTGTTTCAATTTTTAAGATATTCTTCATACTATAAACTCCGACGTTATAATGCATTTATGAAATTGAATACGTGTATTTAACTGATATCAAAATCAATTACTCTACTCCAAAATATACTTACCATCAATGAGAAATATATTAACATAATTAATTAATTGTATTTACTTCACCTCTATATATATCTACCACCACATCACTAGAAGGGAAACACATAATAAATAACCATAGCCCAATACTTACATGCATTAATAACGGTGCATGACATGAGTCAAAAGTAGGATAAGCCACACATATTCATCCTTACAAAGTAAATGTGGACCAAAAATTTGGTACATAAGGCAAGTCTCGATCCAAAAGGCTGATACCTATCAGTGCAAATATTGACTTTGCTGAGAATAGATTTATGCCAAGTATTTCTTGACATTGCCACATGATCTTTCCATGTTGTTTTGGTTTATTTATGTATAATGTCAAGTGATATTATATTTCTATGTTTATTTGGTTTATTTATGGGTTTTTTTTTTTTTTTTTTTTTTTTTTTCTTTTTTAAAATGATGTTTTGATTTATTTATTTATTTTCGTTTATTTAAAGTGAAAATGTTGAAGTGTAAGAGAGTGTATTTATTTAATTTTTATGTTGAGAAATCTAACATTATGGGCTTGTTGAATTGTTTTTATGCTTTTATTTTTTGAATTGTGTTTACGAACATTGAGTTAATGTCTTGACCAATAAGTATGAAAACATTTACTTTTATTTATTTATACTTTCAATTTCTAAAAAGAATTTTAATGTTATAGGGAATAAATTTGCTTTGTCAGGAGATAGGTTTTGCCTCTAATAGATTTTCATATTGGTGTAATAGAACTAAACCATTATGGTTTCAATCTATGATATCTATCATAATGTGACACCAATGACATATCAAAATCATATTGCATCGTAGGCATGCATATATAAAATGTTCAATTGTTTGTTCTTTTTTATGACATTGTTCTTTTCAAGTTGTTCTTCATTTTTAATAATATTGATCTTTTATTTTATTTATTTGATTATTTTTTACTATACAAAATCAATTTCTTGTGTAATATTCTTTTTCTATGCATGGAAATAGATTTGGTGGGATGGTTAATTTGTTTGTTGAAATTATAAATATTAAATATTTGATTTGATTTATGAGTTGAAAAATCATTTTTTCTCTTAATTTCTTATTTTAATTTATAGAAAGTATTTTATTATTGATTTAATTTTTTTTGATATATTAAATCTTCATAAAGATATTAAATTTGATTTAAAAATGCATGTATTTAAGATTGTTTATTTTACTATTTATTTAGTCATTTTAATCGAAAGAATTAAAAATAAAAATGCATAAAATTTCATTTAAATTTTAATTTTTAATGCATTAAAAAAAAGAATTTTTTACTTCTTGATTAGAAACAATCCAATCAATATTTAAGTTACTATCATAAACTACAATAAAAAGATAATAGAATGAAATAACAAAAAAAACAGATGCACTGAATGTTATCTAAATCTAAGGAAATATTGAGAAAACGTCATATAAAAGTGACTTACCGACAAAATAAAGTACTTATTACACACTTTGTAACTTATACCACGACCACTTAAACTTTTTCTCCCTTTAATTCGCGAGGAGTCATATATCTTCACCATGTGCAAGACTGTTTATTATTGGCATGTGATTGCATGCCTTTGACAACTCTTTGATCTATATGAGTTATGGATTTGAGGACCTTTTTTAAAGTGAAATTATTCAAGACGTCGAATGTTCAACTATAGATTGTGGTATTTAAAAATTTATGTTTGTGAACCTTTTTTACAACCATTTTATTATTGTTTTTTAAATTTTAAATTTTTATTTTTCAGTTTGAGATAATTAATTTTTATTAATTATTTTTAATGTGACCTTTTTAAATTTTAATCTTACTAATTAATTTGAATGAGAATATTGATTAAATGAGTTAAGGCTGCAATACTAGTTAGGAATAGTATATATATATATATATATATATATATATATATATATATATATATATATATAAAGAGAGAGTTAAAAGGGAATTTTTAGTTTTATATTATGAATAAGCCTGTGTAAACATTATGAGGATTTCTCAATGAAGCATGACATTAAATACGGTCATCATTCAAATATTTTTTCCATATAACATTTTGATAAACAAATTAATTATAATAATTAAATGTATATATTTTATTATTAAGAATTGTTTTTCCTTTTCCCCTGAAATAATAATGTTACTAGTGATTCATTATATTTGTGAAATTGATATTGAATAATTTTAAATTTAAAATAGAATTATTATACACTTTATTTAATACATTAGATACCCTAAGAGATATGAAATTGTATAAAATGTATTAAATACCTTTGTATATTTATCATTCGAAAGGCATTAACAAATATTTCTCATTTTTATGAATATTGGAATAAATGAAACACAAATCTCTATGGTACCTTTTCTTTAAACAAATTGAATTATTAGATAAAGATAAATATTTGAATGTTGCATGAAATTTATAAGTCACTTATTGGATGAAAAATATCTTTTATAATGATAAATAATAATCAGGTCACTTGTAAAGTTCTACATTGTGATTAATGAAGCTAAAACATATAGGCCACATTTAATAGAGGTAAGCACATGGACATGGATTTTTGGCCTTATCATTCAACAATACAATATTTAAATTAAGACATGTAAATACCTTATCTTATGAACCTTTGACTTAAAATTTATTATCACAATGTATTTATTATGTAATCCTAATTGATATCTTGATCACAATCACAAATAATGTTAGTGTCTTAATAGGCCTTAATGTTATATTGCTCCCCTATATTGGATCTAGTGTTTTAAAAAGTGATCCTCATCATTATTGATTTCTTGAATCATAGTGACCTTCCTAGTCTTCATCTTAATCATGTTTATGGAAATTTAGTTGCTAATTTTTCATTATTTAAGATGTTATCTCTATGTCGAGTTGAATCCTATTACATTCACATGGTCATTTTTGAATATTCACATTGATTATTTGTCTTGATACAAATATAATCTAATTATATTTATCTCAATAATTATTAATGATATTTGGTGATTTAATTTATTGTGTCAATTGCATCAATAAAAACAAACAATGCAAGGCAACGTTTCTTATCTTCTTGGTTGAGACAAATTCATGACTTTGTTGGATGGGAGCACAATATTTTCCCTTGGAACTTATCCCAAGAACTATAATCATGTGTTTACTACCTAAACCTTTCACTTATGAATAATTTATTACTCTGTGGATGCATTATAATTTTTTTAAAAATTATATGACTTGTTACATTTATAAAATAAGATTGATTGGAAAAATAGTTTTTGGCTTGGTTACAGTGACCTAAGTAATGCAAATATTAATGTGGTCATTATATTTATATATGAATTTTGACTTAGTATCATTTTCCTTGGGTCACTTTTGGGAGAACTCCTTCATGATAACATAAGGTCATGATGGTGATAATTATCATCATCTTGGTGGCTCACATTCATCCCATTTTACAAAAGACTTCAATCTAGGACATTGTGCATGAAATAGTAACTTTATTAAAAGTGATCTAAAATTGAATAAATAGTAGTCTTGAAGTCACGAAAATACCATTTAATAAAGTATATATCCTTATATACTTCATGTAATTTTTTCCCACCTTGTGACTTTACTCCATGATCTAACCACCTAATACAGATTTAACACTCAAAATCACACGTAGTTATTTTATGAATTAGTTATTCTTAGGTAATTATTGTCATAGGTATCATGTGTGATGAGTCCATGAGGCCCTCATCTTAGAGACATGACCTCTCCTTGCTCAAGTTGGAAGTAATTCTCCTCCATTTTAGTGAAAACCCATTGAACATTAGATTGTGGCTTTGTTATATTGAAATATGTGATGTGTTATGGCCACATGTCCATGTGATAAGATATTATTATGCAAAGGTAAAAATAATGTTTCTTATACCTTTTCTTAAAATTAGTGGTCATGTGGACAATGTTGACCTATTGAATTCCTTCCCTAAATGTAATGAAGGATGTTTTTGGCATAAAAGCAATGGACTTTGATGTTGGTTAAGATTGATGTCTTTTATGATCATGACATGTGTCATAACCTTAGGGAACCATGATTAAATGATGGGATTAAAATCAATATTTATTGACATAGAAATGTTAGTTTTTAAACCGCCATTCATTTTATTTGAAATCGGTAGGGGTTATTAATGGTGGGCATGTGTATAGTTGATGCAAGAAAATTAGCTTTTAGTTGTTTATTTTTGAAAATTTTGGTCTTTAATAGGTTTATAAGGTAATATTTTATCTATAATAAACTTTTACATTATTCACTTTGCTTTTTAATGATCATTTTGGCTTGTTTTCAAGTTTCTTGCCAAAACTAGAAATTTGATTTTTTAAAAACTTGTTTAAGGTGTTTTAGGAGCTTTTCTCACCTCCTAATAAATATTTTGGTCACTAACCTTCATGAATGTGTCATGAAATTTCTTAGGACATGTTTTTTAATAGTTTTAATATCATAAATCTATACTTAATTTTTTCAAACTCACTCAAGATTAAGACTTAGATTGAGTTTAAGAAGTTAGTTAGATAGTTGAATAGCTTGGAGTGATGAAAGGAGAGATAGGAATGCATGGAAAGGAGAATAAAAAAAGAAAATAATATCAATAACTCTAATATTGAAATAAAAAGATGAAAATTTTCTAAAAGTAGGGGTTTTAAACAATGCCATGTAACATATTTTGCACCCAAAATAATGAAATCATAACTTATTGAGTTCCATATTTCAATTTCAATCTGACATTACATGTTAGTTAGTGTTTGTTTTTTTTTTTGTTTTTTTTTTTCTTAAATCATGGTTTTTGATTTATAGTATTTTTCATTCATATTACAGGGCTGAAGATATGATATAAGATTTTGTATAGTTAAGAAAAGGGTTGTAATGGCAAGAAAATGTTGTTTTCATCATATTTTGAGATTTGTTAGGTGATAAAATAAAGTGTAAGAATATGATAAATGTGTGGGGAGTCATTAATTAATAAAAAATAAAAAATATGTCTTAAAATTTTAATTTATATCAAATTTATTCCTACTGCCATTACACAATCATAAAACCCTAAAACAAGGTCTTGAAGCACTAAAATCCTTCAAATTCAAAAATGAACTAGTAAAAAATCATTAAAATGTGGTTAAAGGAGTGTTAATGTGAATTTAAATTATTTAAAGTGTTTTTAAATTTTATGACTAGCTATGGATAAATTTATTTAAGTTTATTAGTTTGTAGGCCTAAATACAATGCCTAGAAACCAAATTTTCTTATTTTCTTACATTTAAAAGTTTTAATTAGGATATAATACAACATGGTGGGTTGAGAAAACATATAATAAAAATATAATAATATATTTGAGAATAAACATTACTTGTTTAGCTAAATTCCTCTCTCAATAAGGTTGTAAACTCACTCTTCCTTAACCCTTACATCATTTTGGCTATCAGAGAGTGGTTAGGTCGTAATTCAAAAGTGACCTAAGAATAAATATATTTAATTAAAAGAGTGAATAGTAAGTTGTGAAACATAAACTTATAATAATTTCAAAAATGTCACTTAGAGGAGTAACCAATAGTGGTGCTAAATGAGGATGAAGAAGATAACTAAGATAAGTATTCTTAAAAGAAATGAGAAAATTTAAATCAAATTTTGAGGTAATATAAAATTATTAAAGAAGAGGTGTTATGATAGGTGAAGTCAATGATAGGGAGGAAGAATCAAAATAAGAGGTTATAGAAGATGAAGATGAAGAAAGAATAAAAGAAAGACTGTTAAAATCAATCATAAGAGAAGGTTCCAAGCCCAAATTGGAGGTTATAATAAATATAGGTAGAATAAATGTTGAATAATTTATGGATTAGATATCTATAATGGGAAAATACTTTGATTATGAAAGAATAGTTGAATACAAGCAGGGCAAGTTTTCCTATACTGGGCTGAAGGGACATGCATCTTTTTGATGGGATAGTGTCCAAGATTAAATAAGCAAAAGAGGTAAATATAAAATAAATTGATTGGATAAAATGATAGCTAAAATCAATTCAAAATTCATCCTTGTAGACTAATAAAAAACTTGTACAAGAACTCTGAAACTTGAAATAGAAATACATAAGAGTAAAGGACTACACCAAAGAATTTTATAATCTTATAATTAGATTTGGTCATGTAGAAGAAGATGTTGAGAAAGCATCAAAGTATATTAATGGTTTGAGGTTTAAAATTCAAGATAAAATTAGTTTATTGCCTCTAAGATCAATGAATGAGGATTATCAGTTTGCTCTCAAGGTAAAAGAAAAGTTGGTTAGAATATAAAATCATCAATCTATAAGAAGATGTATAAATTTTAGAGATAAAGGATAATAAGGTATTAAAATTTAGTTTCAAGTTTATAATGAAGAATCAAGTAGTTATCAAGGCCAAGTTAACACTACATAATGAGGATATTCATATAGAGGAAGAACACCATATATAAGAGGCAGAAAAAGAATATTTTGGGGGAGATGTTTCAAATGTAATAGATATGCTAGTCATAAATCATAAGAATGTCTCAAGAATACACAAATAAGTCATACAATAATTGAAGGTATATATCATGTTGCTCAAGCTAAATAATAAAGTGTAGGAACACCATCACACATGAAACTAACCTAAAGTGGGAGAATCTTTATTGATGAAAAGAGTATTCCTAAAGCTAAATAGAGAATTGAAGGAACCAGCCTAAAGTAAGACCTTATTCAGGATTACATTCAAATATAAAATTAAGTGTTGTAATATTATCATTGATAGTGGTAGTACAAATAACTTGGTCTCTTTAGAAATTGTTGAAAATTTGGGATTGAAAAAATTGATACATTCTACACCATATAAAGTATCTTGGATACAAAAGGGGCATCAAGTGATAGTTAATGATTGATGTCAAGTTGATTTTTAGATTGGTAACTATAAGGATGAAGCACATTGTGATATTATGCCTATTGATTTTTTCTATGTGTTTTTGGGTAAACCTTCATAGTTTCATATAACGGATATACATTATGGAAGGAGTAACACATATGCATTAGAGAAAGATGGCAAGAAGCATAATTTGTCACCTTTTAAAGATGGTAATGAAACAACCAAAAAGATACTAAGATGATGGTAATGGTTGGAAAAGAAATCTTACAAATGATAAAATAAGAAGAGGTTGGTTGTGCACTAATTTTCAAGCCCAAAATAGTCATTACAGCCACTATGTTGATTGATTTACCCTTATAAATTCATAATTTGTTAGATGAGTATGTTCATATAGTGGTTGATGAGTTACCTAATTAATTACAACCAATAAGGGTCATAATCCATCATACAGATTTCATTCTAGGAGATAAATTTATAAATAAATTATCCTATATAATGACACTGAAGGAGAGTGAAGAGATCAAAAGGCAAATAAAAGAGATATTAGATAAATGTTTGATTAGATAGAATTTAAGTTCATGTGTTTTACCAATAGTATTAACTCATAATAATGGTGCAGAATGGATAATGTCTATAGATTCTAGAGATATAAATAAGATAACTATTAAGTACATATTTCCATTGCCAAGGATGGATGATCTAATGGATTGTTTTAGTGGAACATAATTTTTATCAAAGATAGATTTGAAGTGTGGTTACTATGACATTAGAATTACATAGAGTGATGAGTGGAAAATATTAGTTAAGACTAATGACTGATTGTATGAGTGTCTTGTTATGCCATTTGGTTTGTCCAATACTCCTAGTACCTTCATAAGATTAATGAATGAGATGTTAATGCCATTTACAGGTAAATTTGTTATTTTTTATTTGGATGACATTTTTATTTTCAATGAATCATAGGAGGAACACGTCAAGCATCTTAAGATGGTGTTGAATAGTCTACAAGAATATAAATTAATGATTAACCTTAAGAAGTGTACCTTCATACAAACTAATTTTTTTCATTTGGAATCTGTCATTTCCATGAATGGTTTGTAGATATACCAAGAAAAGGTAAGATAAATAGTGTAGTGGCCTACTCTAAGAATTATTTTTAAGGTAAGAAGTTTTCATGGATTAGCTAGTTTCTATAAAAGGTTCATTAAAAAATTTAGTGGTATTTTTTCAACTATTGTTAAAAATATAAAAGGTGACAAGAAGAAATTATATCAGACTGAATAAGTGTAGAATAACTTTCAAATTTTGAATAAAAAGATAACTAAGCATCCTATCTTGGCCTTACCTAACTTTAAAAAAATCTTTCAAGTAGAATGTGATGCTAGTGGGTTAACAATTAGAGTTATTTTTAGTCAAGAAGGAATGCATATTTATTAATTTAGTGAAAATTTGAATGAAACTAAGAATTATTCACCCTATGATAAATAATTACATTCCATAATCCAAGAATTGAAGAAGTGGAGGGACTAATTATTACCTAAAGAGTTTATGATTTATACCAATAATCATGATTTGAAATTTATTGGTAGTCAAACATAATTGAGTCAAAGACATGTAAAATGGATAGAGTTGTTATAATTTTTTATTTTTTTAAATCAAACATAAGAGTAGGAGGTATAATAAGGTAAATGATGCATTGATTAGGAAAACTATGATCATACATGAATCTCAAGTGGATTGTTTGGGATTTGAGTCATTAAAAGAGTTGTATGGGGAAGATCTAGATTTAAAGGAAGCATATGAGGATTGTAGAAAAATAATAACCATGGATAGGATTTCATGAATGGAATACATTATTCAATAAGAATTTCAATTCAAAGACAAACAACTATACATACCTAGGGGGTCTATGAGTGATAAATTGCTAAAGGAAATGCACAATGGCAGTTTCATAGGATATTTTGGACAGAAAAAGACTTTTGATCAATTTAATGAATATTATTATTATATAAGAATTAAATATGATGTCATTAAATTTATTTAAATATGATATATTTGTCAACATTCTAAATAAAAGAGTCAAAATGCAGGTCTATATCAACCACTACCTATTCCAAGCAGGCCATGACATTCAATATTTATGGATTTTGTATGTGGTTTGCCAAGAACAAAATGCATCAATTATTCCATTTTTTTATGTGTTGATATATTTTCAAATATGGAACACTTCATATCTTGTATAAGTTATGCTATACAAAAATTACTAATTTATTCTTTAAATAAGTTGTAAGGTTACATGTAATTCCTACAAGTATTGTTTCTCACAGGGATACAAATTTTGTTGGACATACTTTTAGATCAATTTGGAAGAATTTGGGAACTACATTTAGTTTAAGTTCATCCTACCATCCCCAGAGCGATGGTTAGATTAAAGTTTTCAATATAATCTTATGGGATCTATTAAGATGTTTGGTAAGTGATAGTCCAAAGTAATGGGATAAGGGGTTAGCCTGAGCTAAATATCAATAAAATAATTCACCTAATAGGAGTACATGTTTTTTAGGAAATGATTAGTCCTCACATTAATTTATGAATATTTAATGTGCATTATTAAGTGAATAATAATTCATATAGAGTTACATTTGGTTAGTATTTGGTTATTATTATTAGGTTAGTAAAATATATTATTTATAAAAACAATATATTTTAATTGTACCTTTATCTCTATTAACAGATTAGTTGTTGTTTACCTTCCTATTTTATAGGAATTTGTTATTCCATCTTGTCTATTTAATATCCTACGGATTATTTGAATGTATGGAGAATATAAGATAATTTTTTTTATTAATTATTATTATGAATATTTTGTTGGGTTAGTTATACATAGACTCTGATCAACCTCAATATCTAGTATTAGATAAATGTTGTATTAGGGATAGACTTGTGATAATTTATGAGGGGATATCATTGCTTTCTTTTCCCTTGTGAATGAGACACCATGGTTAAAGAGTGAGTAATTAAGAAATCAGACAACTTGCAGACAATTTGAATAATTTTTTTCTATTATGATCTATGGAATTTTTTGAATCAAACCCTACATTTGAAGATTATATACTCATTCATCTTTGAATTTATCCAAATCAATTCATACCACCTCATAAATTACATGATCATACCAATTCTTTTCTATATTTTATGTTAACTTTGTTGTTCTATCATATCTTTGACTTATGTTCTTCAATATTCATATTTGTTTACATTGAGTCTAGATTAGTTTTCACTTTATATATTTATTCTATGTCTTAAACTGCTTGAGTACATCATATTCATCAAATCATCCAACACTTACATAGAGTTCATTGCAGTATTTTATGCTTGAATCGAAAATGACTACCTCAGATGTAAATCACATTGACATCATATTTTGGTGGCATCATATTTCCTCCCAGCAACAATGATCCATCTCTAAACTTTATCCAAGTGTCTCACTACCATATCTATGCTACAAATCTCCTTCTTAGTCATCCTCATGAGTTTGTGTCACACTTGAATAACCTAATCACCTCTTCTAGGATCTCGACTGACAAGTCATGCAGATTTACATATACTCATCATTTAAAAATTTATAATGCCTTTCAATATAGCAGAGCACTTGATATCAAATTTCATGCAATCTCACCACCGTGTACCTATAAGCACCCACATTGAATAACATTAGATCCCTCATCTTTTGTATTGGAGTGCATCAAGGAGATTGGGATTCTTGACTTTGAATACACATTTCTTTCTTTTTATTGTTAGCTATTCAATGACAAAATGTGTGGTTTCAACATGGATTAACATCCTTTAGTAATATCAAAAGTCATCAAGTAATATTAGTTACTTAGATTTAATCTTTTAGGTGTATTTTTATATAAAG
>JARHVA010002950.1:1997500-2258378 GCA_037957365.1 Torreya grandis
TCTATTGACCTCTCAGAAGACAATTTAGATATAAAAAGGTGTGCCCATGAAATGCAGCCATGAAATATTTTTTTGTAAAGCACCTATAAAAATACAAGGAATATCTATATAAATAAATTCGATCACTTACATTTATTTATGAATAAATACACAACAAAACTTGAGAAAGTGAGCACAATTAATGACACTTAAATTATTTAAATGATGCCTTTTTGAATTTTTATTGGATATAGATTTTAATTCCAACATAAATAAATTTGGAAAGAGAAAAGACAAAAATAAAAGTTTTAAATTATTATAGTTTCATGAGAATATAAATTCCTAATCAGAATATAAGAGAGTGTGAACTAACTTGACAACTTGATTCCATAGTTATATTTAGCCGTTGTGATATGATCAATATTTGACTAAAATTTCATTTTTAAATAAAATTATTTAACTTTATAAATTTAAATATCCTAAGGCTAAATAATATGCAACATAAATTCATTATTTTTAATGTCCCAATAATGATATATTCATATTCTAAGACCTTAAAAATAGCATGATCAACAGATTTGGATACAATTTATATTTTTCCACTCACAAATCCACACAATTTAAATTAAAATTTCCAAGACTAAAGATGTTTTATAATGAATTTTAATACCATATAAGGTTATTTATGAGAATAAGGAAACTTGTGCAATAATCTAAAGTGCATGAGAATGGGAAATGTTTGACACAATGTGATTATTAAATCAAACTATAAAGGATCTCTTGATTGAATTTTGAGATATGAAATTAAAATAATATTATATTGTACACTCTCATATAACATGATTTATGATTATTTATTTGTAATTCCCTTAGTAACAAGTTAACATCAATTTCAGTTTGGTTATTCAATTGAAATATGAGCGAAACCGGTAGAAGTTGATAATGGACATAAATTCCATTTTTTTAAATTATTGGTAATTGTCAAGGTTTCTAAGGGGGAATACCATTTAATAATGGTGATACTGATAAAACACTAAAATTTAAATGAGATTCATTTACATGCAGAATAAGAAACTAGATTCAATGGTTCTCATCTATTATGGCTCTTACCTTTCTTATTATTCTAATCTCCCACCTCTCCTAAATCAGGTGAAATTCAGATAGAGATCTCAAACAAATCTAAAGGAAAGGAGTTCTTCAAAGAATTATGAGACAAAAATTCAACTAGTTTCTCTTTCTCCCAATTTCTTCCTACCACCATTTCCTTTGATATAGAATCCTCTTAAATTATATTTTGTTCTCTTTAGGACATAAATTATATCATTATCATTTTAAACTATGTATGATTATTGTCCTATTGACTGAGTCTATGATATTCTTGATGAACTAAGTGATAATTTTTAATGTTTCTTCATTGATTCCATGGTTTAATACCAATGATGTTTAAGTACTAGGAAAATTTGAATATGAATTCATATGATGATATAAATTTATTTTGATTGATTTAGAGTTTTAATGGTTTTTATGACTGTGTTTCTTACATTTATAATTGTTGGAACACCCTACTGTATATTCTCGACTATATAGGGATAGAGAAGCAAGTAAAAACATTGTACTAAATAATGCAAAGATGTCAATATATTCATTATAGTCACTGTGGATATTATACCATTGGATTTTAATTTTGGATTTAAAACTATGTAACGATATTATAAAAGGAACCACAACATATGACTTGGAAGTTTTCTAAATTTAAATCTTCCAATCGAGCAAAATTTGAGTTATGTAGGGTTGTATGCATTGGAAAATGGGAAAATATTAGGATGATATTATACTAGACAAATTTTAAGCCATTTTTGATTTCACATGTTCCCAAATTAGTAATATAAAATTATTTAAAAATGCATTGGTAGTCTTATAGATTCAAGACCTATCCTCATATTTTGATGGAAAAATAGAAGTTGTCGATACAACTCCCATAAAAAATGCAAGTGTGACAAATCTCGATGGAGAATGGAAACATTTACCATTTTGATAAACTACTCACATGTAGTTTCATTATGAAATACTATTAATATGAGGATTTCTCAAGATTTTTCTCCTTGATTGTGTGTTGATGATGACACCACATATGATGCAAATGAACCTAACCCAACACATGTAAATTGATGTGTTTTTTCATGATTAAAATATTTAGTTATTAAAATGTGAATGATCAGGTTAATTTAAATAAACTACCACTAATTCACTCTATGGAGTAATTTTTTTTAATGTTATTATCAAATAATTTCCATACTATAAGATGCTAGTGTATAAGGTGGTGTGGATTGTTTTGATGGGAATAAAAATAATGACTAAGATTTCAATATAAGGCGATGAAGGTTTTTAAATTTCAAATTGAAGTAATATAAATATTCAATAAGAATTTTTATTCACCATTGTATTAATAATTTTTGTGAAACACACATTCTTGTAAAGAAATGTGAACTCCATTCTCAGTTGCATGCCCTGTCTATGGGCATTCATTTGATGATTGGGGTGGAAAACCCCAATGATTGAAGGCTTGGTTGAGTTGGTTTTCTTGGAAAAATAGATATTACTTTGAATAAATTGTGTATGTTCATGATAAATTAATCACCTTGCTTTGTCACTAGTTAGTTTTGTAAGATTAATTTTATATAACATTTTAGTAAAAGACATTGTTTATTAAAAATTAAATTATCAATATAGTTTATCCTTCATACTAAGGTAATAACAAGTGCATTGATTGTGATAAAAAAAATATTAATTATTCGATTAGTTCATTTAACCTTGTACTAAAATATAATCCATGATGATGATCTTCTGTGATCATGATATTATTAATTTATATAACTATATGTGTGTGAGTTATCATATAGGCTAACCCTTTGGTGTGGACACCAATTTTTGAATGTTTGGGTGAGAATTCGAGAGTAAATACAATGATAATAATTTATATTATCATATTTTTAAGAATAACAGGTGGGTCATCTTTATTTTTGTAGAATAAAGTAGATTAAAATTTATTTTAACATAGTTTCAGTTAGTACTCTTTAGGCATGAACAACTCCATTCATAGATCACAACATATGTCGTGGTATAATAATGATACAGTGTGAACATATATGTGTATACAAAAATATATTTATTAAAATATAATGTTGGATAAAATTATTGTTTGAATACATTACATTTAAAATTTTGGGGATTGATTGTTTAAATTTCTCTAATTTGGATGTTTTCTCTATAATATTTATTTATTCAATGATAATTTATCCAATGTGAATGTTTTATCTATGATATTTATTTACTGAATGATAATGAATAATTAACGATTTAATTTATTACCCATGTGGTAAATGGATGTTTTGATTAATAATAATTTTATTTCCTATCAATGGTGGGTTTTCAAATATATATATTTTTATAATCCTTGCTTTCATGATTTTATTTTGAACAAGTTGTTTTCTGTTTTGAATTTTTTTTAAAATTTGTGTAGAATGTGTTAAATTACTAACATGTGTTTAGTTTCCATTAATGTTTCCATGCATATGATTTGTGTTTCACATTCATGGAATAATATTGGATTATAATATGTATGTAGTTATACACATTTTCCTTTTGACAATTCAACTTCAAGAACAATGTTTCCTTAAGAGAAATTATGTAGCTCCCCATCTATCAAAACCCTTCATTAGGACCATGATTAAGCCTTAATTAACATTAGACATGGTAATTAGGATACTTTATATGTTCTATATCATGCCTTATTTCATTTAATATTGATTTTTTTATATTGTATCAATGGAAAACATATTTTTATAATGGTTAGTAAACAAAATGCTATCTGTGATGAGTTCTATTTATGTGAATAAAATATGGGTTTACAAATATCTTCAAATACTATTATACCTTAATCATTAAGTGCATTCATAAGGTTTATCTAATTTAACCTGACACTCAAGGGAAATCTAACAAAGGACATCTATAGTAAGCATAGATCTCAGAAGTACAATGATGATTAGAGTCATTGTATATGTACTTAGTTTAGTAACACACTAACCACATGAATACTTATTATATTATGCCTTAGAAGCATATACACAAGTGTATGTTAGGTATAATATGAAAACCTACCCATGTTAACATGGGGAATAAATAAAATGATATAAAAATATAAAATCATCATGATCAACAAAGAATAAATATGATTAATAAAAACAAAAGGATATCCTTTTAATGATAAGTGTGTGTTATTATTGTGTGGCTCACAAGTCACATAGTGTCAGGGATGGGGAAAAAATCTCATCAAAATAAGCAAAATAAAGTGAACGCTCTATAATAAATTGGCCCAACCATTAAACAAATGGTAGTGACAATGCATAATACCTAGTTGATATTAAATAGATTAGTGACCAAAAACTATAAAACTAAAATCATGTTGGTAGTATTGTAAATGCATGACCTATACTCATATTTTTATTTCAAAATAGAGTTTTCCATTAGAAGTCCTATAAAAAAATGAAATTGTGACACTTATTAATAGAGAAATAGAAACATTCACCTATTGATAAATTGCTTACATTTAATTTCATTATGACATACTATTAGTATGAGGAATGTTGGAGATTTTTTATTTTTGATTGTGTGTAGATGATGAGACCATTTTTGATGCAAATTTACCTACCCCAACACATGACATATTAGGTAAATTGATGTGTTTTTCATGATGAAAATATTTTTGATAAAAATGTGATGTAATTAGGTAAATCTAATTACACTACCACTACATGAATATATGGAGTAAAATTATTTTAATATTATTATGTAATAATATTCATACTAGAATATTCTAGTATATATATAGTTCTACCTTGTTTTTCTAGGAAACAAAATAACGACCGTGATTTCAATCTCTAAGGAGGTGAAGGTGGGTAAATTCAAAATTGAATAATATCAATATTCAATAGGAATTTTCAATCACCATTATATGTAATTTTTGTGGAAAATATATTCTTGTAAGGAAGTGTCGATTCCTTCCTTAGTTTCATACCATATCTATGGGCATTCATTTGATGTTTGGGTGTGAAAACCCAGTGCTTGGAGGCTTGGGAGAGTTAATTTTCTTGGAAAGATGAATATTATTTTGTATAAAATTTGTATGTGCATGATAAATTAATTACCCTTCTCTGTCACTGGTTAACTCTATAGAGTTAATCTTTTATGAAGTTCTAGAAGAAGTCATTATTTTATACAAATTATTTTTATTATAACTCATATTTAATATAGTTCAAGAATAAGTACATCGATTGTGATAAAATAATTCCATTATATATCTAAGTGGTTCATTTAATATTTAACTAAACTACAATCCATGATGTTTCTCTTCTGTGATCGTGTTATTATTAATTTATATAACTATATGTGGATGAGTTACCATATAGGCTAAGTCTTACGTGTGAACAATAATTATCAAATTATTTGTTGAAAATTTGAGATTAAATCAGATGAGAATAAATTATATTACTATAATTTTAATAATAATATGTGGATCATTTATATTGTTATAGAATAAATTTGAGTAAATTTTATTTTAACATAGTTTCAGTTAGAACTATTTAGGAATTATTAACTCTATTCTTGGTTCACAACACCGATTGTGGTAGAATAATTATACAATTTCAACATATATGTGTATACAAAAAGATATTTCTTAAAAGAGAATGTAGGAAAAAACTATTATTTGAATACATTAACTTGAAAATTTTGGGGTTTGATTGATTAAATTTATCTAATGTGGATGTTTTATCTATAATGTTTATTTACTATGATAATGAAAAATTAATGATTTAATTCATTTAATATGTGAGAAATGGATGTTTTATTTAGTAATGATTTGATTTCCCATAAATGGTTTATTTTCCTACTATAATGTTTTTGACAATCCTTGCTTTGATGATTTTCTTCTGAACAAGTTATTTTTTATTTTGGAAATTTTTAAAAATTTGTGTGGAATGTGTGAGTGTGTTAAATTACTAACATGTGTATTTTTTACATTACTATTGTCATGTTTATGATTGGTGTTAAACATTGATGGACTAATATTGGATTTCAATATGGATGTACTTAATACACATGTTCCTTTTGACAATTGAACTTCAAGAAAAAAAATTACTTAAAGAGAGAAATTATGTAGTGCCCCATCTACCCTGATTCTTGATTAAGACCATGGTTAAGAATTAATCAATTTTGGACATGTTAGTTAGGATACTTAATATGATTAGGATCATGCCTTATTTCATTTACCCTTGATTATATTATATTGGATCACTGGAAAACATATTATTGTAAGTATTTCCCTCAACCATATTGTTTTACAAAATAACTCACATGCTAACGTATATTCTATCTCTTTTGATGACAATGCAATTATTGGTTGATTTTTGCTTCACCATGAGATAACACCAAGTCCAATGTTGAACATAAAACTAGTAATAAAATTTTGATCCAAGCAATATCATAATTATTTAAACATGTCAAAGACATAGCACCACATAACATACATTATAACCCAAAATTTATAATTTCTTTCACATATTTTAAGATTATTTTAGTTGATTTATAGTGAGGAAGTTTTGAAAATTGAATAAACCTTAAATCTAGACTAACTACATAATTAATGTTAGGCCTAATTAATTCTAAATAGATAAGAATACCCACATACTCTATAAATAGAGTGTCATATATATTTTATGAATCATTAGTTCTCGATAAAAATTTACTACTTCAACTGATGTAGTAGCAACATTGCATTTTTTATTTTAAATTTGACTAATATATCATGTGTATATTTTGATTGAGAAATTAGTGTTTTATCATTGTTCTGACATACATGTATACCTATAAAATAATAAATTAGTCCTAAATCAACCATCTCAAACACATTTCTTAATATTTTATTTGTGTCATAAATCAACATGATACAATTACTTATGATTATTATGATATCCATATAAAGAACCAAAAATACTATTCCATCATCAAACTTTCTTAAATAGATATTATGGCTAGAAGGAATTTTACAAAACCTTCTTTTTTGAACTGTTAACCAACATTCGCATACCATGCCTTTGGTGCTTTCTTCAATCCATATAAATATTTTTTCAACCTAAAAAAAATATTTTTTTTTGGTTTTCACAAATGAATGTAGTTATTCCATGTAGATATACTCCTATAAATCACCATTAAGGAAATCATTTTAACATCAATTTGATGAAACTAACATTTAAAATTAGCATCTAGATAAATATCATGTCTAATTGTAATAATTTTTTCATTAAGATCAAATGTCTCATTAAATTTATTCATTTTTGTTGAGAATACTTATATGTTACACTGTGTGCTTCTTGTTTATCAATTCATCCATATAAAATAAACTTGTTATTATAGACCCATTTATTAAAAATAATATTTTTACTTTTAGGAAGTTTTGTAAATTCTATGTATTATTTTCATCAATGAGTTATACTCTTTTTTCATTGTATCTTCAATTTTTTTCTTACCTTTTGCTTCTTCACAAGAATGGAGATAAATTAACTTGGGTATTATAGTCATAAAGATACAGTTAATATTATGATCATTATCCTTAAATTGTTTACTCTTTTTATAAATTTAATTGAGAATTTTCATTTTCCTTCAAGGGCTTTGTATTCCTTCTCTATGTCTTAAAATTTAGGAACTAATTCATAAGTAAGTGTAGATTCCTTATGCATACATTCATCAAATTTAAAATCCTTACTAATAATAACCTTCTTTATTTCTAGATCATAAAACTTGTAGCCTTTATACAATTCACTATAACTAATGAAAATACATTCCACACCTTTCTTATCAAATTTATTCTTTAATTAAATTGGCACATGATAATAAAACAAGAATCCAAACATTCTAAAATATTTGAATAATTATTTAACAACACACTATGCTTCATGATATGTCATGTTGCTTATAATAATTTTTTGGATATATTTTTAGTATATAGGAAACAATAACTACTCCTTCAACACTAAAAAATTAGGTAAATTGTTATATTTAAGCATGCACCTAGCAAGTTCTACTAATTTTCTATTTTCCCTCTATTATCTTTATTTTTGTAAGGTATGTATCTAATAATAACTTATCTTTTAATACCTACATTGTCAAAAAAAGGTTGAAACACTTTTGTGATATACTCTATCCCATTATTTGTTCTATGATTTTAATTTATCTCCCACTCTCTTTTTCCACTAAGTATTTGAATATATTAAAATTCTCAAACAACTTATTTTTTTTATTTAAACAAAAACCCACTTATTTCTTGGAAAAAAATTAAAAAAATTAACACATATTTTTATCCTACCAAAAAAGTAAGAAAAATAAAAACATCATTATGCACCAAATTTATGTTTTTATCTTAATATGTATGCTACTTATTTCTCAAATCTGCCCCTATGTTTTTTTCATATAAATAAGCTTCACAAATGTTAGTTTAGGATATTTATTATTCCATTTATTTATTAAATAGACCATAATGAGACATTCAGCTTCATCTTACTTAGGTGTACTAAATAGGCTAAGTGGGTGAGAGGGTGAGTTCCACCTAGAGTTGAACTAAGTGCCATTGTGAGTTCTCCTATGAGTTCCATAGTGAGTTACACTTACTCTCATTGTGAGTTCTCCTTTGATTTCACTCCCCCTACTCATTCTATATATTCCTCTTCACTAGGCTATCATAACACATTGAATAATTGTTACATATTTTCTTGCATATTTACGAATATAGGTAGGGTCATTTTTATATAAATCTTGTGTCCTCACTCTACCAGAAGATCACCTATTAGGAAATTCAGACATTGTATCAGGGCTCTAGGTTTTGATAATGAGCATATGTTTATTTTATTTTATTATAAATTAATTAAGAGGAATTTTAATATTGTTTATATTAGCATTTATATGGTTTTTCATTTTTTGTTTGAAGGGTTTATTAAAGATCTTGTTGATGGGTTCAGAGGAAGGCCTGGTGGTTTTATTCATTAGCATGGTTTTTAATAAAAATTTATTCTTTTGGACCTATTTGGATTTTACATGACCTCGTTTCTCCATTATATGTCCTAATTGGTGGTTCATGCAAGAAACACAACCTGCCTTTTGACTATAATATAGCTATGCTATCCTTATCACCTCATCTACCTAGATTTGGTTAGATTGCAAGGGTTGTGGATGTGAATTAAGGATTTAATACATTGTAAGGATCATGGATCCTATTTGATGGAAGGGAATTGTAGCTACATAGTCCTACATCTCACCCATTTTTGTCACCTTTCTTCGTTGACCATATTTGGATCTCTTGGAGCACATTAAGATATATTTGTGCCCTCCTATAATCTAAGGTCCTTTGGCATTGGCAATAATATTAGGAACCTTATGTGAGAGGTTTTAGTAGAAGGGGAAAGGGTTTATTTTGAGAAGTAATTGATTTGATGCCAGATATGTTAATTATAAACTTTTTCTTCCAGTGATGCCACCCTAGATAGATTATAAACCCTATTACACTGACTCTCTTCTAATTTTAGCATTACAATCCTCATTTAGAATCTTATTTCAGAATTTTTTAAAGATCTATATGTATTTAGAAGCCTTACACCTCTTTGACCTTGATTAACTCTGTGTGGCATCAATGTAGGTGTCCAAAACAGTTAGAGATCACATTGATCAAGCATTCAAACTTCTCTAAGACCTATTGATGGTGTTGACCTATTGATGGCATTTTGTAATTATTGTAAACTTATTAGTGGCATTCTCATGGTCTCCAAGCTATGCTTAAATAATTTTTTATCGTCTGATTTCTAGACCTATATTTTGCAAGGCAGTGCTTCTCTAACACTAAACCTTCCAAAAATAAGCTAAGTGATAAACCAATTGAAAATCGTGCCCTAATCATGCTTGTTTTATTATTTTTTAAAATAGTTTGGTTTTTTTTATTGTGCCCTCTATTTGATTTCTCTTTATGGAGATTCATGTAGTGGTGCATAGGTGGGTTAGTTAAGTATTTGAATTTATCTTAGACACTTCTCTAGTTCAATACTACTCACTTCCAATTTGTGACTAAATTCTTTATTTCAGTCAAAATGCATTTTTTTTGTTCATTACCCTCAAAACAACATTATTCATGCATAAGATGCACATGGGTGCATGGAAAAATTGATTGAAGGTGTAACATTGTCTTGAAAGAGGTCAAACTCTCAATTATGGTTCCAATGAATGTATGTAAGGCTATGTTTTCCTTGTAGACCTTGAAACATTAGAATTTTTGTGAAAATTTAATTAAAATAAATCATTAATGAATGGAAATGTCATTTGTCATAATTTTTAATTGGTAACTTAGAATAGAATTCCAATTTTTGCAAAAGTGCCTTGCTTTTCATTCCCAATCCATTGGTTCTACTCTTTTTGTCAATGCATTAAAATTATAACGTGCCATTAGTTGTGGTAAACTATACTACGGGCCCTATTACTTTATGAATTGTATTTTAAGCACTAATTAATCACACTTATATATATTTTTGGCTTTGTTCAACATCCATATTCTGAGTGTGCAATATTTGTATTGATTCCTTCACTTGTTGCTCACTTGGACGTATTCTTAGCTATTTCTGACATCCCATTCATGAGAGTGCAGTATTATACCATTATTGTAGATTATTTTGTGTGATATTTCACTTCCTTGGTGTCTTCTCTCAGTCATGATGAATCTACTTGAGATAATCTAGAGGAGGAAGGTTCAGTCTACACTAGTGCTCTTTCTTCATAAGACTAATTATGATTCATGGCATTTATAAATAGAATTTTCACTTTCAGATCATGAAATTATTCCATTATTATATGGATAAATTATTGTTCTTATATACTCAACTCAAAATGATGATTGGGCCAACTCTCTTGACATGTCCTATGGTCAATTATTGTTGCACATTTCATAGGATCTACACCATCATATGGATCACATAGAGTGTCCCTCCACAATTTGAAACACTGTTAAGAGTCTTTTAGAGGATCCTACTATGATTTATATCACTTCTCCTCCTCCCCTTCATACTGTATCCTCTAATATGATTTTACTCTATCCTCTATCTTCTACTTCCTATGATGACACATCCATGGTGGAAAACACTCTTCCTTATGTCAAGCCCCCACTACAAGATGAGATTATACTAGACCTTAGTTGTCCCATTATAGACTTTACATCCATTCTTGTGCAGATTGTTATTCTTTAAGATCCATCACAGACTAACATTTTGGAGGACTTTATTGATTCTAGTGAGAGTACACACATTGAGAGAATTGATTACTCATATGGTTCCTATGGACATTTATCTATTAGATCTATGAGATTCATTTGTAGACCAATCTTTAGTGTCAATGGTTAAAGAGCCTTGATCTCCTCTTCCCATGGACATTCTTTCAATGAATGTTCTATGTCATTCTTCTTCTCTAGATGTAATACGGGTAATTATAAACCATCTAGTTCTTTGCCCTTCATTTTATGCTTATTTATTTCCATCTTATACAATAAGGCCTATGATTCTTGATCAGAATTTGACACATTGGGCATTAGAAGGGAGATTTTGATAATTTTAAATATATCCACATCATGATTCCTACTTGTATTTTTCTTGAGTGGGAATTTAATAGTTTGATAACTCAAGGTTTCTTTCTTCTAAAAGGATGAAAAAATATTTGGTTTCGATGGACCTAATACAAAATTCACCACGTGACATTATATAGTTACCTTAGCTCTATTTTTTATGGAGGCACACATCCTTCATATATTTTTGGATACTAGGATCATTGCTATGTACTTGGGTACTTCATCAGGTCTTGTTATCAAGACCCAATTCTCTAGCTTACGTAAGATATGCTTAGGGGGAGGGTAATTAGAGTGGGTTTTTCAAGTACTACCTTCTGTTATATCTCTCTCTCTTTTTTTTTTTTTTTTTTTTTTTGGGGGGGGGAGTTTTTCCCCACTGGGTTTTCTCCTTTTACTCCACTTTTAGATAGTTGTATTATACATGGGTACCTTATCAGGGCTTGTTGTTGGGACTTATTTTTTTCCCACCTAAGCTATGCTTAATGGGGGTGTTGGTGTAGGATATTTTTTATTCCAACCTACACATTTATCTTCAAAATACTTAGGATTAATAAAGAGGATAAGTGGGTGATTTCCACCTAGAGTTGTACTTGTAGTTCAGTTCAGTGCCAGTATGAGTTCTCTTATGAGTTCCATAGTGAGTTACACTCAGTCCCATTGTGAGTTCTCCATTAAGCTCACTCCCACTACTCCTTCTATATATTCCTCTTCACCAAGACATTATAAAATTATTGCACACATTCTTACATAGATATGAATGCAAGCAAGGTCATTGTTATAGAATTCTTGTGTGTTCACTTTACTAGAAGATCACCTATTGGTAAATTATAACAACACACACTTGAATCTGAAAAAGGTTTAGAATTTCATAAACCATGGAAAAAAAAATTCATTGAACCCAAAATTTTTAAATTAACATGTGCAAATGTAAAATACCATAATACACTAGAATTGTCAGGAATTGAAGCAAGGCCTTGCACACGTCTACTCCTATGCTAAACTTGTGATACAACATATTAGTTTTAACATAAAAATTTACCATAATTAAAATAAAACACATAAATGTAATTAAATAATTATTATGCATTATTTAAAATATCATATAATGATAAATCTTATATAAGTCATTATTCAAATCTAAATTATAATGCTACCAAATATTATTAAAAGTGAATAGGAAACAATAAGTGTACCATACATAATGATTATACTAAATCAAGTATAATATATAAAACCATCTTTCTACTACTAAAATAGTAAAATATAAATAATAAGTATTAAATAATAATGATAGCCACAACTACAATTTATTATGGGAGACAATATTAATTCATAATAACATTAACAATTATAGTTGCAATGTAAAATAAGGTAATACATTAAATTTATAATATTAACAATAGCTGCAACTAGAAATTATATATATATATATATATATATATATATATATATATATATATATATATATATATATATATATATATATATATATATATATATATATATATATATATATATATATATATAATAGTGTTGTTGATCAATATAATCAACCCCTAAAATATCCATGAGTGAGCATTTGAGATAAGTTGTGACAGATTGTAAGGATAGAGAACATTATGTAGGCACTTTTATTCCAATTATAGAGTAATAGTCCCTCACACACCTCCATACTAGGAGTGGTACTTCCTTTAAAAAAAGGGTACATAAAATGATGCAAACATCTAAAACTATCTGAGAATAAGTGTGAAATTACAATATATGTCACATGCATGAAGTCATATAGAGAATTGGCATACATCTATCTATTATGACCTCAAAAAAACATATATTTAGAAAGTACATTGGACTAAAAATATATACAACTATAATATTACTTTGACCAAAGTATTATAGTATGTATATTTAAAAAAATATGAGTCATTGTCAGCATACGCATTACTCTTTGTTTAATGTGTAATTATTTTTATAATTCTTTTTTAAATGATGATGAATGACATTCAAAATAATCATCCCACCTATCACTCATTGTCCCTTAAGAAATAAGGATGATATTAACTAAAACTTAGTTAAATCAATATTTTTTTACAATTTTAATCACATAAAATGATCTATACTAATAGGGTAAGTGTATAAAGTTGGGGGAGAAAAATTGGCCTACCCTTCGACATGGTTTTCCTAAAATTTTAGAATATAAACTACTGTAGATAATTTGAGATATATACACTAAAAATTTGTAGATGGTGTAAGAACATGAAATGTAGCATTTAGAGTGTAGTTTTAAAAATACTATTTTTTTAATAAAAATGGTTAAGTATAACTAAGTCAAACATCTAAAATTTAAGGAGGAACTATTACTTTTGTTAGAAAACATAGTAGATAGACGATCATATGGCTGACCATTTTTTAATAGCGTTTAATATTATTTGAAACCCTTTGGGAAAAATTTAGATAAGATATTCTAGTTTGTGACCTATATTTTGTTTTCTAAGAATACATTTTTTTTTATGAAATTTTCAAGTAAATAGATCCTAAAAATGACAAAAATGGATAATCATCTGTGCAACATGCCTAACTACATGAAAAAATATTAAAAATCAATTTTTTTTAATGTGTTAGAATTAGGCCTAGTTTGTGACCATATAACTTATTTTTCAATTAGATTAATGAAAGATAAATTAAATGAAAATGGATAGGCATGTATGTTTTTAGCATTTAGTTGACTAAAAAAGGTATAGTTAGAAATCAACATAGTTTGAAAAATCAAATTAGTCCAAAAATTATAAAAATTCATATTTTTGGAAAGAAGAGAGCAGGTTTGTCACAATGGTATTAAGTTTTTGAATTTTTACACTGAAATTCTTAGTGTATTTGGCAATGAAAGTTGAATTTCATTAATTTTTTATGATAACTTTGAAAACTTATGTGTACATTGACATTCCAAGCCTTTGGCTCGGTAATCCAAGCCACTCCCAAGCCAAAAGGCACGAGAATTAAATTCAAATTCAAATAGTGTGATCATGTAATATAACATGATCATGGTATTAACATGATCATGTTATTAACTACATTAATAATTCCATCATATTACTTAATAACATGGTTGTGTTATATATTCTCAACACCCTTAAACCCGAATTTGCATTTTGACCTACTAAAAGAGCAATTAGGCCTAATAGTCTTAAGATCAAAGTTTGGTTGATTAAGATGACTATTTTGGACCAATGTTCTTATCCAAATTTGATAGCACTAAATGATAATTGGAGATGTATTACCCTATGAATCAATTTATTGTTCATTTGGCATGATTCTAATCTTCCTTAAAATGCAAACATTTCTAGTTCATCCTAGACAAGGTCAAGAAATCAAAAGTTGATTTTTGGTGATCTAATGATCCAAATCACTCATAATTTTGTAGATTTGATTTATATTTCATTTTTTACATGATTAAATAAATTATGTTATCCAAAATTCAATTGGATTACAAGGATCCTCTCACTGACTACTAATGGACCTAGATTATTAGGTTTGAAAGAGAGTTTAGTGATATTATAAATCTTTAGGGATTAGTTATTTGAAATTTGGTATTTGAAAAGGAATTTATAGTCTTCACAATATTAAAATGGTTTTTTTGAACAACAACAAATAAATAAAGGTTCATTGTATATTGTGTCAATAGTGTATACATTCTTAAAAGAGGATGAATTTGGTTAAACAGGACTACATTAGAGTTTGTTGATAATTTGTTATGTTTGAAACTTGTAAAAAGTTTATATAAACTTTGTAGTATTGTCAGAGTCTCTAATAAGATTGTTTAAGTTAGTAAGTGAAGTTCTATAATGATCTATATTCAAGGTATATCAATGTGTTAGTAACCTATTTTGTATATAATAAGTTGTCTTTTGTCAATTTCAAAGATGTCACAAACATAAATGCCACAAACTTAAATGAAAAAAATGTACACACCTTACAACATAGTGTATTTTATCATGATATTTCATAAAATGCATTTTTTAAACCTATGGCCAAAACATAGCCTTTGGAGTGCCAATATAGCTAGGCATTTGAAGTAAATTGGGGCTATTTCAAGCCCCTTCAACCTAATTTGATGACTAGAAAATGTGATTTAGATGTTTATCAACCTCATTTTCATTAGCTCGATTGAATCAAAGAAGCACAATTTATTTAAATGCAAGTTATACATGTATAGAATGTGGTTTTGAGATCAATAAAGTTGAAGTCATCAGCTAATGAATGTAAATTTTGATTAGTTTAATTGTGGAGGTAATTAGGGTCAGGATGAGCCACATGAATGTATTTCAAATTATATATTCAATATTATTTGGAGTTAATTTCACCCTAATTTCATGTCATATATAATTACCAAAGCATTGATTTATTTAATCCAGGAAGCACTTGAAGGCAATTTGAAACCCTTAAAGATGAAGATATGATTTGGGGCAAAATTAAAAGTGTTATTCTATCATGAATTGATTTAATTAGTCAAATTATGCAATTAGAGGAATTATTTTGGCAAAATTGATACCCCAAACCAAATTTATGGCTCAATCAATTTTATAGTTCATGTATTCAACATGTATGGCTTAAATAACCCTATTTTTATCAAAAATTCAAACACATTCAGGTAATTATCACAAATAGGTGAACAAGCATTGTTTCTTCAATTACCTTAGTGATTAGACGCTATATCTAATATATTAAACCCTAAACCTTATACCATTTACCTTAAACCCTAAGCCATAAGCCCTAAACCCTAAAACCTAAACTAATAAATTTAGCCCCAATTAACATCCTTTATACATATTAAGATTTTGGTTCACAAGGATGAACTTGATAAAAATCACATCACTCATTACCATAATCAACTTCTTAGGCTCCATCTATGATGATGTGGGGCATAATTGATCCCAAATTCACATTCTTTACTCATAGATCTACGTTCAAGGAGATTAAATTTACACCAATCACCATCACGATTATACCTTATATACCCTAAAACCTATACCATAAGCCCTAATACCTAAATTACTTAATACCTAAACTCTAAATAATAAATATAAACTCTTTAAACCTTGAACTAATCATTTTATCCCAAATTAACATCATTTTAACTAATAATTAAGTTCATAGGGCTCAGTTTGGCCTAAATCACATGATTGATTACCTCCTTTGACTAATTCACTCAATATACATGATGAAATGGGATATAAAGACAACCCAAAAACACATTCTATATTCACAAATGGGTCCAAATGATTCAAATTATCCTCAATTATCTTTGTTATTGAACCTGTGTACCCTAAACCATATATACATTAAAAACTAAAACCTAAACCTTAAACACTATACCCTAAATAATAAACCATAAAATTTCCCTATTTACCAATTTATTTAGTCCTAATTAACATCTTGTGTAGTAATATTTAGGTTTGAACATAGCATAGAGAGATTAGACATTATATATAGGTCACTAAACCTAAACCCTTTACCCTAATACATCATCCCTAAAACATAAATTGTAATCCCTATGCCCTAATGCCCACTACATACCACAAAAATATATGCCTTAAAATATAACTGATTTTGTCATGAAATGTCATAAAATGCACTTTTTAAACCTATGGCCAAAACATAGTCTTTAGAGTACCAATATAGCTATGTATATAAAGTAAATTGGGGCTATTTCAAGCTAGGCTTCAATCTAATTAACCAAAGAGGAGGCTAGTTGTTTATTTTAATTGAGGAGGTATTTGAGGCTAATTTTAACCCCTTTAAGAGCAAGATATGATTTGGGGCAAAATTAAAAGATTGATTCGATCATGAATTGATCCAATAAATTAATTTGTGTAATTAGGGGTGCAATTTAAGTAAAATTGAGCCCCTAAACCAGAATTATGTGTCAATTGATTTTATAACATGTATGGAAAATATACATGGCATAACTGACCCTAATTTAAAAACATGAAGGTATTTTTTGTAAATAGGTGAAAAATCACCTCAAATATCCTTCAATTACCTTAGAGATTGGACCTTATATCTGATATTTTAAAACCTAAAACTTGTAAAATTTAATTTTAAACCTAAACCCTATATAATTTACATTAAACCCAAAGCCATAAGCCCTAAACCCTAAACACTTTAAGTTATATACCATAAATCATTAAATTTAAACCCAATTAATATCCTTTATATATAGAGTAAGAATTGGGTTCACACAGATGAACTTGGTTAGAATTGCATCACTCATTAAACCATAATTAACTTAATTGGATCAATATGTAATGATGTGGGGGATAATTGATCTCAAAATCGCATTCTTTACTCATAGATATAGGTTCAAGTAGCTCAAATTTACCCCAATTACCTTCATCATTGTACTTTATATATCATAAAAACTATATCCTAAGCCTTGATCCTTAAATTTCCTAATCCCTAAACTCTAAACCATAAATATAAACTCTTTAAACCTTGAACCAATCATTTTAGTCCTAATTTACATCATTTAGACTAATAATTAAGTTCATAAGGCTCAATTTGGTCTAAAGCACACAACTAATTTCCCAATTTGACTAATTCACACAATATGCATGATCACATCCATGGCATAATGACAACCCAAAAACACATTCTATAGTCACAAATGGGTCCAAGTGATTCAAATTATCCTCAATTATCTTTGAAATTTACCAAGTGTACCATAAGCATATATACATTAAAACCTGAGCCATAAACCATAAACCTTAAACATTATACCCTAAATTATAAACCATAAGCTTTCCATATTTACCAATCCTTTTAGTCCCAATTAACACCAAGTTTTTACTAATAATTATGTTCACATGGCATATAGTGATTATACATTATATATAGGTCCTTAAACCTAGATCATATGCCCTCATCCCTAATCCCTAAAACATAAATTGTAATCCATATTCCCTAATTCCCACTACATGTTTCAAACATACATGCCTTATGATATAATTGATTTTATCATGATATGTCATAAAATGCACTTTTTAAACCTATGTCCAAAACTTATCCTTTGGAGTACCAATCTAGTTATGCATCTGAAGTAAAATGGGAATGTTTTTAGCCCCTTCAACCTAATTTCATGGCTACAAAATATGATTTGGGGGTTGATCAAATCTAATTTTCCCCAAACACCATCTTGATTGTATATTATATACCCTAAAACCTATACCCCATGCCCTAATGCTTAAATTTATTAATACCTAAATTCTAAACCATAAGTATAAACTCTTTAAACCATAAACCAATCATTTTGCCCCAAATTCACATCATTTAGACTAGGAATTATAATTTTGTTTGATGTTGTGTACCCCAAAAACATTCCCTATTTACAAATGGATTTAGTTATAATTAGCATCCTTTGTAGTAAAAATTAGGTTCACACATGGTATATAATGACTAGACCTTATATACACACTTAAACTTAAACCCTATATGCCCTAATCCTTAATACCCAAACCCTAAAACATAAATTATAATCCCTAAACCCTATGCACTAATGCATTAATCCATAATCCCTAGTCTATATTAAGTATAACATGATCATGTTATTCTTAATATAGACAACACTCATTTCTCAATGTCAATTTCTAACCCCAACTGAGTATTAAAAATAACATGATCATGTTATTGAATAAAGTGATTATGTTATTCTTTATATACACTTCTAGATAAGTTGGATGAAGCAGAACCTAGTGTAACAAATAATGTGATCGTGTTACATAATAACATGATTACGTTATCTAATGTGATCATGTTATGTAATAACATGATCACATTATATAACGTAATCACGTTATATAATATGATCACGTTATTATTATAAACTAAGATCATTTTTAAAAATCTATTTTTAGCTCATATTGAGAATTTTGTCCCCACAAACACTCTTTGTGTACTTCTATAGGATCTATGGTACCTATGTACTTGACCACACCTTTAAAAAGTTATCAATCATCCTTGATGGCTCATGGATCACATTCGAGGGAGAGGAAGATGTTGAATAACAAAAGACCAGAGGAACTAAAATATTTGAGATAGAAACACAAGATATAAATGCAAAAACTTCATGGTAGACAAGGTATAAACCATAATCTTTATGAACCAAATGCCATAGATATTGAGCCAATTGAAAATAATGAATTACACAATGATGAAATTTACCATAATGAATTTATTAATGATGAAACTGACCATAATGAAATGAATAATAATTAAATTGACAATAATGAATTAGATAATGTTTCAAGTTTACATTCAAAGTTCCAAGTTTTTGTGTTTATTGATGATGAGTCTATGTATGATGCTTCACCCCCCATGAATGAATAAAAATTGATGAAAACAAATAATAATGAAATTAACTATCAATAAAAATTTATGGAAATATATAATGAAGAAATAAATAATGAAGAAAATGTCATCCCACCTCTATCATCCCACCTCTAAACAATGAAAGTAATAACGATTTGAAAGCACCCTCTCAAAAAATTCCATCATTAGCAACACCTCCAAGAATTGTGTGTAGAAAATTCAAGTACTTAATTAAAGTGAGTGAAAATATTTTAGAACCAATGCATAATAAAATGTCTAATCACCATTCAAGAAGACTAGATCAACAAATTTGGGATATTTTCTTTCATAATTTGGATTGTGATAGTCAAAGATGTCAATTATTTATTTCATTGATAAAATTGATTAAGATGAGACCTATAATGTACACATTAGGATTAAGAACATATAACATGGATGATTAAAATAATTAAATTATTGAAAATCTATATGAAGCATATCATACTATACGCCCAAGATTGTGATGCTTCCTGAGGTATACATACAACTTGTGCAGTAAGTGACAAAAAATGGAAAAAATGAATGGTTTTAAAACCAAGAAAAAAACTTAATATAAATAGAAAAATAATAATGAAATCAATTGAAATACATGAAAAAATTAATAAACCTAATACCAATGAGATCTAGGCATTCTTAGGTAGACTTACATACAAGACAAGGCTATAGATGATACTCTAAAAGAGTTACTTGTTCAATTTTGGAAAGACAATACAAGAGTTTTTCCCAATGCAAGAGATGTTTCGAAAAGAAGAATTGGTTCTCGTAACCATGAACCACATCCAAAACATTTATAGATATGATTGAAACACAATTGTACTCTAAATTTTTGGAAAACCATGAATACATTTCTATTTATAAAATATATTTTGAAATGGCCAAACCTTTTTATATAGTAATAAATCACACACCCCACTTGTGTTGTAGGCATATATTGAATTTTCAATGCACTATGATTTTTTTACCATATTCATTGTAATTTTCACAATAATAATATTTTATAGGATTTTTTTATTGAATTGACACTAAAATAAGCCAAGGAATTTATTCCAACTATCTTTTGTAAATGACTAGATGGATAATTATTTTACAACAAATCATGTTAAAATGGAAGTCATAGAATTTTTGGTGGATTGATAAAATTAAAAAAAAATGTATCCATGAGGATATTACAAGTGCAATTGGATATCAATTAGTTGGTTTAAGAAAATATAAATCAATGATTTATCAATTAAAAGATGGCAAAGAATCTAAAAGGTGTCAGTTTATTACCAAAAGGATACATATTTCCAAATTTTTGGTCAAATTTAGGGAGAAGATTGTTTGTGAGTATGCAAGGCACATGCACATGGGTAGATAGTTGGATGAACATTTCAAGATAAGAAAGAATACATTCCAACATGGTTTGACTGTTTCAGTAGTTGATTTTACTTAAAATTACACATTCCAAGTGGAAATTTAATTGTAGTATTATAATTCATCACAACTTTTCATATTGGTGCATATAGAATTCATGCATGCACCTTATAGTACAAAGAAATAACATAAAATATTGAGGGATTGCCATTTCTATATCAGCAATGACTGATCACATTCTTTAGAGTACGTGCAAGGTTGTTTTCAAAAGCTCTATGAATAGTTGAGTCAGAGGAACATTACTTTCAATAAACATTACACTTGGTCACGTAATTGCACATTATAATTCAAATATGCATAGATGTTTTATTATTTGAGAATAATGCATGTTACCACTAGTGTAGAACACATTTGTAATTTCACCTAGGCTAACCATTGAAAAGGGGAGCATGACAGTGCGAGAGCATATGTAAAGAGATATATTGCATGAGAGGATTTAAAATTTGAAGAGGGTTTTCATTTGATAAATACAAAAACTATGGTTGAATGGCATAATGATAACATGTGTCATGGTGCTCAACCAAATTCTACTATTCATAGACATTTTTGGTTAATACAGGAAGAAGACTTGGCAAAAAATGAGGATTGTATGACTCTAATGGGTTCAAGTGACCTCCACTCATTTCATATCTCAAATGCAAGTTCTTGGACTATTCATATGAGACACTTGGCATGTTTGTGTTCTGCATGCATGGACTCTATTTGGAATTAGTTTGAATCACAAGAGTGGGTGGATGATTGGAGTTTCAAAGCTCTAATTATAATTAGCACATATAAGGTTCCAACAACATTTCTACTTAAAAATATTACATCGTTAGATGACTTTCACCATGTATTCGATCTAGTGCAGTGAGGTATAATATTTTTAATTATGTACAATTTATTCTCATTATATATCTTCATATTATCACTAAAAATGGGTTTTTTATGATATAGATCATGTTTTTTTAGTTATTTCATATTAAGATAAGGAAGAGGGCACTGATTAATACTTATGTCAATGTGTAGAGAGAAAGAAAAAATTGCCATCTCCAGTTATAGATGGAGAAAAGATTGACTATCCCATAGGGTCAGTGGTAATCACTGGAACTTGGTTTCAAAGATATACTACAAAATTTTCAGATCAAAGGTTATTTGAAGAGTTTGAAATACACAATAAGATACTTTACTATTTAAATTTGATTCTTGCAATGAATATTCAATTACAAAAAGATCATGGGAGGCCATTAAACAGGAAACTATGAAAAGTTTGAGAGCCAGACCATGAAGTTAATCTTAATACTATCAAGGTTAGACTAGATCCTATTGGTTAATTGGATTGAAATATGTAAGTATGTTTACTTTTAAAATGTATATGTAATCAATTTTACCAAACATTTTTTATTTTCTAGGTAGTACATATAAATTTGATTTTTAATTACTTAATAATTTTTTTTCTAGGTTATTGGTGCTAGATAATCTTCCACCTTCATGTGCTTGGCACTATCAGTAAAAAATTCCATATTCCTAAATTTAATATAAGATCATGTTGGACATGATCAAATATTAGCTTGGACATGATCAAATCTCAAGAAATTACTTATAGTTTTCATTTTATGGTTGTTTGAACTTAGGTTGTATTGGGAAGGGTGTTCTTGAGGCTAGAATGGGTGGTGGGTTTTTTTATTGGTCTTGATTTGAAGCAAAGAACCTAGACCTAAACATTGTCCAATCCCCTTGGACATGTTGGAAGTGTCATTTTTTAATTAGGAAGCATCAAAACTAGAGGTATATAATCACAACTTAATCTTTGAAAACATTTATTGTCAGTGTTTCCATGATCTGGAATGGTAGTAAAAATGTAATTCCATATGGATTTGAAAATCATGGTGGTGTTGTAAAATTTAATTTGCCTATTGGACATGATCATATAAATAAATTTTTAGGTGGAGGTCTCAGAGACAGAAATGCCAATTGGAGCTCAAGAAGTTGCTTGTTTAATGCCAAAAAGTTGTATTTTTAGACCCTTCACTGCAAGTTGTACATCAATGTAATATCTAGTATTACACCTAGGTTCCATAGGGTGTTATTGAAATGATTAAATAGGTATTATAGTTAAATAATGGTTCATGTAAATGACTTAAAATTTTTATTTTAAGCATGTTTAAACTTAGGATAAAAAATTGGATTTTTCTTGTATTTGAAAGGGTGTTCTTGAGGCCGCAATGGGTGGTGGGTTTTTCGATCAGGACTTATGAGAGGCCAAGAACCTAGTAATAAATTTTATCCACCCCCTCAAACATTTTATTAATGTCATGTTTTAGTCAGGAACCATCAAAACTAGAGTTCTATAACCACAACTTAAAATTTGACAACATTTGTTTTCAGTGTTTCTACACTCTAGAATGGTAGTGAAAATGCACTTATGGGTGGATATTAATGTCACGGAGTTATGATAACATGTAATTTTCATATCTATATGTGATAAAAGTGATATTATCTTAGGTGGAGGTCTCAGAGGTAGAAATGCTAGTTGGAACTCAATAAGTTGTTTGTTCACTGCCAAAAAGATGCATTTTTGGACCTCTCATTATAGCTTATCCAAAGCATTAATCTCAAATATTCCACCTAATTTATATGGTTTATGATTATAGGGATTAAATATTCATGGGATGGATCTGATGGTTTATGGAAATGACTTACATTTTCCATTTTATGGGTGCTTGAACATAGGCTAAAACTTTACACTTTTCATGTGTGGAAAAGAGTGTTCTTAAGGCCAGAATGGGTGGTGGGTTTGTTGATCGAGCCTGATGTGAGGTTATTAACATGGTACTATATTTTATCCACCCCATGGACATGTTGGTATTATTATTTTTCAATCAATAAGCATCAAAACTAGAGTTGTGCAATCACAACTTAGACATTGACAATATTTGTTGTCAGTATTTATGCACTCTAGAATGATAGTGAAAATGCACTTATGGGTGTATTTGAATTTTATGGTAGTGATATAACATGTAATTTTCCTATATAGATAGTATAAAAATGATAAATTCTTAGGTGGAGGTCTCAGAGGTAGAAATGCCAATTAGAGCTCAAGAAGTTGCTTATCTACTAGCAAAATGTTGAATTTTTAGACCCATCACTGCAACTTGTCCAACGGATTGATCTCAAAGACTATTCTTAAGTGATATAGGTTGATATTAGAGTTATTAAAGAGGTAGGGGAGGGATATGATGGTTAATAGAAATAAATTACATTTTTCATTTTATGGGTGGTTGAACTTAGGCTAAAAATGCATTTTTGTGTATTTAGAAGGACATTCTTGAGGTTAAAATGGGTGGTGGGTTTGTCGATCAGGACTGATGGGAGGCCAGTAACCTATTTCTAGATGTTATCAACCCTCTAGACATGTTGGTAGTGTCAATTTATAGTCATGAATCATCTAAACTAGAGTTATACAACCAGAATTTGAACTTTGATAACTTTGACAACTTAAACTAGAGACCTAAAAACTTAATGAGTAATTGACCTATTAATCTATTAGGTGGTATTAGGATATGATAGAAGGTGATGCAAAAACATAATTATAAATTTTTAGGTGAGATAAGTTTTATTAAAAGGTCTCATAAGTCATGCAAAATGGGGTTGACGACATGTCGTGTGAAAGTTATAATGGTAATGACCCTTAGGAATCATGTTTAGTCATGTTAACATTATCCTCACATTGGATTTAAGAGAATAAGTTATGTAACCACCCAAATTAACATTTAATTGGGATGTATTGGAAGTTATAGGTGTTGTGTGTCATATAATGGAAAGAGAGCTATAAGACTAGACCAAAAAGGGGGCAATGAATAGAAGATAACATACCTCTCCAAATAAGATGATCCATTCCTTTTCATGGGTTATGTTTTGTAATCAAGATTTATAAAATTGAATAAATATAGAATGATTCTTTGTATCTATATTTCATGGAATAGTATTAGATTGTCATCAATTTGTATATTGTCTTTGAAAGGCCCTAGAGGCCATGATCAAGTCACTTTTATGTGTATTGGTAGGTTTAAACAAGAGACTATAGGTTACAATCAAGGAAGAGAATAAATGATGAGATTGGTAAAATATGGTGAAAGAAGGAGGAATGCTCAGTCCTCTATAGGTAAGATCAAAGATGTGTCAAGTTGTAAGGTTAAATTTGTGTGATCTCTAAAAGGGACAGAAACTAAAAGAGAAAATTATTTGATGAGAACTATTTTATGACTATGGAAGTCCCCAAATTGTGTTACCTTAATGTATTTGAAACTTCATGTCAAGAAAGTCATTGTATTGTTTGAGTAAATTCACATATGCATTAATCTAGTGTTAATGGTGAGTATTTGGATGTCTAGGTTGGATTGAAAATAAGTAAAAAAATTCCATTACCCTATTATTTAAAAATTTCTCTATTTACACAGTTAGCACTCTATTTGGTAGATAGTCAATGCCTTGTCATGCAATCAAATGCCAAGAAAGGTTAATGTGCTCCTAAAGAAGGTATATGTATATGGAATTTGTAGAATTTGGTGTAATGGAGGAGAGTAAAAATCACTAGAAACATATTTTGGTATTTTGGTACTGTTGAACACAAATAAAACTCACACAACAGATCCCTATTTTGCTCAGTTACCTTGTGTCTATTTAGTTAGTGTGTCAATAAAAGGATGTGTATGGTTGAGAAATTATATGGTTATGAACTTGATCAAATTATGATCACATTTATGAGGAAAATACATTGTGACAATAGATAATTTTGGGTTTAGTAAACTTTAAATTGCAGACAGTCTACTAAAGAGTGACAATTTTTTGCCTTTATAGACAAGAAACTAGGGTTTGTAACCCAAAAACCCTATAACTCCCATTCCAACCATTTAAATTATTTAAATTAGGTATTATAAAAAAAAATTGTACCCCATCAAATTTGTTTTGACTGCATACAGTATGGATTTGTACGGTTTTGATGACTGTGTCATGAATGGAGGGCTAGAAAGGCCTAATTGGACAAGGGCTTATAAAGGAAAAGGTACCTATAGAGACAATTTAAGACTTTAACTTTAAATATATTTTTATAAATATGTATATTGGTCTAAAATTATTTTGGATCTTCATGGGAGTTGATATATTTTTCAAACAAAGTGAAAAGGTTAAAAAAAGGCTACAAGCCTAGTTAGGTCATTAGTAACTTTGTATGTGAAAATTAGTATTGAAGTGTGATTTAGGTTTTTAAGGAGGTTAAATCAGGTATGATATGATCATAAATTATAATCCATGATAATATATTATACTCATGAAACCTATATCAAGATCTGGTACTTGAAACCTAAGAGGATTGCCTAGTGAGAAGATAGTGAAAGAGTTAGAGGAAGTTTGTGAATGGAATGAATGAAATGAGTTATAGCATGATTTTGGGATGTCTTTTATATGTATAATGACACCAATAAGTTTCTCCAAAGTTTACAAGAAGCATGTACAAAGATAATAATTCCCTTAAGCCTAAGTGATAAGAGTGTCATTAGTCATTCCCACTACACAAAATGAAATAAAAAGTTTAAATTAAAAATAATATGTGAGATATAATATTTATAGCATTGAAAAGAATAATTTTTTAATAATATTTTATGTACAACATTAAATACGAGATCTGATATATAATAGTTTGGAAGATCAAAGCAACACTATATAATAACACACAATGAAATATAAATTAAATATAAATTAAATAGATTGCCATGATAGGCATACAATATATGAACATGTGTGAAATATGAATAATACATAGATTATCATGATATGAAAACAATAAATTACATTTAGCAATATATTATTTAATGTTGGGTGAATGTCACATATAGCTATAAAATTCTAAAAATGCATAAATTGCCATATAGGCATACAAAAAAGAATATCTCATGTAAGACATCCTATTCATCTAATAGTCTCCCTCTCTTTTCCTTATTTTAAGAAGACTCTCCTTTGGATGCCTTGATAGTAGATGAAGACTCCTCTAATGCCTTGGATTATTCCAGGGTCTGACCATAGGTCCTACGCTCATAGTTTACTTCCAATTGAACCTATTCAAATACTAGAATTATTTAAAAATTAACATAAAATATATTCATCCAATTGTTCAAAAATTAATTTTAAACTAAAATAAAAATCATTTAAACATTCACTTATTGCACGTTCATGATCGTACTCAATTTATTATTCATGCTCAAACAAGTCAATGGTAGGCTCATTTATTTGAATATGCATCTCAAATATGGTATAAATATGAGAAGTTTCCCTACTAATCATCTCACTGGGACTATTAGATGGCATGGGATAAACCTACATACACAATACATTTACATAATCTATATTTTCCACAACTATGTAGTAGAATTATTAAAGCAATTATATTTTTACAAGTTAATATATACCTCTAATAGCACCTATGCAGATGACATTGTAGAAGTAATTCCTATGTCTATCTTGGTTTGTAGAGAGGGAGGAGTGTCTACTTGAACCATCAACTATTCTTGTAAACAAGGTCTCACTTACTTTTATATAAAGTACCAGATCTTATAAATGGAAATCATGCATATCATGAAAAGATAATGTAAACCAAGAATCATAGAAGTATAACTACCATACAACATGCATATCATGAAAATATAATGTAAACCAAGAATCATGGAAGTGTAACTTCCATACTATGTGCATATCATGAAGAGATAATGTAAACCAATAATCATGGAAGTGTAACTACCATACAATGTGCATGCCAAGAATAGCAAGTAGTTTACATGTTGGAGGTAATATAAAAATTGTAATACATGTAAGAAGTGTAAGTGGAAGATTAGGAGGTGGAAATAATAGTAGCACTTTGACAAGGCAAATTTAGGGAGAGAAAAGGAATAAGAGACATATAAATAACTCTATCCTTACTTGTAAGGCTTCTTTGGATAGAGTAAAATACCATTATATATTTATTGAGGAAAGGTTAAGCTACACATATATGGACATCATGCTTCTATTTATTAATGATATCAATCATCTATATATCTATATATAATACATGGATTGATATCACATTCATTTATAATAGATGGATGACATGTGATTTTATGGAAATCACCCAATAGGTCAAGGAAGGGAGGTCCTTGTCTAATGTATCAAGTTTTAGCCATCTAAATATATTATCTTATTTTAGCTTAAGAGAACAAAATTGGCAAACAGTTTGGATGTTGAATTGGAAGAAACTACAAGGTGAAATTATTGACACTAGCACATATTTTAGTACCAACACAAATGGTGTCTCTCCCCTCAAATTTTCAAATGGGACTACAAGAGTTTGGGACCCAATTCAATGTTTTTTTCATAAGGAATGTTGAGTAGAGAGGTTATTTACCCTTATACTTTGGTCATAGCTAAAGTAAGAGGTTAATGAGTCATTATAGTTGAAATATAGACCTTTATCATGGCCAAAGAAAAAGGTGTAATGAGATATTACAATTTAATTATCATTTGTATTATAAGTTTATGGCTCAAACATGAGAAGGTAAGGTTGACACCAAAATTTATAGTCCCCCTTTCCCTAACTCTGCCCCTTCATACAAATCACACCTCTTAAACATTAACTACAATTATTGATGTTTTAATAATCACTGAGCAATTTTAAGGTTTTGATTAGGTCTACATTCATATTATATGAAATTAATTATAATTAATTTAATTAACTATTTTAATTATGGTTATGAGTATGCCTTTAGTCCTAAAAAGATTAAAGTTCAATAATTGAATTTTCAACCTATTCTTGAGTTGGTTGTAGGTAGGTTGATAGTAAACATTGTTCAATTAGGCTAAAATTTAGTTTATTTGGGTGGATTTGATGCAATATAATTAGTGGTTACATCAACCAACAAACAAAAATCACATTGTATAAATTGATATAGAAGTAGTGCAGAAAGGGGTCAGATTTTCCATCTTTACATTTTCCAACTATGATGGGTCTTAATCATGTTAAATCTAAGTTCCAATTATGGAGCGTGAGTAGGATAAATAAAAGTGAGAGAAAAATGGCAGTGGGCATTTGTAGCAAGTAAGGATAGTAGGAAGAGAACTTAGATAATGATGTTACTAGGCATGATAGGATAGTAGATCAGATAGAATCATGTAGATTCACATGGGATGAGATAGTCTAAAAGGAGAAAAGGAGGCAAATAAGGTTTCAAATAACATTGAAATACCCAATACAATAGAAGCAGTAAAATTTAATCATAATAAAGAAGGATTTCACTACTCATACTAAACACAATGGTTAACAGAGATGTAACTAGAAATAATATGTCATTGATAGGTAAAATCCCTAGTGCTCTTCCAAATTTAGACATTTTTAAGAAATGGACTTTGAGGAAATGGTCGTCAAAAGGCTTCATGGAAATCTTATCCATGACTAGGGGTTTCCTCTTCATTCAGTTCAAAAATAAGTAATATTTTATCAAAGCTTTAATGAAAGGACCACGGTTCTTGGGAAATATAGGACTCTTCTTTGAAAAAATAGACCCCTACTTTTGATCCTTTTAAAGAAAACATCACTGTCATGCCTCTTTGGATTTGTTTACCTAGACTACCTTTAGAATTATAATATCTAGAGGTGTTAAAGGATATTACTAATTTGATGGGCTCCTTAATAGCCTATGATAGAGCAATAAAAACTAGATCAAGAATTACAATTGCATAGTTTTGCATTAATGTTCTCTTCGATCAAGTATTTCTAGATTTCTTCCTTCTATATTTTTAAATGGGCATTTAGAAACAAGATATATAATATGAGAAGAATAATTAAAAATGCAACAAATTTTATACTATGGGACATTCTATTCGTTTCTCCCCAAAAAATGTTAAGAAAAAAGAAGTAAAAACAATGACGGCATGGCTAGCCAAAAATATTGAACAAGAAGATAACAAAAGATTACAACAAGAGGAGAGCCATCCAAATATAAAATAAGTTATGATAGAAGATAATATTGAGCTAAATCTAGAGAAGAAACCTCTACAATCTAAATAGGTGAAGGAATATATGACATTAGGAACCAGTCTGATTCAGAGTCCTGATCAAGAGCAAATTTTTTTATGAAATAGTTACACTTAAATATCCCATTGGAAGAAGGTTAAATACATGGTAATATGGATGGAAATAATGGAGAAGACATACTCTACTCAGAGAAAAAATAGAACTACAAGGTACATTGGATAGCAATAGTGAAGAAGTTTTAATATGTTTAGTGGAAGAGGTAACATTAATGCAATTTGAAGAGCATTATCTTTCGAACAAGGAAAATAAGAATTTTCAAAATAGGAATAACAAAGTTATGGATAATATTAGAAGCATACGAAAATTTATAGTCAAATTAAAAGCAAAAGGAAGTTTAGATGTACCTATTTCTATATGCATAATAAACTCAAAGGATATCATTGATGTGGCAAGCAACAAAAAGAAAGGGAGACTTGAAAAAAAAAATTGAAGGAGTGCAATATTGAGAAGGAATTGGCAGAAGTAACTCAATGACAATTGTCCTTTACTAGAAACCAAAACTCTCAAACATGGAAAATATTAATTACATCTCTTAGAGCATAAGAGGAGTTAATGGTAGTGGTAAACATAGAGTTTTAAGGGATCTTAGAATAGCTAGTAAACCATATATTTTAAAAATATAAGAAACCAAAATGAGCAATTCAAGTTTTAGTAAGATAAAAAATTTGATTTACAAGGAAGTTGAGTTCTGTATCATTGATTCCATTAGATCCTCAGGAGGTTTGGCCACACTTTATGATAGTAGGACTATCAAAGGTGAGATAAATTTTTATAGCATTGGTCATCATGTAATTCTTTTTTACCTCAGTTATCAATAATAGTAACTCGATATTTTCAAATATATATTACCCTAATATGTAGCATGGTAGAATAAGCCTTTGAAATAACATATCTTTGTTTAGAAATATTGGTCATGATATGGACTCAATCATAATGGGTGACTTTAATATGCCCCTATTTCCTAGTGAAAAATAAGGGGAAATATGGATTCTTGGTATGGAATAATTATATGAATTAATTTCCAATAATAACCTTATGGATGTGGATTTGAGGAGCATCACTTTTACTTGCAAAAACAAAAATTAGGTCCTAACTTCATTCATTGTAAAATTTATAGATCTTTAATCTCTTTAAATTGGTTTACTAGGCAAGATTTTGTCCTCTCTACTCTACCGAGAACTGGTTTAGATCACAATCCAGTTGTTTTGAGTTTTTATAACATATATAAGAAAGACCCGACTCCCTTTTGTTTTAAAAAGATGTGGATTCAGCATCTAGGTCTTTATGATAAAATGAAAGAGTGGTGGGAATTTAATGGAAGAGGGACAACGATGTACTCCTTATCTCAAAAACTAAGAAATGTGAATATCAATATTAAAGTGTGGAAAAAATAGGTTTTTGGCAACATTTTTGTCAAAAAACAAAAATTAAAAGACAAAATTAGTTGTCTTCATAATAAAGTTGAGAAGATTGGTATGAATACAGAAGACTATCTGGAGGAAAAGGATCTTCTTTGTCAGTATCACAATCTTAATGCATTTGAGGAGACTTTTTGGTGGCAAAAATCTAGAGCTTTATGGCTCAAGGAAGGTGATCGCAACACAAAGTTCTTCCATATTACAACTCTCAAGCATAGGATATTTAGTAAAATATTTGAAGTGATAAGAGAATATAGTAGCCTCAACTCAAAAAAAGAAGTTATCAATAATGAATCCATTAAGTTTTAATCTTCTCAAGAGGATCATTTCATCTTGGACTCTATCTCAAATGGCTTAATAAGTCCCCTTGAGCTTCTCTCCTTATACAAGCCAATTGTTGTGAATGAGCTCAAAGGTATTATCTTCCCTATAGATGGAGACAAAGCTCTAAGACTTGATGGATTTCAATCTTGTTTTTTTCAAATTTACTAGGATATTTACAAAAATGATATTCTAAGAGTTGTCAATGAATTTCTTGATAAAGGAACTCTTCCCAAGGAGTTAAAACATAATTTCTTACTATTGGCCCCCAAGAAAAATGGTGCTCTAAACATTAAAGATTTTAGGCATATAAGTCTTACTAATATAGTGTATAAAATTATCAACAAGACTTTAGCTTCAAAAATTTATCCTTGCTCAATAAGCTCATTTCTATCCAACAAGGAGGCTACGTTAGTGAAAGACAAATTTAAGATGGGATTGTGCTTGTTCAAGATGCATTCCATTCCATATACAAAAGCACTAAAGCTAGAATTATTCTAAAATTGGACATTAATAAAGCATTTGACATGGTCTCTTAGATATTTTTGAATAAAGTCCTTGCCCGCTTCAATTTTGATGAAAATTTTATAAGTATTGTCAAAGAATGTATATCCAATCTAATTTTCTCTATTCTTATGAATGGTTCACTGGTAGGTTTATTCTCTATTAATCATGGAATTAGACAAGGTGATCTTCTTTCATCCTTTCTCTTCATTCTTATGGCTGAAGGTCTTAGTAGAATAGTTTCTAATGCTATTAGAGAGGGTATTTTAAAAGGTGTCAAACCTTCAACTCATGTTAAAAATCTATCTCATCAACAATATGTTGATGATACTATTTTTATGCTCTATGCCTCAGTGGTGGAAACTAGGAATTTGAAGAGATTACTTACTCTTTATGAACAAGTTTTAGGTCAACCTATCAATTTTGACAAAATTTTTGTCTACTTTGACAACACTCCATTGATATGCCAACACAAAATTTCCAAGATTTTTCAATGCCAAATAGGAACTCTTAAAACTACTTACCTTGGCATGCCACTCTTCTCTTTTAGATTACCTTTAGAGGTTTAGAATCTACTCTTAGAAATATTTCAAAGGAAGCTCTCAAGGTGGAAAGGAGACTTGTTATCTCAAACTACCAAGTGCCTTCTTATTTAAAGCACTCTTTAAAATTTGTCACTTTATCTTATGCCATTGTTTAATATTCCTTCTAGTATTATTGTCAAGATTGAGAATATTTAGAAGCATTTCTTGTGGTCAAGGGTTGATGAGCATAATAGATATCATCTTATAGCTTGGGAAAAAGTTTGTCAACCTAAATTTTTAGGTGGTTTAGGTATAAATAACTTAAGATTAATGAGTTTAGATCTTAATTCAAATATGTGTTGGCATCTTCTTAAGGAAATGTGTTGTGGACTAATGTTATTAAAACCAAATATCTTAATCATTTGGACATTTTTCATTTTATCTCTACCGATAATCTACTCATTGGCTCCTCTTTTTGGAATAATCTTATTCATTGTAGATCTCTCATCTATAATGGAAGCCAATGGAATAATGGTAATGGCAATCTCATATCCATTTGGAAGGATAAATGGTGCTTTTTAGCTCCTCTCTATTCATTTCCTTGTGGGCAGCCTTTATGAAATCCTCTTTCTTCTATCTTTGAGGATTTGATGAGAGGATACATCAATGTGGACAACTCGAGGAAATATTTGAATCTTTTAATCCTGCAAGCAAGGAGTCAAGAGTTACAGGTCCATCTTCAAACCCTTCAAAACAATTTATAGCACGTTTGCATCCCTTCTAGTGATAATCTAGATGAACTAATGTGGATAGGCACTAATCACGGGAATTATAATGTTAAAATGGGTTACTTTCTTCTTAACAATCAAGTTGAGCCTAAGACTCTTTTGAAGGAAGTCTGGAACACGGGTCTTCTTCCCAAAATCAATATTTTTCTTTGGGTTTCAGTTCAAAATAAAGATCTTATAGTGGAAAACTTAATCAAAATAGGTTAGATGATTCCCAATAGATGCATTTTATGTAATAATCATGAGGAACTGACTAGTCATCTTTTTATTCATTGTCTTTTTGTAACTACTCTTTGGAACAATGTTCTTGCAAGTTCTAAGCTTCAATGGGTCACACCAGATAATATTCAAGATTATTTGAAGTATCAAAAATATCCTTTCAATAAAAAAAGAGTGAAATTAATATGGAATCTATCCTTTCCCCATACTATATGGGTCCTTTGGCATGAGAGGAATAGCAAAATTTTTAAAGAAACTTACAACAATACTAACTAGGCTAGTATTAATCTTTTCTCAAGGATTAGAGAAAATCTTTCCATTTATAATATCAAGGAAGACCAAGAAACATTTATGTTTGAAGAGGATATTGTTGACATATGGAACATTTATTTAGTTTTAGAGTCTTCTACTATGGATAAGATTAACTATAGGAAAACTTTGAAATGGGAAAGTCCTCCTTCGAGTTGGATAAAACTTATCTTTGATGGAGCTTCAAAAGGTAATCTGGGAATTGTTGGAGTGGTAGGAGTCTTCAGAGATAGTAAAGGTGGTTTTGTTGTTTCCTATGTTGGAAATATGGGAGTATATTCAAATCAATATGTTCAAGTTCTTGCTTCTCTTTGGGGTATATAATTTTCTAAGAATTTGCTTGTTGATAAGCTCTATATTGAATGAGATTCTTTAAGCATCATCAGGTGACTCAATAACTTGTCCACTCTTAGTTGGACCATTAAACATTTTATTGGTGAAGGCCTTATGTTATGTAATTCTCTCATTGAGACTAAAGTTTCACATAGCTATAGAGAGGGTAACCAACTAGCTGATCTCTTAGCTAATGTTGGTGTTCAAAGTAATCAAATCCTTAGATGGACTGATTTACAACTCATGCCTAAGCACTTCATCATCCAAATTCATAATGAGATAAGATTTTGTTAATTTTTTTCATAAGGACACTTCTTTGATTTGTGATATATATCACATTCGAATTTGTAATTTAATCATTTCAAAGATCACAAGTATCTCTCTCTTTGATTGGAAAAATCATTTTAGACTTCTTTTTAATTTTATCTCTTGTATCCTCAATTTTCTCAAGCAAGAGCCTCTAATAGTTACGGTTGTGTTTTCTAGCATAATGGGCAGCAAACATCTCTAAACAGGGGGTACCTTCAACAAGGCTTTGGAGACCAATAAAGTGTTATGGGAGCATCTGCAGGTTGGTGGGTTTACAAATTTTCTTTGTACGGTTAGAGGGAAGGACTCTCACATTTCCCAAAACTTTGCTCTAAATTGAAAAGGTAGAAGATGAAATATTAGAGGTAAGAATGTTGTCATCACTAAGGGTATAATATCCTTTGTCACAGGGCACAATAGTGAAGGTTATAAATTACAAGGCAATAGATGGAATAAACAACATGATTTAGATGCATTCATGGTGGAGGATGAATAACTGACTCCATACCATGGAGGTTTCCTTAGACCATTTTTCCTAATCCATTCAATGATATTTCAAGGATCATTATGTAATTCCTAACTCTAGATGGATGGCACCATGTTATCAAAATCTTGTACTTCATCTTTTTGAACAACTTTAGGCACCGTATTCTAGTGAGTTTACCATTCTTTCTTCTAACTTATGTTGAAACATCTATTCAAAAAATGCAATTAAAGAGATTAGCTAATTCCTCTCACCAAGACATTATTTTAATACTGCATTTGCACTTCTTAAACATAGCCCTAAGAATTAATCTTTCCTTAACCCCTCTACCTGAGAATCCCTTGCCTTCTTCCTCTAAGCATAAAAGGGTTAGGGGCATTTCTAAAGTTCTGAACAATGACCCCAACAAAATGGTTCTTCACAGTCACTCAAAATAGGAGAAAAATATTGATTGTGATAAGGCTAATGTGGTCCAAAGCCTTCTTTCCTTGAGTACCCCTTCAGATCAAGCCAATCACAATTTTTTCCATTAAGCGTTGGACAATCTCAAAATCTTGGTCAATGATATGCGAAAGGAGATGAATATTCTCAATCACAATTACAAATATAAAATGGGTTACAATGAGGATAATATTGAAACTCCTTAGATTCAGATTCACAATTTGAGTGAGGAAGTTAATATCCTTTATAGTAAGTTCATCGATCTGGATAATATCACTACGAGTATGGTTGAGATCATTGATACACATGCTACTATTATTAGTGATATTTCTAGTATTTTAGATAAGGTAGGTAGAGGCAATATTCAAAAATATACTGAGAAGGTTACTAATAATACAATGACTAGCAGGCTCTAGAACATGCATAACAACATTAAAGAGATACAGGACACCCTCAACAGTATTCACAACTACTAAGGTGTTCTATTTTTTGAGCTAGTTTTACTACATTTTCGCTTCATTTGTAGTATCTCTATTGGTTTATTGTTTAAGCTATCTCGGACTAGTTTTCTATGCTTATCTAGGTTTTAACCCTCTTGTAACAGGGTATGGACCCCTACCAAAAAACCAACCTTACCCTTATCTAAAAAAATCATGTTAAATCTAATTCCTTGTATTTTTACCCTTCATGTGCATTTATTCTCTTTTAAATTAAATTCCCTTTCTATTATTACTCATTTTAAAGGGTAACATGTGGATTTATGTATAATTCTAATGGTGACATAATTCAAAATGAGAATATGACTATATGGATCTTAGCAGCTTCATTTCTAATATAGTGTTACCTAGAAGAACCCCTAGATATGTGTTCTTCATTTTATAAGTATCCTCGTGGCATGTAAACTACCCCTATCTAATATTGAATGAGATTATTCATGGGATGTTTATGGGATTTTCCAAAATCAGTTATATAAATACCACTGAGCCCATTCTCATAGCTTGAAACTATTGTGTTTCCTCTTTAATGGTTTGTGATACATCATAACAACTTCCAAAGGTTCACAGTACCCCCAAAATGATCAACACATCTCCAAATTTTTTGGATAGGTGTATTTATATAGGAAGAAGAGTATTTTAAAAGTTTAAAGTTGATTTGGGTCCATATGGTATGGTTTCACATTCAGTAGCCTTTAATTGGGCCTAGGAGACCTAATTAGTCATGAGGGGTGTTGAGTTAGGTGTTCTCCAAAGAAAGTTAAATCACAAAATTACCTACATGAGCTATGTGATGTAAAGGGGTATTTGAATGTGGTTTTGTTTTGGTTTGTAGCTTTGTAGTTTACTCATAACAAGGAGGTTTTCCTCAAAAAGGCCTAGTAAAAGGAAGGTGTCAAAGAGGAAAGAAGAGTTAACTGAAAAGTTGAAGCTTGGGGGTTGTGTGGAATGGTTGGATGCATGAAATGATATGTAATTGAGTAGGTAGATGTTATTATGAGTATTGTGGAAGGAAAAAATAAAATTAGCATGCAGACCTATGAAAACACATAAGAAGATTGTAAAGAATAGATCAAGGATAAAGAGAGAGAACATGAAAACAAAGTATGAACTGAGGAGGTTGATGTTAAAAGGAAATATTTTGGAGACCTAGTTGATTTGTAAAATGACTTCAAATAGAGAAGGAGGATTAAGTGAATACAAAGAGGCTTAAGAGCCATTGAGCAGGTAAGAGTGAACAAGAAAGACCTAATAAATGCAAAGTGATCAAAGAGATATAGAGGTTGAAGATAGAAGACAAAGAAGGACAAGAAAATATTAGAACTAGGTATTTGGTAGAGGTAAGTGTGTGTTTCCATCCATATCAGGGAATCATGTTAGAACCTATGCATCAATATACTTGATAGATAAATTTATCTTTTAAAACTCACAAGGAAAATATACATAGACTAAATATAGATAGAGCATAAGATTAACTTAAATTTTTACCTTTATATAATTAAATAGTGTCATTCTAATAGAGACAGATACAATAGTGGATGGGCCAGTAGTTGGATCCAAATATGTAAACAATGACTGTGATAAATCAAATGTTGTAAATGTTAATTGTGATGATGAAGGCACCATCACCTCTTATGACATAAAAAATAACATATACATTATTAAATTTATATGTAAATTAATTTTTAACTAAATTAAATTTATAAATATAACTTAAATTTAACATGGCATTTATATAAAATTTACCTACATTTATGTAGTGGCTAATGTCTACACACCAAATGTGCATGCCAAAAACTCATTGTTCATAAGAATATTATCCAAGCCCTCTAAACCACTGGCACCATCATCATCAAAAGGTCCAGTGTACATAGCTCCATAAAAACTACAAGGGTAGGGTTAGGTATGCACAATAGGTGGCGTATCTCTAGCATCACTCTATGAGAGCCTACTCGTATGTTGAATGAGTGTATCAGTGAATGAACTTAGAGCATGCAAAGTATCAATCTCTATGACCTACTAAACTATAGAAGGGATCTCAGGCTCAAGTGGATTTTAGATATGGATCCATGTATGATGATTAGGTGCATGACTTGTACTTGGTTGATCTTGTACAGAGCCTTTCCCTCAGCCTTGAAACTCACTAAAATCAAAATAGTTAGGAATCTCATTGAGGACAAACTTATAGTAGAGTTTCCTCAAAAAATACAATGGGACCTCTTGGTTTTTACATGATGAATAGTCAAATACCATCTACCATCAATCCCAAAAATTGGCTATGATTAAGTTATGTATGCAACAATGGATTGAAAAACATTTAACAATTACGATAATTGGGGCTTTGGTGGTTGGGTTAATGAATAGGGTGAAAATAGAGGCTTTTGATATTTATTTATTCTTGACCTAAAGTGTTGACAATTTGTCATCATAATAAGCCCTACAACTATCCCTATATGAAGTCCATCTGTCAATTTAACTTGTTATAGAGTTAATTTGACCTAATAAGGTCTCTAGGTAATTGACTAGCTGGGTGTAATGGGGGTTGGTGGAAGTGGGATCCCTCATTCTCCCAATTAATTCTTCAATTTCAATTTTATTTCTAATAATATTATCAATTAGAATCTCCTGATTGCCAAGGGGGTTTTGTGGAACTATAAGAGGGTTAGGTGGAGGGATAAGAGGAGGAACAAGAGGGTTTTATGGAGGGTTAGGTAGAGGGTTAGGAAGAGGAGGAACAATAGGGTTCTATGGAGGGTTAGGACGGTTAGTAGGATAGGCTACTCAAAACAAACAAATTATAACTAAAAATTATGGTTAAACAATGAAAATAATGAAAAATTAGGGATAACAAGTGTATATTTCTATCACTTACTTCTTATACATGGTGGCATCATCGATTAGTAACTTCCTAGGATGAATTTGGCAGCTTCCTATCACTCTTTTATCTATCTCACCCAAAACACAATCATGGAAGCTGGAGGAGAGCAAGGAAACTCGAATGCAAAATGATGATTTTACATTCAAGTTTCATTTTTTTTATTTTTTTTGTGACACAAATAACGTGATAAAATTATTAATGTGATCATTTTATTGAAAATAAAAATAACACGATCATGTTAATAACATGATCGCATTATTGTTTAAAATAATGGAATCATGTTATTATTTAAAATAACGTGATCACATTATGGATCGATAATTACGAAGCCATAATTTAAATAATATAATTAGATTATTTATAAACACAATTACATTACTTAAAATGTTTATAGAATTATCCTCCAACTCTATGCACTTACCCAATAAATATTAATTATTTGAAAACTTCACAACAAAATGTCATAATGGTGCATTTCTCTATAATAAATAAGAATTCAATATCCAATAATAGTTGCTTATACAAATCCTTCATACTACCAAATCAGTTTCCAAATTATTTATTTAAGCAATAGAGTATAATTTATTATTCACAAAACCTAAATACTAAATAAGCATCAACTCTAATTTCATCTCTATCGTCCCACATACATTCGTCTCTTTTATTTTACATTTCAGAAAGCTAGGATATTTAATAATGGAAATTTATGGTATTAGAATAATACCAAATTACATATCCATCATGTATCTCTGTAATAATAATCATATTTAATTCTACATTAAGGTAGGCTATCTATACCAATAAATAAATACAACATATTTTGAGTTTAAGTTTGGAATAATAGGATTAACTATATTAGAAAGAGGTAAGCCTGTTATAACATCAACTGAGTTAATTATAACCCTAAACTAGATATTTTCCTACTGTATACATATACATGGATGTGATAACAATCCAAGTATATAGTTTAGAAAAAACCTTAACAATTTTAATAAATACATGACAATTCTTGGTTAATTCTTTCTTTATATATATAGTTTGTACACATATCATTAAAATTACTATCTAAATTTGTTATTCCCATAGGTTATCATTAAAATAGTTACACAAATATCTTAACATAGTGATGAACCATTTATTTGGTTTTCATGAGGTTTCTAGAGTTAATATTGTCTTTGAAACACGAGTCTTTAAGTGTACATGTAAACTCACCTTTATAGGCTGGTGGGTGAGAAGGTCTTTAAGGGTGAAAGTTTTTGAATAAAATTAACAAACTGATCAACTGAATCTCCATGAAGAAGTAAACTGATCAATTGAATCTCTTCCTACAAAGCACAAATTTGGTTTTAAATCCAACAAGACCTATATTTATTATAATTTTGTTAATACATCCCAGGTTCCAAAGAGAGAATGTAATACAAATTCGAAACTTTGAAAAAATTCCAACCTTTAATATTCCCAACGAAATTTGCATCTATAATGGCTATCAAAATAGCCATTTTTTATGCAAAGTAAGCTATGACTTATCATAAATTTCCAAATAGTGTTATAACTGTTATGAATTTTAAGGATAGTCATTAATTTTGAAAAAAAATATAGCTATATGATATCAAACAACCATTATTTTCAAGGTATTAAAAAATGGGATTCAAATATGACCAATTCAAATAATGGTCAATAATTTACATTCGTAATAGTTTAAACAAACAACCATTAGAGTAACAACAAATAACATAATGAATAGGGGTATTACCTATAACAAAATGGGCACCCTATATTTGTAAAAAAATTATCAAAATTATTAATAGTTAATAAATTTATATTTTCTTGATTTATCATGATATATAACAACCCATTCCAAAGAGTAAATTCCATATCTATATTTTTATTGTCCTTCAAATTTAAGTTTAACACATTGATAATTATTCTACCATTATATGTATCAATATTTTTCTTAAGTGTTGTATATACATATGAATAATGGACGAAAGTCTAGAATTTTTTTCTTTGTATATCATATAACCTATTCTAAATCCTAATATCATGGTTTATTTCATAAATTTAACACAATAAAGCAATGGCAAAAAGCATAAGAGAACCCAAAAAAAAATGGGGGGGTTACAATGCCTATCCAAAATTTTGTATTTTAATGTTTTCGAAACAATCCTACAAACCAAAAGAGAAAGGGAAGGAATGTGTTAAAAAGGAGATAAAGTAATAAGTGAAAAAATAAATAAAGAGACAACAAAAACTATATAAAATGTGTGTTAATAAAAATTTAATGTGAATTATTTTTATTATTATTGGTAAACGTTTTCAAATCAGAGTTATGAATCGGAAGGGGGTATAGAGACCTGACCCTTTTATAATACATACATAAGACCCACATATCTAGAAGAAACATTAATGTCTACCCATAGAAACTAACCAACTACAAAACAACACTCACTCAACCCTACCACCAAAAGAGGTCACACAAAAACACAATAAAATAACCATAAAGATGAAAAACCACTACTTGAGATAACAAGAAAAAGGAAAATTACAAAATAAGAATCAAGAACTAGACTAAAAGTGAGACTAAATAACTTTCAAGACCATCGAAGATTCTGAGGCATTGATATTGAAATAGGTCCTAATTGCACATTGTAACTGATCTTCTTCTACATTGAGAAAGAAGGTCTTCTATCGTCCATTAGAGGCCATCAAGAATCAAAGATTATGCTTCTACCCTTAGTTGTTCATCTTCTAATCTATGACCTTTCTTCTTGGAGAGAACGCCTACATTAGCAACATGCTTTGCAATCAAATACTAAGGGAAGATCATTGACGTCACCAAATGAATAGAAAATGATGACTCAGTAGGAGAAAGAATGTCCTTGGACAAATCCTCAATGAGGGGAGGGGGCCCACCATCCTTAAGGTGATGAAACTACTTGTGAATGCACCAAAAAAATTTATCAGGAATCCCATTCTTCTCCTTCCAAACTATCTGAGAGGCATGAGAAGAGAGCCTCCAAGACCTAGAAGGGCACTCGTGAATCCAGTGACCAAAAGGGTTGTATTGAAAGTAATCAAAGGAGAGTCCCTTAAAATTGAGGAATTAAGACCAAGAACTATGGTCCGAGCAAGCCTTAACCGGATGAATAAAAAGTTTATAAAGATCTAAAGTCGCACAAACTCTCACAAAACTTTTGACCATCATACTATCATTCAACTTTATGTGAATTATTAATCAATAAACATACAAACATTATAAAAAAATGTAATTATATAACTAATAACTACTACATTAAAAAATTAAGTGTTTATAATAATAAAATAATAATTTATACTTGAATATACAATGTGTGACATTGATTAAAATTTAATAAGGTGTGCTTTGTTTTATCCCATTTTACTAGTATTCTATATATATATATATATATATAGAATACTAGTAAAATTGTGTGTGTGTGTGTGTGTGTGTGTGTGTGTTAAATTAAATGTAAATTGTATATTATTAATGAATTAAACATTACCTTTATAAATAAATATAACATTTTAAAAAATAATAAATTTTTTAATATAAAATAATTTTTAGAATCATAATTTTTGAACTTATAAATTTAATAATCAATTATTTGTAATTAAATATTAAAAATAAGATTTTTTTAATTTTATTTTGAAAATTGTAATAAAAAAAATTATAATTCTTTTTTATTAACAAATAATGTTACTAAATTATTATAAATGTTTTTTATTTTATTAATAAATTATTATACATATTTTATTTTATTTTCTGGACGGAAAAAAAATTATTTCTTAAATATTTTAATATTAAAATTTACAATATTTATTTTTATAAAAGATTGAAAAATATATCATTTTCTTTTATTTTTTACCTTAATTTTTCTTGGTCTTCCCCTTCAATAAAAATCTTCACAATTGATATTAATTTGTCTTTTAATTTCATCAATTTGCAATACATTTCAAAGTGAAAAGAAATTTAAAGCAATACATATTGGTTTTTCTATTATTATTAATATGATAATTTATTTGGACGTATTTAACTACAATTATTTAGTTCCTTGGCTTGCCTTAGACAATTTTTGTATATATATTAATTAAAAAAAAAATGCTTAAACCCTATATTTGAAGTGTCATTTAATTTGCTTTAAAACTAGGGTGACCGTCACATTGAAGGTCTCAAATTTACCGATGAATTAATTATCCCATTGTCATGTTTAGGAAATAATAATCAGTCGACATGTTAATTAACCTTTGAACATTAGGATGACACGGTAAAAGGCAGGTGTCAACAGAACTTATGAAGGTGAAGTCATGTTATAAGATACACAAAGGTTTCTCTTCTCACCACTAATCTGTTGATTTTTGTAGCTCGGAAGGTGGAATGTGGAATTGTTTTAAAGCAACTAGAGATTAGATATGCTTTAAAACAATTCAAGTTGGATTTTCAGCAACAATAGTTTCTATTCTTTAAATAGAATGTTTATGAGTTTGTAAGGATAAGATAAATCCTAGAGTGATTTTATGTGTAAAAAAGAAAAATCCAAAGAAAGCAAGAAAACCCAAGTCATTTGTCTCAAACTCTCCTGCAAGATCCCGCTTGCAGTGTGCTATGAGCTCCTCTGACCCTGTGAGTAATAGATCGTCAACAATATGAGAAGTTTACCCTTCACCTGAACATAGTACAGGTTCGAATCTGCCTCACTCTTGATGAAGCCCACACTTTTTGGGATTGGAGTTGTGGCAGAAAGAGGGAGAAATCTTCCTTGGACAAGGGAAGTACTTAATTGATATCTTGAAGCGATTCAGGATGGAAAACTGTAAGCCTATGTCAATGCCACTTGTGACCGACTGGAAGAAGATTGATGCTTCTAGATTAGAGGCAGTGGACCCTACTTTATATAGATAGTTGATAGGCTCTCTTATGTATCTAGTCAACACTAGGCCAGACATTTGTTTTGCAGTGAACTCACTCAGTCAGTTTATGGTGGAACCTAAACGTATTCACTGGATAGCTGCAAAGCATGTTTTGAGATATCTCCAAGGCACAGTTGATTATGGGTTGAAGTATGTTCAACAGGATGGAGTGAAGCTCAAGGGGTTTATTGATGCAGATTGGGTAGGCAGTATAGCTAATTGAAAGAGCACTTCAAGGTGTAGTTTCAGTTTGGGATCAGGTGCAGTGTCTTAGTACAGCAGGAAACAGAAGTCAGTTGCACTGAGTTCTGCAGAGGTTGAGTATATGGCAGCCAGTATGGCTACTTGTGAGGCTATTTGGCTTCGAAAACTTCTAGCTGGGCTCTTTAATCAGGAGCTGGATCCTACAGTCATTTATTGTGATAATCAGATTTGTATCAAACTCTCTGAAAATCCAGTGTTTCATGACAAGTCAAAGCACATTGAGATCAAGTATCACTTCATCAGAGATTGTGTGGGGAAGGGGATAGTGAAGCTCAATTACATTCCTACGGATGAACAAATTGCAGAGATCCTAACGAAGGCCTTGATGAAGAGCAAGTTTGAATTCTTCAGGGACAAGTTGGGTGTAGTGCACAACACCTTCCTCGCTAAGAGGGAGTGTTGATTTTTGTAGCTTGAAAGGTGGAATGTGGAATTGTTTTAAAGCAACTCAAGATTAGATATGCTTTAAAACAATTCGAGTTGGATTTTCAGCAACAGTAGTTTCTATTCTTTAAATAGAATGTTTCTGAGTTTGTAAGGATAAGATAAATCCTAGAGTGATTTTATGTGTAAAAAGGAAAAAGCCAAAGAAAGCAAGAAAAGTTTCTTTTTCTTGCACGCTAAGTAAATCAGCAAGAAAAGTTTATTTTCTTGCATGCTAAGTAAAGCAGCTCGGCTCTCCTATAAAAGTAAGATTATTGTAGCAAACTTACACATTGTAGTTTTTCGAAAGAAAAGTTGGCTGTTAGGCTAAATAGAAGATCCAACATTTGTAGGTTTTTCCCCACATTGAGGTTTCCTGGGTATATCTGTGCTATTGTCTTTTTTGTATTGGCTTATTGTTATTTTCGCTTCCGCTGTTATTAGTTGTTAATTAACCAAGTTGTATTAATCGTTATAAATCAGATTTATGTCTGTGAATTTATTGTGGAATTAATCTGTTGCTGGGTTATAGAAATTAACATAATCTCTGAGACTGCAGTCGTGGACGTTGCCATGGTGCTCTGCAAAGGGTGTTTCTCAATTCTGCTCTGTAAGAACATCGGTCAGTCTGGTTGGTTATCAAATGCGTTGGACAGCACTGTCATTTTCATTCAACCGTACTGATGCCCATTGTGATTTATGCTGCTCAGGTTGTTATAACGCTCAATCTAATGTCCTCCAAACGCAATATCAGAAGACAATGAATCAAGAAAGGGAAATCCATATCCTTCGAACAGAAAATCAAAGTTTCGAGGATGAGAATGCTTTTCTCAGGAAGTGGTGTTTTAATCCAGGGGAGCCTTCCACTGCAGATGTTACCCTCTCCACTGCTGATGGATCACGCTTTTCTGCACACCGTCTGATTTGGTGAGTTTTTTAATTTGGTTTAAGAAATATCATTAATCATTTTGTTCAGGTCTTGTCATACATTGTTTGTGCAAGCGAATCGGTCCGATGTTTTCGGGAGCATGTTTGAAGTAGACCTCATGGAAAAAAGATCAGGAGAAGTCCTCGTCAAAGAGGTTGGAGGAGAAAGTGTTAAAGCCTTTTTGAAATTTCTATACTCTGCTCAACTGACACATGAATAATTTCTCTCCAATCACAAGGAACTTGTAAAGCTTGCTCATCTTTACCAGGTAACGTCGCTCCTCCAAAAGCTAGATATTTTTATAGTCCAAAATATCATCACAAAACAGACAGTTGTCGAGCTGATGAAAATGGCGTATACATACGAATTGGAAAAATGTAAAGAAGGTGCGTATGAGATGATCACGGATGACGAGGACAATGAATTGTTTAATGTGTGTATGGAGGAGTTGGAGAGTCATCCCTGGATGGCCCTCGACTTGTCAAAGCATGTAGTGCACAGGCTCAAGAGATCTAGAAAGAACTAAATACTGCTATAAATATACGGCATTATAGCTAGATGGTTATGTAATTATAAGTTGTTAGCTTAGATTTTTTGAAGTTACCCCAAAATTGGTCTAAACATAAGTTTATGTTTCTCAATGCTTTTTATTCCAAACCTTAAAAGTTTACGGTTAATGATGTGGAGAATTACCAATGCATTCGATGCTGATCTACGTACGACGTTGTGTTATAATAGGATTTATCATATACAGCGATAAATTTTAATAGTAAATTTGGCATCTTTTCTTAGTTGCAGTTACATCGGTACTTTAGATTTTTAATAAGCTTTGGAATTGAAACATGTCGCCACGGTTCAAATCTTTTGATCTTTCAATGATTTGTTTTTCAAAAGAAATTGTTACTCTAGTATTTAACGTACATTGGACGTCGAATAGGGCAGTACAGTCAGATCGAAATTAAATTCCATTTAGGTCGAGGCACTTAGAACGGCATTGTCCATCAATGGGAAATAATTACGCTAATTACATTTATTTTTAATTCGAAAATGTCATTTTATTTTAATCTAAAAATGTCATACTAATCTTTTTTTAAGAAGGGAAAGACAAACTAAAAATAATAATATAGAACAACAAACTAGGAATAATAATATGTTAACCTTTAATCTTAGAACATATTATTTTTTTAGTTTGTTTCTTAATATTTTTAGTTTTTTCTTCCTTTTAAAAAAATTAAAGGTTAGCATAATTAAAATAAAATTGAAAAGTAAATTTAAAAAATAATATATGTTAACTTTTAACCTTAACATATTATTTTTTTAGTTTGTTTCTTAATATTTTTAGTTTTTTCTTCCTTTTAAAAACAATTTAAAGGTTAGCATAATTAAAATAAAATTGAAAAGTAAATTTAAAAAATAATATACAAAGATATTATTATTAGTTTTTTTTTTTTCATTATTCTTTTATTTAGTTGTTTCTCTCTTCTTAAAAGAAATTAAATATATTATTTTTTCAATTTATTTTTTCTTTTTTAAAAAAATAATTAATATAAAAAGTAGTAGTTGTTGTTGTTTCTTTCTTTAAAAAAATTTAATATATATTATTATTATTTAATTTGTTTCTTAATATTATTTTATTTATGAAAAAATATTATTTTATTTATGCTTAACTCTTAACTTGTTTAGAAGGGAGAAACAAATTAAATAAAAATAATATAAAAAATAAATTATGTTAACCTTTTTTTAAAGGGCGAAATGAACTAAACAAAATAATGCCAATCATATTTTAGGCTTTTACCTAAAACAGAGAAATAAACAAAATAATATCTTAGTTATTTATAAGAAGGGAGAAGTAAATAATAATAACAAAAAAAAATAATAATAATAAAAAAAAAATAATAATAATAAAAAAAAAATAATAATAATTAAAAAAAAAATAATAATAATAAAAATAAAAATAAAAATAATAATAATAATAATAATAATAATTCAATATTCTAATTTTTTTATAAGAGAAATAAAATAAACACAATAATATTTTAACATAAATACAAAATTATAAAAAAAACTACTTAAATAAGAATATTTTAACCTTTAACCTTAAAAAAAAATATATTTTAATCTCTTATTAACATGTTAGAGAAATAAACTAAATAAAATAATATTTCATTTTTTTTCTAAAATACAAAATTTAAAAAAAAAAACTACTTAAATAAGAATATTTTAACCTTTAACCTTAAAAAAATAATACTTCATTTTTTTTTTATAATACAAAATTAAAAAAAAAATATTTAACCTTAAAAAAAAATATATTCTAATCTCTTATTAACATGTTAGAGAAATAAACTAAATAAAATAATATTTCATTTTTTTTCTAAAATACAAAATTAAAAAAAAAAAAATTCTTACTGACCAAAAAAAACTTAAATGATAATAAGCTAACCTTTAAAAATTAAGAAAAAAAAAATTATAAAAAAAAAAAGTTTAAGAAAAAAAAAAAAACTAATATTTTTTTAAAACATTTTATTAAAAAGAGCCTAAACCAAATAATAAAAATAAAAAATAAATTAAAAATAAGTTATTATTATTTTTTTAATTTTATTAAAAAAGAGCCTAAACCAAATAATAGTGAATAGAGAAACAAAATTAAAGAAAGAAGATAAACTAAATAATCTTTTTTAAAGGAGTAAAATATTTAAATAACATTAAAAAATAAACTTAAAAAATAATATTCTAACCCTTAAATTTAATATAAGGGGATTTTTTAAAGAAAGAATAAACAAACTTAAAAAAATTAATATCATATATTAAATACATAAACTAAATAAAATAATATTTTTACCAACAAAATAGAATTTAAAAAGTTAAAGTGGCTAAATGAAAAATAAATTAAATAAATAAATTAAATAAAATAATATTCTTACTAATAAAGTAGAATTTAAAAAGTTTAAATAATAATATGATTAAAAAAAAAACTAAACAAAATAATATTCTTACCAATAAATAAATTAAAAATGTTAAATTATTTGAAACAAACTTAAATAATAATATGATTAGAGAAATAAAAATAAAGAAAAATAGATTATTTTTATTTTTTTTAAAAGTAGAAACAAAATTAAAATAGAAACTAAAAAAGTAATATTCTAATCCAATACCTTAATATATTGTTTTTTTAAGTTTGTTTCTCAATTTTATTTTATTTATACTAATCTTTAAATCTTTTAAAAAAAAGGAAAAAAACTAAATAACCAAAATAATATATTAACTTTTCTAAAAAAGAAAAATAAATTAAACAAAAAAATATTCTTATTGAGAAAATAAAACTAAAAAATAGATTATTTAAAATAAACATAAATAATTAATATATTTAAAAAAACTAAACAAAATAATATTTTCATTAAAGGAAAAAAAAATAAAAAATAAGGTTATTTTACCTTTGTTTAGAAGGTAGAAATAAAATAAGAAAATAAACTAAAAAATAATTTGCTAACCCTTAACCTTAGAATATTATTTTTTGGTTTGTTTTTCAATCTTAATTTAAAATAATAATATACTAAATATATACTATTTTTTTAATAGAAGAGATAAACAAACTTAAAAAATTAATACTTAGAAAAATAAATTAAACAAAATAATATTCTAATCTTTTCCTAAGTTTTTTTTGAAAGGAGAAACAAACATAAAATAAATAATATATGAAAGAAATAAATTAACAAGATAATATTTTTACCAATTAAATAAAATTAAAAAAATTAGATTATTTTATAAAAACTTAAAAGAATAATATGTTTGAATTAAGATAACCTCACCTTTAAAAATTAATGTGGAAACTAGCCTCAGATATATTAGAAGGCCCAGATCTCCTCCCCAATTTAAAATAGGAAAGGAAAAACAACTTAAAATAAAGAACCACTAAAGGATTGGGTCTCTTCCTAATTTGGAATAACAGACTAAGAGAACTTTGAGGACCCATCCAACAGAATACACCACCAATTTTGAAAGGCCCAAGAATTATCATGGGAAGAGCAAATATAATAATCGACTGGTGCAACAACCAACCCATTTTGACAGGATCGAAAGCCAACCTAGGTTATAAGCCCAGATCTCAGGGAACCCTCACTTGGGATCTATGACATTTGATTGATATTATGACCAACCTATTTTGTTGGATTGGGAACCAGCGTGGGAAGAAAGAGATATAGGCCCAGGTTTCATAAAGGAGAAACAATATTTTTTTTTAATGCAATTTTATAATTGGTAGGTTTGGTTTTTGATTTTTAAAAGTAAAAAGATAATCAATTTTTTAAAATCTTACTTTAATCATGTGATATTTAATTTTTATTTAAATAATAATAAAAATTTAAATTTTATTTAAATTTAAAAAAATAGTTTTTTTTAAATTCTAAGTTTAGTATTGGTAATTTAGTTTTTATTTTTTAATATTTTATTGAGAGGACTCTTAGTTATTCGTCAACAACAACAACAACAACAACAACAACAACAACAACAACAAGTTAACCTTTTTATAAAAAGAGGAAAAATAACTTACAAAAATTATATTTTAAATTTTAAAAAATAATAAATTAAATTAAATAATATTAAGAAACATCCTAAATGGAAAAATAAACATAGAATAATAATATATGAAAAAAAAAATATATATCTAAAATTCTAAAATAAACTTAAAATAATAATATGCTAACCTTTTCCTAAAATTGAGAAACAAACTAAACAAAATAATATAATACCTTTTTTAAGAAAGGAAAAATAAATTAAACAAAATAATATGCTAACCATTTAAAAAAAGGAGAAAAAATTTTAAAAAAAGGTAATATGTTCCCCAAAAAATATATATATTATGTTAAAAGAAAAAACTAAAAAAATATATATATTTTAACATTTTAAAGGAACTTCATATATATATATAAAAACTACATAAAATTATATTTTAACTAATTTTTTAAAGGACAAATTAACATAACAAAAATAATATTTTATTTTAAAAAAAAGGGAGAATCAAACTTTAAAATTAAAAAAATATGTTAATCAATAATAATAATAATAATAATAATAATAATAATAATAATAATAATAATAATAATAATAAAAACAAAATTAAAAACTTTTTTTCTTAAAAAAAATAATAAACTAATAAATTAACCCTTGGCCCTTTTTAAGAATGGAAAAATAAACCTTCACTTTTTTTTAATTGGAAGGGAAAAATAAACTTCAAAACATAATAACCTTTTAAGCCTTTTCTAAAGGAAAAAGTAAATTAAAAGTAATAATATAGTAATTTTTTAAAATTAAAAACAAACTTAAAAAAAGAATATGTTAACTTTTAACTTTCTTCTAGAAAGAAAAAATACTTAAAAAATAATAATATTTTGATTTTTTTGAAAAGAAAAACAAATTTGAAAAATAATAATGTATTTGAGAAACTTTAATTTTAAAAAAATAAATTAAAAAATAATATACTAACCTTTTTTTTTAAAAGAAAAATAAACTAAAAATAATAGTACATTAACCCTTAAATTTTTTGTAAAAGGGAAACATAAACTAAAAATAATAATATGCTAACTTTTTTACAAGCAAAAACAAAAATTATATATATATATATATATATATATATATATATATATATATATGTTTAACTTTTTAACAATCGAAAAAAAAAATAAAAATTAAGAATATGTTAAGCTTTTTATTTGAAAAACAAATTTAAAAAATAATAATATATTTGAGCAACTTTAAATTTTTTTAGAAGAAAAAAAGCCTCCAAAATATATATTGACTCTTTCAATAACAATATAATTGAAAAACTTTAACCTTTTTTAGAAAGGAAAAACAAAAGAATAAAATAATATACTAACATTTTTTAAAAAGAGAAAAATAAACTAAAAAAATAATATACTAACCTTTTTTAAAAGCTTAAAACAAAATTAAAACATAATATGCTAACCATTTTATGAACGGAAAAATAAATAAATAAAATAATATGTAACTATTTTTTTTGGTGGGGGAAGAAAAAACAAACTAAAAAGAATAATACATTTTTTAAAAAGGAAAAACAAACTTAAAATAAAATAAAATATAAAACGCTAGAAATGAAAAATAAACTAAAATGATAATAATATATTTTTAGTTTAAGCTTTAAATCTTAATTGAAAAGATAATAATATACTCCAACAATTATAAAAACAATAATATATTTGAACAACTAGAAAAATAAATTAAAAAATAATATGTTAATTTTTTTTTAGAAAGACAAAATAAATTAAAAATAATAGTACCTTTTTTAAAGGAAAAATAAAATAAAAAATAATAATATGCTTGAACAATTAGAAGGGAAAAATAAGTTAAAAATAATAATATAGTTTTAGTTTGAGGCTTAAGCTTTAATTAGAAAAATAATAATATATTTGAGCAATAAGAAGGGAAAAACAAACTAAAAGATAATAACATACTTAATAACTTTAAAAAAAAAATACTCTTAAATAGAAAGGAAAAATAAATTAAAAAATAATAATATACTTTTAACTCATGATGCAACAAAAAATATAATAATATATTTGAACAACTAAAAAGATAATAATATATTTTAAAAATAATAATATAATTTTAATTTGAGCTCTAAACAAGAACTTTAATAATAATAATAATAATAATAATAATAATAATAATAATAATAATAATAATAATAATAATAATAATAATAATAATAATAATAAAAATAATAATAAAAAACTTGAACAACTAAAATGATAAAAATATACTTGAAACAAAAAAATGTATATTTTTAACTAAACTCAAAATATTAATAAAAAAATAATATTACACTTCAACAACTAAAAATATAATAATATACTTGAATAATTAAAAAGATAAAAATATACTTTAAAAACTAAAAAAAAATAGTAACATACTTTTAGCTTAAGTTATGTTAATATAAATATCATAATATAATTGAATAACTAAAAAGATAAAAAAAACATTCTTGATGAACTTTTAAAAAAAAAATCTTAAACAACTTTAAAAAATAATAATATATTTGAGCAACTAAGAAAATAATAATATACTTTTAATTCAAGCCTTAAGCCCTAACTTAAAATATAATAATATATTTTATTTTTATTTTTTTTAAATTGTACGGGGAGGTTTTTTTGAACTAGGTACCTCATACCCTAGGAGATAAGCAGTGAGATGGGATTTAAAAACCCAAATAAATCATAAGTTTGATAAATACAACTAACCCAAGGAAAAGGTTTTGGTCAATTCAAAAATACAACAAAAAAAGTGAAAAAAAAAATGTAACCAACTCCCAAAATATATTCAAAAAAATTAGGAGCTAAAGTAGGGCTCCCCCAAACCAATTAGGCCTTGCTTCCTCCTTTTAAGAGATGTCTGCTAGGACCTCCAAGTCGAATCTATTTAGACGATTGGGTCTCCATTCTTTTTTTCTGCTTTCTCTGGGCTTTGATCCAACCTCTATTATCCTTTAAGCTCTTAGGAGAAAAACTATTTCCAACATCCTCTTCGGAGTTAAGAATAAGATTTGAATCCTCATCCTCCACACTACTATCTTTAACACTTGAGGATATCATATTTGGAGCATTAATTTCTTATGAAGCCACTTCAACATCTTGCTCCAAAACTAATTCTATTTCCTTTTCTTCTTCCTGATCAGAACATTTATTTTCTATTACATCTCTAATCGAGTGGTTTATAAACTCTATAATCTTTTGATTTAATTCTTTCTCTTCTAAAGACTTTTTTTCATCTCCGTCACATATTTGTACTTCTACGGTCCATAGATCTCTATTAGCATTTCTTGCCCATTAAAAACCTTATTTTTTCCTCCTACCTAATGTGCAATAACCAACGATATGTCCTATCTTGAAACAATGCCTAAATCTGAAAGTTAAGCCTTCATAGTCAACAATTTGAATCCAAATCTATTTGTTAACAATCAATTCTAAATTTACTAGGCTCTGAGTGTCCACATCAATATTTACAAAGATCCTTGCATATGTCTCATGAAGATAATTTGTTGTTGATTCAGCAGTAGCTAACAGTCCTCCTAGAGCATTACCAATGGCCTTAAGAATGTCCTTAGACCAAAACTGCAAACGGAGGTAAGGAAGACAAATCCACACTAGTCTAGTACTGAATGTTTCAATAATTGGGTTAAAATCAAGATTCCAAGGTTTCAACATGAGAATTTGGTGATCAAGAAACTAGACCTGATGCAATATAATCTTATCCTTATCTTCTCTTATGTCAAAAAAAAAATCACTTTGTACAAGGATATATTTCTATGTTTTCTTGCATTAGATTTAACCAAAAATGGTAAAATTTATAAATTGAACCCCTATCACTATACCATGATTCCCCTTGTAAAATATCTTCAAGTGTTTTGCCCTCAAAACAAACATATTTTCAAAATTTTGTTGAGGTTAAAATATATTTGAAGAATTAGAAATGAAAAATAAGTTAATAAATAATAATATATTTTTAACTTTAAAAGGGAACATAATATAATATAATATTTATATATTTGAATAAGGAGAAGAATGAACTAAAAAATATTAGAATAAACTATTCATACATCCTAAGCGCTAATTAAGAATAATGAAATAAAATATTTACATGTAATAGAAGTCATAATCTCTAACTCAAAAGGGAAATAATGAAAGGAATCAAGTGAAAAATTAATGAAATAAAATATTTATATCTAATATATATGAGCAAATTAGCTTAATTCCTAAGCCCTAACTAAAAGAGAAATAATGAAATAAACTAATCATATGTTTGAGCAACGGAAATAAAATAAAATACTTATATGTTTCAACAAGAGGAAAGATGAATTTAAAAAAAATTATAATATATTTGAACAAATTAGGTTAAGTTTTAAGTTTTAACTTAAAAGTGGAAATAATAAAATAAAGTATTTATATGTTTTAATAAGGGAAAAAATGAAATAAAATATGTTTGAGCAAGTGTAAGAGATTTTATATTTTCATAGTTCATAAGATTGAGCAGAATGATTTATAAATAAAAAATGTGTAAAAATATTGATTGACGTATTTCAAATCAACATTTATAATTTATGTATATTTTTCATAATAATAAATCACAATAATAATTCAAAACGCATCAATCAAAAAAATTGCATACATTTTTTACCAATCAAAAATTAATCTGCTCAAAATATTTATTTATTTTGTAAATTAAAAACAAACTATATAGATATATATAATTAAGAAAACTAGCTCAAACCTTAACCTGAAAAAAGAAATAACAAAATAAAATATCTATATAATAATATACTAAACAAATTAGTGCAAACCCTAACTCAAATTAAGAAATAACAAAATAAAATATTTATATTTTAAAACAAAGGAAAAAACAAAATAAAATATTTTTATATTTAAATAAATTAAGCTTAATCCTTAAATAAGAGGAAAATGTATAAATATAAATATAAAAAATATTAATATTATTAATGAATTAACCTATTTTATTTAAAAAATCAATTTAATAATTAGTTTAAATTAAAAAAGAACTTAAATTGATATCAGTAACAAATTTACTCATTTTTTATAAGAATCAAATCAAAACAGTGAAATAAAATATTTATATATTTCGAAAAATCAACTTAACAAATTTGTTGGGCCTCGTCTAAGTATTGGACCCACGCCAAATCAACACATCTTGGCATGAGGAAATCATGTGGAATAATTGTTCTTTTTTGTACCTTTTACGCCAGCTACAAAATTCAAGTGGATCGAGCACCAACTGGCAGGCGGTTACTTTGCACCCAGATTTTTAGGGGCATCTTCTTGAAAACTCAGCACATGGTGGCTGGAGCACGAAGGAGGTGATGTAATGGAGCCAACGGAATGATCACCCTGGCAGCAACTCATCACCCGACGTGGACCCACTAACCTGGAATGAAGACACTCCCATGTGCTATAAAGTCGAGCCCAGACTAGAGATAAAGAAATGTGATTCAAAGTAGCGAAGCTATGTAGAATTAGCTTTAGAACTATGTTATACAAACCATTAGTTTGAATTATAAACATGAATACTTTTGAAAACCCAACTTGTATCGCCCAAGCTTGCCTATGAGCTATTTGGCTTGTATTAGAACTAAGATGAGCTTATGCTCTATATTTATCAATACGAACTCTGCATATTTGAAATTTGGCTAATGAATAATGGGATTGCATTCCACAAAGTATTACCTAGTCATGTTCTTGCTTGATATCTTAAACTTTAAAAATATTAAATGTGATTGGAATGCAGTAATTTTTAATAGTTTAAGTTCAATATATGAATGCGTTGTTAACAAAGGTTTGTTCAAGGTCGTTAATGACGTCTATGTGCTAACTAACGACATTCACTAAAACTATAAAATAAGCTAAGTGTTGGAAAAGGCATGCACCCAAGTCTTAATAGTTGTGCTGAGAGCACTATTTGAGCATAAAACCATTTGTTGTAAGGCACTCCCCTTCACTAGTCAAAGTGCCTAAATGACGCTAAGCCTAGAAATAGAAAGACTTGTGCGCTTGAAGGTCTTGTAACTATCCCAATATAGACTTGCATCCCTATGACTGGGACTAGTCACCTAGATTACGCTTGTGCCTATTGACCCTACCTAGAATGGCTTGCACTGATGAACCTACTAGAGCATGTTTTACAAATAACCAAGTCCCTTAAAGATTGAGTTATGCCATGTTTCAACTAGCACAATGTAGGCCCCGGTCCATTCTATATCGTGATTTGGGTGAGTGAACAAGGCTTGTGCTTTATGTGAATTGATGTTAGTTTAGTAGTTTGCTCAATGTTATGTACTAAAGGAATGTTCTACGCTTGCACCTAGTTCTAACCAGTCTACACCTAACTGGATAGCTAGCTAGCACATGACAAAGCACATCCTTTTTCTAAAAAATTTTGGTTCCATTGCTAGGACCCATATTGAATTTTATTATTGCAATGGTTCAACAGAACGATGCTCTGACTCTCACTCGAGAACATTGAGCACTGGTTAGAACAAGTGGAAGATAGCTTCATGGAGAAGCATCCATCCTGCAAAGCATAGAAGACAAAGAAATGGGTCCAAGATAACCTATACAGTGCTCTGTATGAACTCTTCTTTTGCAATTTACCTGAACACGTGCATTTATGGTTGGCAGCCTACAGGACCCAAAAATGTAGATGTTATTCCCAACACCTTGAGTGGACAAACGATTTATTAAATAATCTTGATAGCCTAGATGTTATTTGAATGTGAGATGTAGACAGGTGGTGGAATGGAACACTTAACAGTTACATTCTAGAATTTGTAGTGTCAACCTACTCTTGCCCTAAAAAAGTAGATTATGAGTTTTTTTATGAACCAAGAGGCATGTACATTAGAAACTTTGGTGCATAATTAAAAACTTTACTAGTAAATTACAGTTTTGAAGCCATAGGAATGGAAGGCTAAAAGTCCTTGCATGTATGAGCAATCATAGAAGGGGAGAAGGGGAAGTGTAGGTAAAGCAAGATGGATAGGGATGAGCACCCTGACCCACAAGAGATTTGAAGGAATAATTACAACAAGAAAAGGCACATGCTAATAGAGTATCTAGAACCTGGAAGTGTTGAGAAGACCCATAATGAGTGGGAAGGTCATGGGGAAGGACCTTCTCAATTGTAACAGTGCCAAGGAGAGATAAAAATTGAAGCTATAGACTGAGCTCATCAATTGATGAGTGCATAATGTGTTGGGTCCTTACAGAATTTGTCCATTACAGACACACCAAAATTGTCTACCCCCTTTGAACCTACAATGCAAGCTCATGCACTGGGTCCCCAACTAGAAGAAATAAGAGTGATAACTAAATCTATTATCAATATTGACTTTGAATGATTTGCCAACTTAGACAATTACTTTGTGATTGAATAAGTGTTCCCTTATGAGGAACTAAGTAAAGATACCTCTCAATCTTTGGGTACTAGATTGATAACATAGAATATGAGTGCCAGTTCTCTAGTTCAATAGAACATAGCTGTAAGCTCTCTAGTTTAACAAATGTCAATTGTGTACACTAGGCAATAGCCCACTATTAGTGGCTCAATACCACAATTGAGGAGTATCATGTTGTTAACTTCAACAATGCAACCAACAACAACGGGATCAATGCCCAACCCAGTGACTATAGGAGTTAGAGGACCACCTCCAACATAGACACCAAGGGGTAAGTGTCTTAAATGCAAGTGCCCTACCATAACAAATATATTATGATATGGAAATGCACTTTCTTGAGTATTACAACATATAAAATGCCACATAACATGTGCTCAAATGTGAGCTTCAATGGCATGCTTAGGATTTCACCTAGTTATAGTACAAGGTAACTTTGTGACCACTTTGCTTGATCACACCTATACTTGGTATCATAAATTTGATCTAAAGTATGCTATGGTTGATTATGACATATTGAAGGAAGCCTTCTTACAGGATTTTGATATTCCTGAGTATGAGTAGAAAAGCATCACACCGCTCAAGGAGATAAGCCAAGGATTATCAAACAGCGCGCACTTGTATGATGTACATTTCAAAACTCTCCTTTCTAAGCTTCTCTATGACATCCACCCCTCCTAACATATGTAATGGTTCATTAGAGGATTATTAGTGCCATTCATAAGGTTGTTCTCCACAAATACATTCATAGACCCCCATGAAGCACTTGAAGCCTTACTCTAGGTTAAGGTGGTTGGGAGTAGTGATATGGGAATCAGCCCATTCATGGAGTCACACATTGTGTCCATGGCCTTCTAGGTGTAGAAGCTAACTGCTAGTTTGACACATGACACCCGAAGTAGGATATGGTGTATATAATGTTAGATGGAAGGGCATAACACGAACAACTACCCTAGAAGGAATGTATTATTTGTCACAAGGGACATGATGTTTATAACTACCCTATTGTGCAATGTACTATTCAAGTAAACACTACCCTCTATTACAAATTATGTGGTGTTCTCACACCATACCAAACTATTGAGTAATTTACAAGATGCACAAAAACATTGAGAAAGGTGCACAATAGGTAACTACTACAATCGATGGGAACGAGAACCAAGGAAATGAGGGATATGGCTAACAAAATGTTAGCTATAGATAGTAAAGAGGAACTAGAGGTTGAGGTAGAGGTTTCGGTGGAGGAAGAGTCCCATCACAATCATGTTACAATTGTGGTTTGATCGAGCACTATCAACACAATTGCCTCATGCATCAAATGTGCAGGTAATATCAAGGACCACATTTGATCGAGGAGTGCTTGAACTTGTATAATAATTTGACTTAGGGCCAGCCTAATGTAGATAAAGGCACCACCATGGTCAGGTAGGAGCCCAAGGTGGAAAATGAGTCACCTAAAGTGAAGGCCACTAATCATAGTGGGGTCACCACACAACTACTAGTCATGTCTATACCAGAGTTATGCTTGGAATATGGAAAACCAAGTCATACTGGGTGAATCACATAGTTCAGGCCTAAATATGTATCATATCTTAACCTTGTGCATTAGAAATATGTCTTGCAATAAGCCATGAGCATATTTCAAAACTTACAAGGGGAACTCCAACTAGCATGAGTATTTAAAGTGCAAGCTACCACTTCACACAAGAAACAAGATAGCTAGGAGGTTGAGATACAAGAGCTAACAAAAATCATGTGCCTCCTACAAATGGAGGGAATGCTAACCCTAATAAAAAATTTGCTCATAGAGCACGTAGAGAAAAGGCCAAGTGAAGATGTTACACCCCACATGATTGAAGTTGTTGCACTGCATATGGAGTGGGCACATGAAGTAAGGCATACTCAGAATGAAAGGTATGACCAGGTGACACTTGTAAATGCCACCATTGATGGAAGGTCTGTATGTGAATTCCTTGTTGACATTGGTGTGGAGGTCAACATTATGACCAAAACCACCTAGGAAAAGATGGGTAAGCTACCTTTGAGGCCCTCCCCTCATATGTTACTCATGCCAATAAGACCTGAGTGTAACCTATTGGGATTGTGAAGGGAAATATTGTAGATATTATAGGCACCAAATTATGATCTGACTTTGAGGTAATCAAGTTGGCATAGCATGATAGTTATCCAACACTCTTTGGAAAGCCATGGTGATATACCAATAACACAAACATGTGCATTGAGAAGCATTACACGACCTTTGAAAATGGTAGGGAGAGGGTGGTGATCCCCCTCTCAAGTGATCAAGGACCTCCATATGTATAAAGTGTTGATCTCGATGAGGAGATCAACCATATTTATTGTTAAGCATAGGATATAATGAGAGGGGAGATAAATCAGTATATCATATATCTTATAAATCTTTTACTTAATAAAATTCCACTTAACCATTCATTCACGATATAAAATAAAATTAAAGCAATATGCACCACAAGATATATATATATATATATATATATATATATATATATATATATATATATATATATATATATAAACACCAGATTTTTACATGGAAACCCAAAATGGGAAAAACCACGAAGAATAATCTCAGGTATATGTAAGAGCACCAACTCAAATTTCAAAGTTTGCAAGAACCAACTTGCAGGAGAACCAACCCATTTTTTGACCACCAACACAACAATTATTTATGAGCACCAAACCACAAGAGCACCAACCCATTACAAATATTTGTGAGCACAACCTACAAGATCACCAACCACTCTTGTGTATAAAACACAACTATCTCTCAATGTTGCTTAGTCAACAAATGATAGAACTCTACAATATCTCTTTATATTCTCTCTTCTTTTCTTATATTATAAAAATGCAAACCATGCACTCTCTTGATTATTACAAATGACTTCTAAAGCCTTTATTTATAGCTTTCCAAATGAACTTTAGCATTCACCCTTTGTGACCCTTCAATCCTCATGTAAAATGGTGCCAAACTTGCATGACCCTTCATATCCTTTAATTTGAAAAGTCACATGGTGACCCTTCATGAGGAAATTCATTTTTTCCCTTTTTGTATTTTTCTCCATGGCCTTTTGAATTCCTTTAGATGACTCTTCATGGAAAAGTGTGGCATACCCTCTTTTGTCTTCACTTGGTGAGTCTTGGAATTCCTCAAGATGACTCTTAATGGAAAAATGCATCCCATTCCTCTTTTGTCTTTACCCCGTGACTCTTTGAATTCTCTATGTGTTATATTTTGACTTTTATGCAACCAAAAATATATTCATTAACATTAAATAAATATCAACACACATTAGCCAATATATGAATATTAAAAACACCATTAAATTTTATGGGCCTCTATCACCAATGCTAGACCTTTGACATCAATGACAATATTTCCAACAATCTCCCCCTTTGTCATTGATGGCAATTTCAAATTGAAATTGCCACATCCTGAAACCTAAAAAACATACAGTAACTCCCCTTACTATACCAACCTATAACTATTCCTTGTACATATTCTCCACCTATTTTTTGACCTATTCCCATTCTTCTGTCCCTTTGACATCAATGTCAATGGGCCTATCCTAGAGCTAAAAATTATCTCCCCCTCAACTGATACTGATACTCAATGGTAGGAAGTAAATAAATTACTCCCAACTTCTCCCGTAGATACTCAAATGTGTATTTTGGTAGTGCCTTTGTGAAAATATTCGTAATCTATTTTGTAGTACTAATATATTCTATTTTAACCTATTGGTCTGCCACCTACTCTCTCAAAAAGTGATATCTGATAGGAATATGTTTTATTCATAAATGCATAATCAAATTCTTAGAAATATTAATAGCGCTTGTTTTGTCACAAAAAATAGAAATAGGTTCATCATATTTTACCTTGATATTTTCCAAATTTTGCTTCATCCAAAGCATTTGAGTATAACACAATACCACTACAATATATTCTACTTTAGCTATAGAAAGTGATACTAAATTATGATTTTTACTTATACATGATACTAAGCTATCACCAAGGAAGAAAGATCCTCCACTTGTACTCGTTCTATCATCCAAGCAAACTACCCAATCTAAATCTATATAAGTAACCAACGTGAAATCTCTCCCTATGGGATACCACAATCCATAATCGAATGTCCCCTTGATATATCTTTTTTTTTTTTTACCAAATGAAAATGACTCACCTTTGGGGTTGTTTGATATCTTTCAACCATGCCTACTGCATGCATAATGTCTAGCCTCAATGCTATCAAATACAAAAAACTACTAATCATAGATCTATATAAAGAATGATCTGTAACGAGTGAATATTCATCCTTAATTACCTTGTTATTTGTACCCATCGGTGTACCAACTAGTGCAAAATCTTGAAAACCAAACTTTTTCAACATTTCTTTGGCATATTTAATTTGAGATATGAAAATTCCTTTATCTAACTAGTAATTTGTAACCCTAAAAAAAATGGCAAGTCTCCAAGCATAGACATCTCAAATTCTTTTTGCATATTGTTAGAAAATTCTATTGTCATCTTTTCAATGTTACCTCCAAATATTATGTCATCAACATATACCACAACAATCAATTGATGCTCACCTTATGTTTTGATGTAGAGATTACTGTCAGCAAATCCTCTCTTGAAACCTTGATCTTACATGTATTTATCAAGTCTTGCATACCAAGCTCTAGGAGATTGTTTCAATGCATACAGTGCTTTCTTTAATATTAATACATGGCTACTATCATTTGAGAGAAGAAATCCCTTTTGCTGATCAATATAGACCTCTTCTTCTAGATTCTCATTCAAGAAAGTAGACTTGACATCCATCTGAAACACTTTGAAATTTATAAATAGTACATATTCAAGAAACATTCTAGTAGTCTATAGCCTTGCTATAGGTGTAAAATTTTATTCAAAATCTATTCCCTCAATTTGACCATATCCTCTATATACTAATCTTTCTTTATTCCTAGTCACTTCTCCTTTTTTATTCAACTTATTTCTGTAAACCTATTTTGTTCCTATCACATTCTGATCTTTTGGTCTAGGCACTAATTTCCAAGTATCATTCTTTTCTATATGATTTAATTCTTCATCCATTGCCTTAACCTAATGCTTATCACGTTTAGCTTCTAAAAAAGTTCTAATCTAAATTTTGGACAACAAAGTGAAATTAACTTGCTCAGATTCACTTACCATTATTTTTCTAGTGCAAATGCCTTCATTTATGTCCTTGATGATGTCACTTTCATTATGATTTCTATGGACATATTTGGATGGGCTTTTGGTGTCCTTTTTCTCCTTCTCATCTTCATCTAATTCTTTAAAATCTTCTTCTTCAATGATTTTAGGAACATCTATTGGATCATTGATTCTTTGTGTTCCATCTTCTTCTATCCTAACACTTGAACTTTCAAATATTTTTTGGTTCTTTTGTTATAACATTTATAAGTTTTAATTTTTAAAGAATAACTAAAAAATATACCTTCATATACTCTAGATTCAAACTTACCCAATTTTTCATCGATTCTCTTTATGAAGCATCTACTGTTTAAAACTCTAAAATAATCAACTATAGCTAGTTTGTCTTTTCATAGTTCATAAGGAGTCTTGTAACTATTGAATCTCAATAATGATCTATTATGGATATGCACTACTCTACCAACTTCCTCTCTCCAATATTTATTTGGTATCTTGGATTCATTTAGCATTATCCTCAACATCTCATGAACTATTCTATTTCTCTATTCAACTACTCCATTTTGCTCTAGAGTTTTTATTGCTAAATAATGTCTCTTTATTTCATGGTCTTTGCAATACTCAATAAATTCATATGACATAATTCTTCTCCTTAATCTGATATTAGGCACTTAATCTTCAAACCAATTTGATTCTCAATTAATTCTTTGAAATGTCTGACTTCTAATTTTTCTGTAAAAACACTACCCAAGTCATATGTGAAAAATAATCAATAAGAAACATGAAATATTTCTCACCTTGAGTGCTTTGAGTTGTCATAGGTCCACATAAATTAGTGTGAACAAGATATAACATTTAAGTGGTCAAGTATTCTTTTCTATTGAACTATCTTCTGACCTACGTCCCATGATGACAAGGTTCATAAAATGTGTTAGATGACTTTGTAATCTTTGTAATATTTCTAACTACTTGATTCTTGATGATGTTGACAAGATTATCAAAATTTATGTATCCCATTCTCCTGTGCCATACCCAACTTTCTTTAATCTAACTTAAACAACAGCTTTGACCTTTGATGTCTGATAACATATACAAATTATTACTTGTTCTCTGAGCATCTGCAACTAGCACATTTGAATCTTTTCTCCTAATTTCACAACCTTATACATAAAAATTTAGTGTGTGCCCCTGATCACAAATTTGACTTACACTCAAAATACTATGCTTAAGACCTTCTACATACAAAACATTTTTAGTTTTAGTTTTACCATTATCCAAACTTAGTGTAACTTTTCTAGCAATTCTAGCAGTAGTATTCTCTCTAAATTTAATTGTGCCACCATTGATCTTCTTCAAATTTATGAACTTTCTCTTGTATCATGTCATGTGCCTCAAACATACACTATAAATGAACCATGGATTTTCTTCATTTTTTGCATGAAAAGTTGTCTGTACCAACAAATACTTTTTAAGTTGTTTCTTCTCCCATGAACCTATATGAACTTTCTTCTTGATGAATGGATCCTTGAAACTGGTCCATCTTGACTGACTCGAACATGCTTCTACAATACCAGGATATGTTTTCAAAGTTGTTACACTTTAACATATTATGGCCTCTTCAATAAAACCTAATAGAGGAGCAAAAGAGTTATGGATTATGTGTGACTGTGCATGACTTTCCTTTTCTTTATTTCTGAAATCGTTAGCCCTTTTTTGACATTCTATTTTCTTATGACCATATCTATTACAAAAAAAATAGTAACCATAAAATATAACCTATTCACATATCTCTGACTTGATTACCTTTTGTAGCTCTATTCCTTCCATCTTTTATTGTTTGAGATGTCCTCTGTATTCTTAGCTTCTTCCTTTTTATTTTCTCTTTTGTAAGAGCTTTAAAATAGCTCTTTTTCTTTTCAAATCCAATACATGTCTTATCTAATATTGATTTTTAGCTTTCTAATATCTTATTCAATATATTAGTGCTTTTCTAAAATTTTGAATTATTGGTTGTTTTGTCATTGATTACTTTATTTGTTTTTTCAAGATCTGCTTTTAATGAAGCAATTTCAATAACATACCTTTCACATACATCACTTAATTTTTGCAACTATACCATTAGATATTTTTCATTCTTCTTGTATTCTTTAAAATGTGCTTTTAGATTGTCAATTATTTTCCTTGACTCCTTTTCATTTTTCTCAATCTGGAGCTTTAATCTTCAATTCTTTTTATCAAGAGATTTTAACTCTTCCAAGGCATAAATGAGTTCTCCTTCTAGATTCACATTGACTTCATCATGTTCTTTTTCTTAATCATCTATACTTTTTCTTGTAGAGGCATCTTCATGTATGGTTATGAATATAATCTCTTCTTTTTTTGAATCACTAACTCCACTATCTTCGACTGACCTAGGATCTTTATAATATAAACTCTTCTTCTCAAATCATTTCATGAATTTTCCTTTGAAATTCTTCTTGTATGTATACTTTCCTTCTTCATTGTCACCATTATTCTTATCTAGTCACTTAGCCAAAAAATGTCCAATCTTTTCATTATTAAAATATTTAAAAGGTATTTTTTTATATTTACCTGTGACCTTTTTCGGATTGTAGATGAATAGAGCTTCGTTGTCATTTCCATCATCACTAGAGCTGTCACTTGATTCTTAAATATTAGCCTTCTTTTTCTTTGATATCTTGAAGGTAACTTCTCTCTTTGAGGGTTTCTCTTGTTCGGTATGCATCTCATATGCCATAAGAATACCATGTAGTTCATCCATCTTTAGCTTGGCTAAATTCTTTATCTCTTCAATTGCTAAAACTTTTACATCATATTTCAATGGAATAGATCTCAAAACTTTTTTTACCATGATTGATTCTTCTAACTTTTCTCCAAGACCTTGAATCTGATTAACTATTTGATCAACCCACAAAAGGTAACTTGGTATATTTTCTTCCTCTTCCATATTCAAACTCTCAAACTATCTTTTGAAAGTCTGAAGCTTAGCTTGTTGAACCTTTCCATCACATTTGTAAATATTCTCAAGATTTACCCAAGTTTCATGAACAAATTTACATTGCATAAATTTAACAAATCTTAGTTCATACAAACCACATAAAATAGACTTAAAGATTTAACATTATTTTCACTTGCCTTCTTCTTTGCTAGAGTAGTTACAAGTGTCTGTGGCTTTTCATATTCCTCCACCTCTTCTTGCCAAATGTTGAATCCAAGGGACATCAAATAATTCCTCATCCTTACTCTCCAAAAAGTATAATTTGTCCCATTAAACAAAGGTGTCTTATTTGTAGAAAAACCTTCATGTGATCTAGCCATCATGTTTTTCCTGATCTACCTTCAAGTTGTAAACTTTTTGAAAAGGAACCTGCTTTGATACCAATTATTAAGAATGGGATATACTAAGAGAGGGGGTGGTGAATCAATATATCATATATCTTATAAATCTTTTTCTTAATAAAATTCCACTTAACCATTCATTCAAGATATACAATAAAACTAAAAGCAATATGCACCATGAGAGAGAGAGAGAGAGAGAGAGAGAGAGAGAGAGAGAGAGAGAGAGAGAGAGAGAGAGAGAGAGAGAGAGAGACCATATTTTTACATGGAAACCCAAAATGGGAAAAACCATAGAGAACAATCTCAAGTATATGAAATACCACCAACTCAAATTACAAAGTTTTAAAGCACCAACTTGCAGGAGCACCAACCCCTTTGCCAAGAACCAACACAATAATTATTTTTAACACCAACCCAAAGGAGCACCAACCACTCTTATGTATAAAACACAACTATTTATTAATTTTGCTTACTCAAAACATGACATACCTCTACAATATTTCTTTCTATTCTCTCCTCTTTTATTATATAAAACAAATACAAACCATGAACTCTCATGCATATTACAAATGGATTCTCAAGCCTTAATTTATAGCTTTCAAAATGACCTTTGGCATTCACCCTTTGTGACCCTTCAATCTTCATGGAAAATGGTGCCAAACTTGCATGACCCTTCATATCCTTTCATTTGAAGAGTTACATGGTGACCAATCATGAGAAAATTTCTTTCTTCCCTTTTTATCTTTATCTTTGTGACCTTTCAAATTCATTCAGATGACTCTTCATGGAAAAATATGACATGCCATCTTTTGCCTTCACTTGGTGACTTTTGGAATTCCTTTAGATGACTCTTAATGGGAAAATGCGTCCCATTCCTCTTTTATCTTTACCCCATGAGTCTTTGACTTCTCCATGGGCCCTCTTTTGACTTTTATGCAACCAAAAATATATTCATTAATATTAAATAAATATCAACACACATTAGCGAAGATATGAATATTAAAAACACCATTAAATGTTATGGGGCCTTTATCACCAATGCTAGACCTTTGACATCAATGACAATATTTCTAATAATTCATAACATCACAATGCAAGGCACTAAAATTCTTCATCCTAGTGACCAAGGAGTGCTGGAATGGGATGATGGCCAACTAGCTTTAGATACAATTGATATTCCCTACAACTAATTGTTTGAAGAGGCTTATGAAACTACTGGTAGAAGGTATCACCTAGTGCAAGCTACCGTGCCAATGATAGTCAAAATAGGATTGATTCAAATTGATCACACTCCAAATAAATTTGTCCCCTTCACCAAAAATAATGGGAAGAAGGTGTTCCATCTAATCAAAGGTAATCTTGTATTACTCCCAAAATATGAAGGAAGCAATCCTATAGAAAACTATGTCTATGACATTGTATCATGCATCCCTATGGAAGTAGATATAATGGGTGCACTAGTGTATAATTTAAGGAAAAATGCTACTCATTGGTGGGTATTACAAAGGCCTAGCTTGCCAACTTGGCAATATGTGAAGTCAACAATCTCCACTAGGTTTGGAAAAATTAATGATGACATGGATATCTCTGCTTACTTAGGTGACTCTGACCTAGTAACACATGTATGATTGTGTGAAGAAACTTAGACTATACATGGTGATAATGCAGCAAGAGGCTTGTGGATGAACATTTTTTATAGGGCTTTGAAGGCATGGGTATGATCATGGTACATTATAAATAAAACATACCAAGAGATAGAAAACTAAGATTTACTCAAGGAGAGTTTTGTGCACACTTTCTCCTTTAATTTTTATAACTTGGAGCTACTCAATCTACTACAAGTCATTCATAGGGTATTGTTTGAGAACACTGCCATCCTAGAGGATCACCTAAGAGAGATGTTTGGGGAGAAAGGACTAACACTCTTTACTTTATTTGAGGATTATGTGCTCAAAAATGACTCGAGTGAAGAGGATGATGAAACCTAAAAGAAGTGCAATTGGAAGGCTCTATCAATAATAATAAAAATGTGTGCACCATGTGGATGATAGCATCTCAAATGAAAAAAATGAGACACATCTTTGAATTGAATCAAATGAGGGGATAAGGCAAGTCAGATATTCCCATTAAGATAATAATGAGCCCTACCACACCCCAACTAATACTATCATGTTAGACATTAGCATGAAAGGGAAGCCAAATAATTCCAATCTAGGTACATACTAGTTTGATGTAGAGATGGTGTGAATCATAGACATCCTAAAGGAATTTCAGGACTTGTTCCCATAAATCTATCAAGACATGAAGGGCACCCACCCTTCCCTTGGTAAAATGTGTATAAAGCTAGTAGATGGCATGATACTAGTAAATAAATGCCCATAGATAATAAATTTCGATCTCCAAGCCAAGGTAAAATTGAATATTGATGGAATGTTAGCACCAAGAGTCATTTACCTTGTATAAGAGTCTAAGTTGGTGAGCCCTATGGTAATCAGTATTAAGAATGTTGGGTGCATTCACATTTGTGTTGACTATCAACTCTTGAATTTCACCTATGTTATTGAACCCTTCCCAACACCATTCACTGATGATTTTATGTATGGCATTTCAAGATTCAAAATTTATACATTTACTGATGGTGTTTCAGGCTACCATCAGGATCAAATAGAAGAGGAGGACAAGCCTAAAATAACCTTTATGATTGAATGGGTTTATTTTACATAAAATATCATGCCCTTTAGACTCAAAAATGCACCAGTCGTATTATCTATTATGGTGATCACCACCTTTAAATACTTCATCAATAGGATCTTCCAAGTATACCTCGATGATTGAACTATTTATGGCCTCGTAAAGGACCATTAAGATAACAAGTGTTCATGTTCTAATGGTGTAGGCAGCTACAAATATCTTTGAACCTAAAGAAGTGCATCTTCACAACCCCATTTAAAACCTTACTCGACCAAATCATAAGAAAATATGGTTTGCTTTTTTAACCTGTGAAGATAGCCATAATCATCTAGCTCTAGACCCCCTCAATGTAGAAAGACATTAGTGCCTTTCTTTGTCATTGTAGATATTATAAAATTTTTATAAGGAGTTATGCAAAGATTACTACACCACTAGATGATCCCTTATGAAAATATAGCCCATTCTACTGGGGTGGAGTGCAAGAAGATGCCTTCAAAACATTGAAGCTAAAACTAGTTAGCACACCTATTATACAATTTCCTAACTGGATGACCCATTTTCACATCCATGTCAATGCTTTTGACTCTATTATTGGTGCCATTCTAGCATAGCCTAATGAAGGTAAGATGGGCCATCTCATCTCCTTTGCAAGCATAAAATTGACCCAAGTAGAGAAGAATTACATAATAATCAAGCATGAGGCACTCGACATAGTTGATGTCATTCAAAAATTTAGACAATATATGTTGGCAACCCCATTCATCTTTTTCATCGATCACAAGGCGATCAAGTACCTCATGAACAATCCTATTTTATAGGGGTACATATGTGGATGGATAGTTCTATTTTATGAATTATAATTTTTTAGCAGTTGTCAAACTTGAAAAGTATAACTTGGGGCCAGATCATTTATCCCATATTGATTATAGTAATGTGGCAGTGGCTATTGAGGATAATATGCTAGATGTATAATTATACATAGTCTAGTGCATCCCCAAATATTTGTTATAGATCACCACCTTCTTAACATCTAGAATTATGACACAAACTATGACAAATAAAGAGAAGAAATAACTAGTAATTTGCATTTCCCTCGTTCATCTCATTGGAAAAGAATTGTATAAACTAAGTAGAGATGAAGTACTATAACATTGTATCTTAAAGCACAAAAGGACACCATCTTGAGAGAGGCACATGAGGGCATAGTAGGATTTCATTACACAAAAGAGGTGACAACACATAAATAGCTATAGTTAGGCTTGTGGTGGTCAAATCTATTTTAAGATGTAAAGGATTACGCTAAGGCATGTGACATATGGCAACATATAGGGAAGCTAAACCACTTGGATGAAATGCCTATCATCTCCATTCTTACCCAAGTATTATTTTATAAATGGGCCTTTGATTTTTTTGGGATGATAACTCCCATAACATGATGTATAGGCACAAGGTATCTTCTAGTGGCCATAGATTATTTCACCAAGTGGGTCGAGGCCACACTAATAAAAGACTACATAGCTATAATAGTTGCAAACTTCATCTGAGAAAAAATAATAATTCATTATGGGTGACCACTCAGTTTGACTAGTGATAGGGGCACACACTTCATCAATAAGATGGTTCACATCCTTTTGACTGAGTACATGGTGGTGCACCACAAAACCACCCCTTATCATCCATAATCAAACAACATAGATGAGGAATCTAACAAGATAATAGGAACATGCCTCATAAATATATTTGGCATTGGTAATAAGATACAATTGGCATACCACACAACATATAATTACCTAAACAAGGCAACACCATTTCAATTGGTGTTTAGCATTGAGGTAGTTCTACTAATGGAGTTCATGGTTCCATCATTATGCATTACATGAATTGGTTGCTTAGACAAACAATAATATTTGATCACAATTATATAAGACTTGAAGTTATTGGATGAGAAGTGTGCCCAATAAATGTGGAGTCAGTAGATCAATAAGGCATGCCATAAGCTCTAGCATGACAAGCACATTAAACACAAGGAAATGACTAAAGGAACATTAGTTTTGCTTTATGAATCTAATTATTTGAAGCACCCAAGAATGTTGTAGATAAGGTATATGGGCTGTTATATCATCCACCACATATTGGATATTGTGCATGCCATTTGTGCACATTGTCTAACAAAATACTCCCTATGTATTTCAATGGTAACCAGTTAAAGTCATATCAGCAATGGGTGGTGTTTGCACCAAAAAACACTAACTTCTTTGTCACTAGTTAGTTTAAGTTACGATGACTAGAATAAAGTTTTAAACAAGCCAAATAGTTCTTTCTGTTTTGTTTTGAGCATTGTTGTTGATGTATCAAATAAATAAGTGGCTTTTTTAAGACTTTCAGGAAAATTTTTTGGCACTTCACACATACTTCCATTCGAGTTATTTAAGCACTTGCACTTCCTAATTGCCTAAGGCTAGACACCTAAGTTATTGGCACATGAGGATTACCAGCTTTAGACAAAGAGAGCACACAAGATCCTCGAACAAGAGATATAAGAGGCAAGGTACTCTGCTAGTAAATACTTCTAGTCCTTTCATTCATAAAACCAATTAGGTGAGTCAAGCACTTGCAATTTACGAAGCTCTTGAGTCCAGACATCTAATTTTTGGGCACATTAAACTTACTGCAATCAGAAAAGAGGCATAAAAGACCCTCATGCGCTAGATCCCAGATCAAAGGTGATTTCAAGAACACAAATAAATATTCATCTAACCTTTCATGCATAATTCCAACTAGGTGAGTCAAGCACTTACACTTTCCAAGGTACTGAGGCTAGACATCTAAGTGTTGGACATGAATAACTTGACAGACTAATTTAGGGAACTTGGTAGACAAGTTCCATGTGCATAATATATTGATTATACGATGCTTAGAGACCTAAATAATAACTACTTTAGTGCTTCCACACATAATACTAGTGGGTGTGTCAAGCCTATTTACTTTCTAATCACCTAGGACCAGACACCTAAGTTTTTGGGTGTAAGGAGGTTTCTATACTTAAAAGATTTGAGAACCATATGACAAAGGAAATAGGCACATGAAAATCCCATGTGCCGAAGGTAGAAAGAAGGTGCATCATTTGATCATATGCTAGAGATCAAAAGAATAAAGTGAAGACACACTACATGATCATGCATAAGAGAACCAAAAGAAGAGAATGAAAAATTAAAGGGACAATATAAGGGATTTGTATGGGGTAGGACAAGCCCAGGCAAGGTGAAGTGAAAGAAACTAACCAAGATAGAGAAGCATGCTTGAAATATAAGTGCAACAAGAGAAAAAATTGGAACCAAGGAGGTTGAATCATGTGCGTGTGAGGTACTACACCAAATTTACCATAAACAAGGTGAAGGTTACATGAAGTGAATAAAGTGTAGGAGAGAAATCATCAAAGATAGTTGGTATCCACCTAGAGTTGAGAAAAAAGTAACCATTTGAACTACACGTCACTTCACCAAAATACCATTAAGATTATTTAATGATGTGATGATGAACGGAAAAATATCCACATTAAATGCATTAGTGGCAAAGGATTTTTTTGAATCTCATGAAATTTTGCATTTTTAAAGAAATCTAGGCATCACCATGCCATTAAAGCACCTATAGTAATGACTATGGATGGAATTAGGGTATAAAAAATCATGTGATTGACTAGTTGAGGTTACAAACTCTAAGTGAATTCACACTCAAATCCTATAGAAAAACTAGTGAAACAAAGAGCTGAAGCAAGAAGACCCCACCAGAGTGAGAATTTAAGCACCCCTAGTTGCCAAAAGTGAATAATTATGTAGAAGGAGAATTTGTGTTCACATTGAGATTATTTTAGAGAGGCATGGGGAGACATTTATATAGAAACAAGTCAATAGATAAATAATTTGACAGCAAGACTACCATTGATGGCACGTAAAGGTTGAATGCCGAAGGTACAGTCATAGACCTCATGACTATAAAGTGCCAATAACCATTTGAGGCTTCAATAACCTAAACCAATCATGCTTGAATACCATCAGATTCAATATGGTCAAGAAGAAGAAGGGCTCGTGTTCATAATAGGTGAAATAAGAAGCAAAATGGGTGCGTACATTAGTAGAAGAGATCATTGTAAGAAAAACACTAGTAGTAGAGGGTGTTAACATTACCCAAGTTGACACAAAGGCACTAAGAAAGATGTCTTACTGGGTGATGTAGTTTTTCTTAGAGGTATTAGTAAGGGAACAATGGAACTCATTTATGCACACATGTAAATTGAAAGACTATAACCATCATACCTCGATCCATGTGTAAGACTGGATGGTTGATACTCGAGAGAAGACGATAAGAAGTGTGGTATTATTCGATGTCTCCATCTAGGACAAGTTAGTGAGCACTAGTGCAACTTAGCTTTTTAAGTTGTCATGCTTTGGAAATCTTGAGGATTTTGTAAGACTAGATGATGAGTGAGGATGAAGAGGTGAAATGGGTTGTGAACCTCCTAAATTATTATATAGGGGATTTTACATTCCCAATTAAAGATGTCAATGACCCTAGTATGATGATGGTGGTATGACTCATAAGCTTAAAATTTTGCCTCGATGGTCAATGGATACACATCAACAAGATATACCTCTACAATGCCTATCATATGGAACAAGGGGTAAAATTTAACATTACAAAGTTCATAGCAAAGGAGTTAGTAAATACTACACTGGAATGCCACATGGCAAAGGGGACCTTTAGGTTGGGGTCAATTATAATCTTGATAGTCATGGAGGAGATCATTATGTTGGATAGGGACAAATATAATCTCTAGCTTTTTTTAGAGTACAACGACTCCCTAGTGTAGAAGTACCAATACTTCACTTGCCCCACTTCCTTCTCTACAAAGTAAAAAATTTAATTGATGAGGTGGTTTGAAAAGTATATAGAGGCATTCGATGTAGAATGGTGCATCCCCTAGGATCTCCCCAAGAACATGTATGGAATGATGATGTTTTCCATTATGCAACAGTTCCATGTAGCGTGCTTAGTACTTATAGATGGAAAAAAATTAGGTTGGTTAAATATCCCATATTCTTTCTCTACCAAATATTTCAAGGACGCACTCAAAAGGATCTCCAATGTACAATAGTTAGATATCCTGGTGAGGGAATTAGACATGGGGAGGAATAGGTTGTGGTTCCTATTTGAGCACCCAAGAGTAAGGATGAAGAGGATGATTTGGATCATATTGACATCTACCCCCTAAAGAAGGAAACTGTAATCGAGTACATCCATAGGATATAATACGAGATGAAGCTAAGAATGAAGGGCACTATCACTAAAAATAATGATGACCTACCCCTTCAGATCAGAAATGAACACTGGAAAAGGAATGGAAGATACAAGTGTGGCATAAACTTGGACTCAATAATGTGAACATTTAGAAGGTGTGCATGCTTGAAAAGAGAAAGGAATAATGATGAAGGTTGGCATGACCAAGGAATGCATTGAGAGGATCAAGGCTAAGGAAATTAGGGCCAAAGAAGAGAATTATAAGGTGTAGGTTGAGAATAGGAAAGTGGAAAAGAAGGCCAAGGAAGAAAGGGACTTAAGAAAGGAAGAAGAAAAGAAGGTTGTTGCACATGTAGAATGACTAAGAAAAAAACCAGAGGAGGCACCTAGCACCAACACCAGCCTAACAAAGAGCGCTACACAATAGGCATACCTTAGTAATGAAGGGGCACCTGGAAACAAAGAAGTTGATGATGGTGCCTTAAAGTAATAAAAAGAGAATGTAATGGAGGCCTAGTAGAGGCAAGAAGAAGGGAAATTTTATATGAGATGAAATTTATAGGGGTTAACACCGATAGACCAAAATATGGTAAAGCTAGTGTTGAAGAGGAAGAAGAATTGGATAAAGGGGAAAAGTTTAAAGAAAAATAACCCCTACAAGTACAAGAAGAAAAAAATTAGAAGAGGGAACTAAAGAAATCCCTAGTGATGATGAAGAGGAGTAGATGAAGATGGCCATTGAAGAAGAATAATTTAAGCTAAGTCATCAAGAGAAGGCATAAAAGGGGTACTCCAATGACAAGGATTTTAACATGTTAGAATACATGCCACCCAAAGATGCCTTAATGAATACAATCCACCAAGTGTCCTTTGCCCTTGATTGAAACATGGATGAGCATCACTTTGAGGTGCCTTTAAAAGCAATCCAAAGAACATACAAACTAGATGGAAGGAATGATTATTGTCTTATTAACCCCCATGAAATGAACCCAATAAGGTCAACTAATGCCCTCCTTCAAATGTCCTTCAAGGTAGCATGAAAGAACATCGTTAACAATGTTCATGCCACAAAATGGAAAAATATCATGAAAGAGGTAGAGGAAGAGATTAAAGTGGTGAATATCAAGCTCTAAAAGTTGGTCAAGCATGTGGAGGAAGCCGATCCATACCTTTTGGATTGTGTTGACACTTAAAATTTCATAGAGGTTGATAAAGGTTTGTGTGCTAGTGGAAGAGATGATCCCATGAATTAAGCCAGTGATAGAAGAGAAGGACCCTTGTGACACCCTAAATAAAAATCTGAACATGAAGCTCAATGAGGTGGAAGACCTCTTTGTGGAGATGGAAGAGGGTGTACAAGTTGTTGATGTCATTTTTTGTAACTTTTCCATCCAAGCATCAGTCATCAATGTAAGCCTCCACAAGGTGAAAGTGGAGAAGGATGCATTACTTTAGTAGGCATATACTATTATCAAGGATGAGCATGTAAAAATCATGGTGTAGTTTAACACTTTGATCACCTAGGTAAAAACCTAGGAGCAAGACCTAGAAGAACTTTTCTACACCTTGCAAACAAAGGCTAGTGAGCAAGGAGACATCCTAGATAGTGGGATGTGAAGAAAAAAGGAAATGATAGAAGCCTTTAAAAAATAATTTGATAAAACTAATGTACTCATGCTCAACTCTACCTCCACAAAATTATATGGTTCCATGGAAGAAATCAAGCTCATAATTAAGGGCTTTGTGGACTTTAAGGTGGAACTACAAAATATTGTGCCCAAGTTTTGCATATTGAAAGCACTATAAGTCTAGCGTGATGTTGGATTAACATCTTTATATGGTGTAATGTTGGGCCCCATTTCATCTAAGTATTGGACCCACACCAACTCATCACATATCAATGTGTGATAATCATGTGGAATGATTAATCCCTTTTATACCTTTTATGCTAGCCAAAAAAATAAAGTGGATCTAACACCAATCGGTAGGTAGTTATTGGCACCTATATTCTTAGGGGCATCTTCTTTAGCACTCATTATGTGCTGGCTGGAGTACAAAGGTGTAAATCTAGTGGAGCCAACATAATGATCAACCCCAGTGACAACTCATCACCCAACATGTGCCACCAACTTGGCATGAAGACACTCCCCTGTGCTATAAAGTTGACCCCAGACCAGATTGAAAGAGATGTGAATCAAAGCAGTGAAGCTCTATAGACTTAGATTTATAACTATGTTATACACACCATTAGTTTGAATTATAAGCATGAATACTTTTGAGAACCCATCTTGTATCACCCAAGCTCGCATGTGATCCGTTAGGATTGTAGTATAACTAAGATGAGCTTAAGCTTTATTTTTACTAATATGAACTCTGTATATTTGAACTCTAGTTAATGAAGAATGGCATTGCTTTCAATAAAGTGTTATATGGTTGTGTTCCTACTTGATGTCTTCAGATTTTTTAGTTAAATATAACTAGAATACAATAAGTTTTAATAGTTTAAGTTCTATTTATGAATATGTTGTTAGAAAAGGTCTATTCTAGTTTATTAATGGCATCTTTGTGCTGACTAATGACATTGACTAAAACTACAAAATACTCTAAGTGTTAGAAAAGGCATGTGCCCAAGTCTTAACACCTATGCCAAGAGTGCTGCTTGAGAATGAAACCCTTTATTGTAAGGTGTCCCCCTTGACCCATCAAAGCACCTAAATGATGATTATCCTAGAAACATAAATACTTGTGCCCTTGAAGGTCTTGTACGTATTCCAATATAAACTTACACCCTATGACTAGGACTAGTCACCTAGAAAATGCTTGTGCTTATTGATCCTACCTAAAACAACTTGCATTGATGAACCTACCAGATCATGTTTTCCAAATGACCAAATCCATTAAATATTGAGTTACATCATGTTTCGACTAGCCCAACCTAAGCCTTGGTCCCTTCTCTATTGAGCTTTGGGTGAGCATACAAGACTTGCACCTTGTGTGAATTGATGTTGGTGTAGTAATGTGTTAAATATTATGCACTATAGGAATGTTCTATGCTTTTATCTAGTTGTAACTAGTCTAGACCTAACTAGATAGATAGCTGTCATGTGACAAATCAAATGTATTGATTAACCAATCCTCTTTCTAAAACAAAATTAAATTAAATTAAAAAAAATCAACATAAACTAATAATATAGAATATTTATATGCTTTCAAATATCAACTAAGCACATTAATTTTTAAAAAAATCAACTTAATAAAAAATATTAATATTATTAACAAATTAGTTTAACTTTTTTGATAAGTTATAGATTGAAATGACTCTCGAGTGCTTCATTCCAAAAATATATTCTTCCTGTTATTTTAGCTAGATATAGATATATCAACATTCCTTCTTGCGATGGTATTATTTCCAATGGATTATCTAGTGATGATGTATGGGTACTAGTAATCAAACTTATGGGGTTAAAACTCCATCAAATACTCCTATAGGTGACCAAATTACTACTAAATAAGATTATGGTCCATGCATGGAGGCTAGAAGGTCACCATACAAGACTAATTTTGATAATGATATTCATGATAAGGATCTTTATCCTCTTTGAATCTTTCTAGGTAGTGGAAAAACATTGTTTTTTGCATATTTTTCAATCCTTTCCTTCACAAACCCTCATAAGGTGCTATTTGTAGCTGTAGTTAAGTGAGTAGTTGGTGTGTAACTAAATGTGGCTAGGTGGTTGGTGGGGAAATAAATGTGGCTAATTTAGTTAAATACTTCTTAGAGGTAGTAAAAATCCTTTGAAAACCTTCAAATGATAACCCTTAAATCTGGCTCTAGCTAATCTCTCTCTCAATCTATAAAATGATGCCCTCAACTCGATCCTAGTAAATAAAGAGTACTATCTTAAAAATGTAGTCATATGTTAGTTTGAAAAATTATCGCCTAATATTTAGGATCTAAATGAGTGGATCTCCTTACAATGGAAACCTATTTTGAAAGGTAAATTAGAACTTTATTCTTTTGTAAAAGGTTTTTCTACTACTATTTTTCTGTTTTCTTTGGATAAAGATCTTATTCTTGGGCATCAATGGAGCTGAAATCAACACCATATATTTATGAAACCTTGGGATCCAAATTTTAACACCCTTACTGATACTTTATCCTCTAGACATGTATGGATCTGTCTCCTAAATCTTTTCCTCCATTTTTGGGTTAAATCTTGAATTAATGTTATTGGTAGCTCCATTGGCAAATTCATATGGATTGATTCAGCCACAAATTTACTTTATCATACAACATTTGACATAATTTTATTTTCATTGGTACAATGCTTGACTTCTAGTCTCCATAGATCTAACACTATAAGATCAAGTATGGAGTCAATTACTGGATTACGAGGGACTTCCTTTTAGGTGTTATAGGTGTTTTAACACTAGTCATTTATATTTTGATTATCATTCACTTAAAAAAATAAAAATGGATCTGACTTGGTGGAAGAATTCTTCTTTAGAACTTCTTACATTTTGTGGTCTAGAGTATGATTGTAGAGATTTAACAGATTGAGAAGAAGAGATGGATATAGGGCTTGTTTTTGAACAACCTGATACATAGTAAGAGATAAAAAAGGAAGATAATTTTATTTAATTTAATTCAATGCATCTTCAATATGGTAATTTTTAAAAATTTTATGAAGAATCCATAGTTTCAATCATCACATCCTCAAGTGAATTAAAAAAAAAAAACATTTTGGATAGTAAGGATTTTGACCTGAGTTTGTTTAATCTTGAAGAAGGTTTGCAGAATGTTCTTTCTCCTAGAACTTATAAGGATGGTAGAGGATGGATTGAAGTTAATAAAAAGAAGAAAATAGATAAGCGGAGGTCCAGACTTCTAACAAGTTACTCTTTTCATGAGGGCCCTAAAAAAACTTCATGGAAGGTGGAGGCATGGCTTGAAAGACTAGAATGAAATAGACTAAAAGAAAGTAGTTTCAACCGAAGATAAATTTTTAACAATAGTAATAAGGGTAAAAAGAGGATAGATTCATCACTTTTGAACCTTAGATCTCAAAAGCTTAATGATTTGCATAGGTCATCTATGTGAACTAGGAATTTGACATAGAGGGGAGGTTAATCTTGTGTTAGTCTCATAAAACTAGTGAAATGAACACAGTAAAGGCTTAACACATCTAGTCTAGACACTAGAAAGAGCTTAGTAATAGAACTAAATGAAAGGATAATAAAAACATAAAATAAACAAGTCATTTACCTTCCTTGATATCTTCTAATGGATTTGTGGAGTGGCTTACTCAGCTTGTGCAATAAAAAGTCTTTGACAATGGAGGTTGCTTAGCTCCTTATCTCCTTGGCACCTTGGCTTTGATGTTGTTTGGGTTAAGATTTGAGCATGGTAATACTACTTGCATTAGTGTCATGGAGCAAATCCTGCATAATAACTCTACATTATCCAAGTTTAGAAATGAAGGGGTATGACCTTGTATTTATAGTCTTAGAAACTAACTGACACCTAAGGTGAGTTAAGGTTATGTTTAAACATGAAATGGGTTCAAAATAACCTTATGTGAGTCAACACTAACTCCATTTGATTTAATAATTGTCAAATAATTATGATTTGCAATTACTAGGCATGGCTTTCAAATTAGATATTTTAATATATTTTCAAAGAGCTTGACAACTCATAAAGTCAATTATGAAAGGTTAGGATATTTTGAATTTTTTTTATAGATAGTCATTAATTTCAAATGGATAATTCAACTAGGTATTTAATCTTGTTTAGCTTGTTAATTGATTTTGATTAGCCTTTTAGTTAATTCAATATTTAACCAAGTGTGTAAGTGCCTCACTTAATATGTCCATAGGCAAAATTGACAGTTCTGATGTTGTAAGGTGAATAGAGATGAATCCATGAGAGGTTATTATTGCATATGGTAGGAACCCCAATTATTGATGTCTTAATGTGATTCTGAGATATGATGAATGATGTGCAAGAAAAGTTGAGATGTTTAGTGATTCCTAGAATTAATTTACAATGGTTGGTAGGAATCAGTTTGAATTCTAGTTGAAGGCCAGTTGTGGCCATTTTTAGGTGTCTACAATTGACAACTATTTTTTAACTATTTTTTGTATTTTTGTATTTGATGTTCTATTTCATGTTGTAGTGCTACCAAGCATACTATACTATTTGACTTCTTAGGCCTTGGTTTTTTTTTTCATCTAAGTTCAGGGTCCCTATTTACAAAAAAAAAAACTCCCTTTACTCATAATTAATTTAAAACAAATTAGTTTAATATTATAAAAATCCACTTAAGAGAATTAAATAAAATATGTATATGTTTAAGGGGAAAAAAAATATATGTTTAAATAAATTAAGCTTAGTTTGAAAATCAAGTTAACAAATTAGTTTAAATTAATAAAAATAGTTTAATAAAAAATATTAATATTATTAAAAAATTAACTTTTTTTTCATTTCTCATTGAATATGTTGGAAAATGGGACCAACATGTCAACCATAAATGACACTTATAACAAAACTATCAATGGCAATCTAATATTCCCACCCAGATTGAAATTAAACTCAATCTCAGTTTGATCCTTCTCTTCGCTTGGTCTTTGACCCTATCCCGAGTCTGGTCACTTCCTAAAGAAATTAGTATCTGGTGTGCCAAGGAAGGAGGCTCTCAGTACTATTAGTGTTGTGCATGCAGATTTCATCGTTAATGGGAATGGGCCTATGTTTCATTCAATTAAGGAGGGTGGCATATCTAAAACTTTTGTTGAAGATATTTCACAACACCTTGATCAAGTGCTTAAACCTCTGACCCCTGCAGAGAATCCCTCAAAGTGTCACTCTCTGGGGTTGCCCTTGTTGATGTGGTAAAATATGAAGCTAAAATTGGAAGATGTGTATCATCTACAATTTCATTAAGAGTATGCCAACCCTTTTGAGCCTCTCTAACTTGATTCAGCAACTTTGGAAACCTATTCTAAAAGCATATTTGGTTATCCACCATTGTGCTAAGGCATTTTGCATCATAGTTTTTAATGACATCGAGGACTAGAATAGGATTTAGGATGGTTATTAGGTTGTTTACGATGACTTGATTTTGATGAATCCCTGGTACCTAGACTTTAATCCCTTGTTTGAGAGTGTTAAAATTAGACCAATTTAGGTTAGATTGCCCTATCTCCCTTTCCAATTTTGGATTGGTTCCTCCCTTAAAGATAACAGAAACTCATTTAGTGGAATTTTTTTGGTTGACTCTTCATCTTTGAACCTTTGTCGTAAAATTTTTACTAGAATCCTTGTTGTTATTGATATTTCAAAAATATCCCAGTTTCCTTGGAGTTGCTTATTGGGGATCACTCATGGGATCAAGTTCTTGATTTTGATAAGTTCCCTTTATGTTGTTACAAATTGTTCAAAATGGGCCTTGTGGTGGAATCTTGTAGAAACACCATGAGTAAAAGGGTAAACTCCTAGTGTAAGGATTCCTCTAATCATCTTCATTTTATAGGTTCAACTAGTTTTGGTGTTCCTGATATTGCATCTGACTCAGTTTTGGATCTTTGTGAGGATGACCTATTGGACTTTAGAGATTATCCCCTAAATTTTCATTTGAATCAAGATGAAAAACTAGGAAATTCTTTCATTTTGAATAAATTTTTTTAGGCAACTTATTGTAAGCCCTAGTAGGCTGCCAAGTCAATCTCTTCCCTTACTTCAAGATTTTTTTCAACTCATGGGTGATCTCCAAATGAAACCTCTTTGTCTTCTAAATCATTGGATTCAGTTGGACTATTGAATTCCCAACTACTGGACAAGAATGTAAGTTGGATTAATTTCTATATGAAGTGGAGAAGGAAAAATAACTCTTCAATCTAGTAAGAAAACTAATTTTAAGGCAAAAGTGAGTTGATCCCCTTGGGTTCTATTTATCTAATTATTTTATTTTTAGTCCCTTATATTAGGATTTTGGGTATATTGCATATATAATATTGAATGCATTTGAGGTATATTGAATACCATTATCACATCTAAGCCATTTCAAAAGAAATCCTAACTGCTTCTCACCAAATGCTTTGAATTTTTTAAAACATTTCTAATGCATATGATTTATCTTTGATAAATAAACAAGGCCGTTCTAAAAATATCTTCAATAAGGGTAATGAAATACCTTATCCCTTTGTGTGTCACTATTTATATTAGACTATAAATATCTTAATGTTTGAACTCCATTTTCTACTTAACTCTTGTCTCTCCTTTCTTTGAGAAAGGTAATCTATGTTTATTTCCTAAATAGTAGCCTTCACATGCTCCCAACTCAACTAAAAAATGAAAATTTAAATATTCGACAAAATGCTCTCTTTAAAACCCTAAGTGAATGTGTATTTTCATGTCTAAATCTATGATGATAAAGCATTGAATTTGATCTTTCATTATAATTTGTTGGAAAAACTTCAAGTACCAATGCACATAACTTTATATTTCCATTACTAAATACCTTAGCAAAAATCAGTACTTCTTTATCCTTTAGTACACACCCCTTTTTGTCAAACTATACAAATATTCTTGCTTCGATAATCTTACTTACTGACAAATGACTTTTTTAATAAAGTAGAGGCATACCAAATATCTTGGATTTATTTATGTGCACTATCTAACATCTTCAATAAGATATTTATATATCCCATTATCCATGCTTGTTGTCATCTCCAATATTTACAATTTTCCTTTTGATTGCTTTTTCATATCACATAAACCAACATTTATCAGGTGTCATATGTTGAGTTATATCTGAATGTAAATACTAACACTTTAAAACATCAATTTTTGTGGATGTAATGACTAAAAAAAATGTTCTTAATCATTACTTGAAGTCATGTTAGATTCAATTTTCTTCCTTTTATTTCCTTCCTCTACCCATGCTAACCAGTTTATGCATTATTTCTTAAAATGTCTAGGAGCCCCATATAAAAAGTAAGTTTTATTCATTTTCTCTTCTTTTGTGTCTTCTCCATTCTTTGAGATGTTGGATAGGGAAGGATGAAATTTTATTTCATTATTATTCTTTGGTTTGCACTTATAAATTGATGAAAATAATTTCGTAGGCTTCTCATCATTAAATCTCACATCTTTTTTTCTGATTTCTTCTTAAAGTAGAGATGTTATTACTATAGGGAAATCCAATTAGCTTGAGTGCTCAATGGTACTACCAATTTAGAATAGGATTCTGGTAAACTCCCATGAAGTGCCATAACATTGTCTTCTTCTATAATCACTAACCCACACATTGCCAATTTATCTTTGAGAGGCTTAAACTAGTTTGTGTGGTTTGATATATTCTATTTCCTATATATTTAACTAGAAAAAACTTCTTCAAAGTTATAATATTTTACTAGCATCATTTGACTCATATAACTTACATAATTGATCCCAAGCATCCTTTGCTACTTTTGCCTCACATTTAAAAGTAAATTATCACTCAAATGCAAAAGTATACATGAACGACCCTACCTTGCTTTGCCTCTTACTTACTAATCAAATATTTACCTTTGGTAGGTTCAATCTTCGTCCGTTCAACTATTTTTAGTAGGGCCTTATTTATCAAAAACATCTTCATTCAAAGCTTTCCATAGATTGAATCCAACACTATAAAATAGTTCTATTATCCTTTAAGAATCCCCTAATATGGATTCCGCCATTTATCTATCTTAAATTTTTTGATACTTCTATATATGGCTTCAAACTCCATGCCTTCAGGAACTCAAACATCAATTCAACAATGTTGTATAGTGTGGCTCTGATACTATGAAGCTATAATAAAAATAGTTAAATAATTTAATTCATTGAAAAATACAAAAAATATAGAGTATATCAATGCCAAACTCTAAATATATGTTTTCATTCATCTTATCTAACTTGAAACATTAATACAATAAGAAAAACATAGGAAGTAGATCCATGCTCATACACTACTAATCTAAGTACCCTATATTTGTTCATTAACGTACACACAAACTCTCTAATAGATACATATGCACCCATGTGATATGTTGTCTATAACTAAAATATAAAATCCTAAATACTAGTTTTTCTCTTCTAACAAGGATTTGATAGTTTTCCTTATGACTCAATTAGAGGCATTGAAAATGTTTCACTTTTGTCAGAGTATCCTCCAAAGATAATCACTCTATGTTTAGCTCCATAGATAGTTATCCCAGGTTCAACCTATCTTCATCATAAACAATTATTATATTTATCATTATATTATAACTAATCTAGTTAAAATAATCCTAAAGAATAGTCAAAGTAAAAATATTTATAAAAAATTTTGGATGTATTTATTTAAGATATATCTACTAAGTTTTTATTTAAAGTTAATGGAAAAAAGAAGTATAAAATTGTGAAATTTTTATTTGAGATATCATTATGAAAAATATAAAAAGTGATTTGTTTAAAAGTCCATCAGAAAGTACATAATTTGAATATTTGTATAATGAGTAATAAAGTTATGAAATCTAGGGTTATATAGGGTTTTATAAAAGAAATAAATTCATTTCAAACAATTTATTGATTAAAAAATGTTCATCAAATTTAATTTTCATTTTTTAATTTTAATTTTTTAATTTTTATTTTTTACAAATTTAAATATAAACTAAAATTAGTAAATAATATTATATTTATAAGTAAAACCTCCCTCCAGAGGAAGGGTGGTTTAAGGTCAATTTTAACATAGCGTCAAGGGATAACCTTTAAAAATTTAAAGTCGGGGTTATTATAAGATGTCACCAAGATGAGTCATTTTTTTCAAAGTGGCCATTATTAGAATTAATATAAAAAACATAGCATAAGTTGATGCCTTAGTTCTAGGGATGAGACTGGCTCTAAAAGAAAACATTAGGAAAGATATAAATAGAGGGAAACTCTCTCATAGTCATTGAAGGTATCAAACATAACAAAAGCTTGAACTAGAGATTGAACTAAAGATTGAACTGAAAAAACTAGTATAATATATAAAATAAACAAAATAATATTTTTACCAACGAAATAGAATTTAAAAAGTCCAACGAAACAGAATTTAAAAATTTAAAGTGGTTAAAAGAAACGTAAATAAAAAATATATTAAACAAAATAATATTCTTACCAATAAAGTAGAATTAAAAAAGTTAAATTAAAAAAATAAACTAATCAGAATAAAAAAAAGTTAAATTATTTGAAACAAAGTTAAATAAAAAATATATTGAAAAAATAAACTAAACTAAATAATAATATTATTAGAGAAATAAAATTAAAGAAAAATATGTTATTTTAATCTTTTTTAGAAAGGAGAAACAAAATTAAAACACAAACTTAAAAAGTAATAATCTAATGCAAAACCTCAATATATTATTTTTTAAAAGTTTGTTTCTCAATTTTATTTTATTTATATTAATTTTTAAATGTTTTTAAAAAATGGATAACAAAATAAATATAATAATATATTTAAAATTATATATGTTAACCTTTTTTGTAGAAGATACAAAAATGAAATAATATATTAGAATTTTTAGGCCTCTTAAAATAGAAAAAAAACTAAATAACGAAAATAATATAATAACTTTCTTAGAAGATAAAAATAAATTAAACAAAAAAAATATTATTATTGATAAAACAAAATTAAAAAAATAGATTATTTAAAATAAACATAAATAAGTAATATATTAAAAAAAACTAAACAAAATAAAAATTAATATATTAAAAAACAAACTAAACAAAATAATAATTTCATTAAATAAAAATAAATAAATAAATTAGGTTAATTTAACTTTGTTTAGAAGGTAGAAATAAACTAAAAAATAATATGCTAACCCTTAACCTTGGAATATTATTTTTTTGTTTGTTTTTCAATCTTAATTTAAAATAATAATATACTTAAAATATATATATATATATATATATATATATATATATATATATATATATACTGATTTCTTTTGGAAAAGAAAAACAAAATAAACAACATAATATATTTACCTTTCTAAACCTTTTCCTAGAAGGGTGAAACAAACTAAACAAAATAATATGTTAATCTTTTTTTAGAAGGGATAAACAAATTTAAAAAATAATATGTTAAAAAAATAAACTAAACAAAATAATATTCTAATCTTTTTCTAATCTATTTTTTAGAAAGGAGAAACAAACATAAAATAAATAATATATGAAAGAAATAAATTAAATAAGATAAAATTTTTACCAATTAAATAAAATAAAATAAAAAATAGATTATTTTAGAAAATCCTAAAAGAATAATATGTTTGAATTAAGATAACCTCACCTTTAATAATTAATGTGAAAACTAGCCTCAGATATATTAGAAGGCCCAGATCTCCTCCCTAATTGGAAATAGAAAAGCAAAAACAACTTAAAATAAAGAACCACCAAAGGATTGGGTCTCTTCCTAATTTGGAATAACAGACCAAGAGAACCTTAAGGACCCATCGAAGAGAATATACCACCAATTTTGATAGGACCAGGAACTATCAGGAGAAGAGCAAATATAATAATTGATTGGTACAACAACCAACCCATTTTGACAGGGTCAAAATCCAACCTAGGTTTTGAGCCCAGATCACATGGAACCCTCACTTGGGATCTATGACATTTGATTGATATGGTGACCAACCTATTTTGTTGGATCAGGAACCAGTGTGGGAAGAAAGAGATATAGGCCCAGTTTTCATAAAAAATTAATAGAGCTTCTAGAGAATTAACAAATTGATTTTGACTAGATCAATAACCAAAAAATAATATGTTAAAAAAATAAATTAAATAAAATAATATTCTAATTGAATAAACAAAATTAAAAAAAAAAATAGATTATTTTAACTTTTTGAAATGAGAAACAAAATTTTAATTTTTTTTAATGCAATTTTATAATTGGTAGATTTAGTTTTTGATTTTTTAAAGTAAAAAAATAAAAAACTTTTTAAAATATTACTTTAATCATGTGAGATTTAATTTTTATTTAAATAATAATAATAAATTAGATTTTGTTTAAATTTTAAAAAGTAGTTTTTTTTTTTTTTTTTTTTTTTTTAAAAAAAAAATCTAAGTTTAGGTATTAGTAGATTTTCTTTTTAAATACTTTATGGAGAGGACTCTAAGTTATTCAAAATAAATAATAATAATAATTACAATTACAATTACAATAACAATAATAATAATGGAGGAAAAACAACTTATAAAAAATATATTTTAACTTTTAAAAAATAATAATAAATTAAATAAAATAATATTAAGAAACAACTTAAATATAAAAAACTTATAATAATAATATATGAAAAAAACATTTTTTTTTCTAAAATAAAATAATAAATTGAAAATAATAATATGTTAACCTTTTCCTAGAAGGGAGAAACAAACTAAACAAAATAATATACTAATTTTTTTAAGAAAGGAAAAATAAATTAAACAAAATAATATGCCAACCATTTTTAAAAAGGAGAAACAAATTTTAAAAAATAGGTAATATGTTCCCAAAAAAAATTAGTATGTTAAATGAAAAAACTAAACAAAATAATATTCTAACATTTTTTTTAAAAAGGATACATGAATTATATATATATATATATATATATATATATATATATATATAAACTACATAAAATTATATTTTAACTATTTTCTAAAAGGACAAATTAACATAAAAAAATTAATATATTTAAAATAAATAAATAAATAAAATAATATTTTATTCTTTTTTAAAAGGGAGAATCTATAAATAAGACTTAGATTGCAAATAAAGGTTGACACAACAGGGAAGCAGTAGGAAATGAAGTTGATGCAAGAGGAAGTGATGTTGAGAGAGGAATTTCATAAGGGGTTATTAACTCCTCTTGCATTTTATTTTTGTTTAAGTGCGTTATACATTGATATATCCTACAAGCGTTTCAACATAACAAAAATAATTGTTTTTTTCCCATTTATTATCCAAGCATGTGATGATTTAGCAAATGACTCCTATAATCTATAACATCTCAATTTACATCATGATAGAGCTCAATGATATTTTTTTACTACAAAACCCAACAAAAAAAAACTTACAAAATATTAATCCATTTACCTACATAAATTCTCTTTGAAACCATTCCTTTAACATTCTCAAACAAAAAAATGCTTTCAATTGTTTGAAACTAGAAGCTCTGGCAGAAGAACATCCAAATAAACATCTGCCTAAAATAATGAATGTCTATGAGTCTAAATATCAAGCTCTTCTTAAACCCCCAAAAATAAAAACTCTCATGGTAAGAAAGAAAGATGCTTCTGGGATTTCTTTGGACTCTCTCCCAATGGGCCAAGCTAGGGATGTGTGCCATTTTTGTTTCTCATGTTAATTTTATTCTTGTTGCATATGGTAACTGACAAAATCTTATTTTTTAGCACCAACACCACAAACAACAACATGGGTGGACTATCAACAAATGAGGGATGCTAGAATCACTGAAATTACATTGTTTCATCCATTTAACAAAAGGATGATCTAAAACTAATGATCGCTTGCATTGTGTGGAGAAAACTTTGAATCATGCATGGTAACTTCAGATTCCCCTTGTGGTGGAAGCCATAGAGATCCTCTACCTCTTCTAGAAGATATGATGAATTTTGTGTTCTCCATCCCCATGCCATTTAATGTTATATTATATCATCATCTTAGACGATCCTTCTAATTTTTTGGTGTCATGAAATGTACAATAAATTCTCCATTAAAGTAACAATTCTTTTTGTTGAGTGTCCATCCCATATCATACCAATGAATTTTTTGCTCCTAAATCTTATGAAATAACACCAAACACACACATTAAGAAATGATTAACAACCTTAATTTTCTATAAAATAGAGAAAAAAATAAGGTGTAAGATCTTACCATCACTCACGAGAGAAGGAGAAGGTGCTTGAGAACTTTCCAAAGGCCTTAAATAATACCATCAAGGATCTATTAGTATTGGTATAACCTATCAATGGACATAATAAAGGAAAGATATTTTTGAAGGAAGAAAAGGAAAATAATCTCCCTCCTCATAGTTTCACCATAGCTTGTTCACCACATTGAAAACTTCCTTGTTTAGTAAATACCACAATTCCACAAAACCACCACTTTTGCATGGCTATGTGGCATGCTTTGTAATGGCTGTCATTGCTACCCGCATGACAAATGGTGAACACATGTCAAGAATCTTTTGTTAACATCGATTCCACATATATTTTGTTATTTTTTCTTCCATATGAAGCTACATATGTGAGATTCTTCCTATTGATTATTGTTTCCTTATTTTTATTTTTTCAAGGTTCAAATAATACTCATTAATTGTATTATGAAATAAATTATAATATATAACATGGAATAGAGACCAAAGATCCATTAATTAATGAAAAATTGATGGCAACCGTTCATCTACCAAGCTCAAATTATAGTCATTGATCACTTAATCATAGGTGAAAGCTTTAAATTCATGTTATGGTGCCAAATCAATCATAGTTTTTAATATATAAAATATGATATTGGTCATCAATTGGGTAGAGAAATCATGTGATGAAAAGTAGTCATTTTCCTTTGGGCCAATAAAAATATTATATCTTTGAAATTAATTAAATGTACCAAATATTGAAATTTGATAATTTTAATTTTGTCTAGGCATGTGTGTGGATAATGGAATCAAAGATGGATTTTTGCCCATATATTTTGATTTAGGGATTTGTTTGGCATGCCATTTGTCTTGTTTGAAATCTCATTCGAAGAGTTACACACATGTGTTACTTAGATTGAAATATGTGTAATGTTTATAGTGTGTTAGATTAGTTGACCTAAAAATAAAAAGAAAAAATTTACCAAAAAATTATAAATTAAAATAATTTATTGTTATAGTAAACTGAGTATAAACTACTTTTAACTAACCTCCAACTTTTCTTACACCATAAAAACAACTACTAATTTTAATCACATTAAGGATCATGTTTGGAACATAAAATTTATTCACATGATTTTTATCTTCATGAAAACAGAGATATGATTATGTAGGTAAGCTTCAAAGATACAATTACTCAAGTAAAAGAGACAGATTATAAAAATGCCAAATAGTCTGCATGGATAAAAAACAACCAACATGATTATTAATAGTAGCAAGTTTGCTACTATTATAAACCCCTAATTCAAAATATATTTATTTATTCCCGAAACTAAAATGGTTAAACACAAGACATTAAAAATGATACGATTTAATAATAATATCATTTATAAAGATAAATAGCATTCAAAATAAATGGAAACATCTATACAGTAAATAAAAAAATCAAATTCAATCAAAAGCTATTATGAATCAGGGAGTTCTATTTGATTGTGTGAGATCATTCCCATGATTCTCTATCTACCCCCAAATTTCATGATTGACCACCCTATCCTTTATGATTCTCTCTTTATAGACTATACGGCAAGGAAAAAGATGATATTTATTTTTCATCCAGCTCAGACATGTAGAAAGAGTAGAACTAGTTCATTTTGCCATACGTTTCAAAAAAAATATGAAAGAAGTAAATCAAAGTTAATGCTATTAATAAAACTATAATATCAAAATAAAAATACACAATCATTAATCATTAATCATACATTTTCTATTGAATTAATATGTTGAAATTAAAGATTCAAAATAACAAATACAACAAGACTTCATAATCATGGCAATCACAAAAGACCAATTTGAATATTCCATGTAATTTGATAATATAATCTATTTATTAATGACAAATATTGTTCGTTATGGGTAGGATGGGTTCTAACAACTAGTATGATCATCTAAGTTTCATGTTGCAACCATTCTATATTCATTTATTAATCAAGAAATTATTTTTGTCAAACTCAACTTTGTAACTTTATTTTTTGATTTGACTAATTACAAGAAGATTTTTCTTGAAAGGAGGAACATATTTTATATGATTAAAATATTATATTTCTCCATTATTCATCTTAACAAGAACAACATTATATCCTTCTATGTTATATGTAGAATCATCACCAAACAATATCTTTTCATTTTCACACTCTTCATTTTTTATGATAGATTTGAAACTATCTTTTTAAATGCTATATTTTGACTTGCACTTATCTATCTACCGAACATTGTTTGAAATAATATGAGCAAATAGAGATGCAATGAAGAGTTTACTTTCATTTTATCTATGAGTTTTGATATTATTAGTTTGTTTTCTTGGCCAATTTTGAATTTTCTATTTTTTGGACACCCATCAAAAAACACCCCATTTTACTATAATTGTAGCACTTGAATTTATTATTTTGTTGTCTCCTCTTGTCCTCTCCTTGGTTCATCCTTTGCTTAGAATGCATAGCCGTGTTTCCTCGATTATGTATTATGTTTCCTTTGAACGTACCTCCTAAAATGTAAGGTTTCTCGTTAGAAGTAGGTTCCTCAAATTTTCTTTTAAATCTCTACTTTAAAAAAAAAAAAAAAAAAAACTCACTTAATTCTTCAAATGATAAGTCTCAATTTATCAACCACTTATAGAGATGTGATTAGATATTCATGTGTTTTAGGAATATTTTTAAGATTTATCTCAACAATCAACTTTTCTTCAAGAGTTGATGAGCCTAAGTGTTGTCTTGAAATGTTTGACAATAAAATGAATTCAATCACAGAAACTCCAGTCATTGATGTCAATCAACTTCCCTTCAACATTCTCTTCAATAATTTCTAACTGATTTTTAATCTTATTTAATTTTATAAGATATCATGTAACATATTGTTAATTTTTCATTCTTAAATTATGTAATTGTTTCTTGATATACAAAACTCTAATCTTTGTAGGCTTCTCAAATATTTACTTTAATAGTTCCCAAACTTTATGTACATTATTAATATCTTGAAACTGTAATATAATTTTAACAACTATAAATATATCAACAGCGACCAATAATTTATTATCCCTTTTTCTATATTAAATCTATTTTTAAAAGGCACTTTTTTTTTTTTTTTTTTTTAACATATTATCATAAATATTTTACAGCAATACATTCTTCGCATTATATTTCGAAAGAGAATATTTTTTTCATCTAATCTAAAATTGGACATTAAACTACTTAAAATAAAAGTCATGATTTCATAAATATTAAAACGCAAACAAAATCACTCTCAAATGTAAAATCTCCACACCCCACCCGCCGCGCCTTCTCTCCCCCCGCCAATCCCCACCAAAAAGAAAGAAAGAAGAAGATGAAACCAATAAGAATATGAACAAATTAAATATGTAGCACCCACAATTTTATTCATCTCTTAAACAAACAGTATCCAATTCATTTGCTTATACTTGAGAAACCATCCACAACTTGTTACAACTAATTACTAAAACCGATCCCTCATATAATTGAGAAAACATTACTTCACATAATACTATCAGCAAAATTTTATTTTTATTTTTAATATGATTCAACTGTTACCATTTAGAATACCTTAAGAAAAGGATTATCTGACTTTTAAAGTTTGACCTCTCAAGATAGATGCCTCAGTCTTGGATGATGGAAGGCCCCAAAACACTCTAGTCTTTCCTGTTTTTACAGTTCTTTCCTTATAGCAGTGACTATAAACTCTCACAAATAGCTCTGTTGTCATGGATTACCTTGAGTTTGCAACTGTAAAAGTTTCCAACAGAGTTTCTCTGATGCCATAACCTCCTTTGTTTTTCAACCATTATTAACTCTTTAAAATAGTCTGCAAATGCTCTGATCAGCACCACATAACACTTATAATCGACCACTCTAAACTTAAGCACACCGAAAGAACATTACGGCTTTGATATTATATCAGAAAAAACATATTAAAAAAATAGAGTTTGGCATGGAATGATGTGTGCTATGCCTGTATAATGAAGATTTGAAATAAAAAATAATAGTAGTTTGGTCGATTATCAATTGTTGTTGGTCTGTGTCAACCACAGATGTCTCTAGAAGTATGTTGTGCTGTTGACTGTCAACAAAAATAAACTGATTTTCTAACCGTGAATAGAACTAGAAAGGGCTAAATAGTGATATAACTATGTAATTATTACATGTTGATTATGTGTTTAGAGTAAAATACATGTATATTTTAAGTTTAGGCTTACAGTAATGCTGAGAATTACATATTAAGTGTGTTCCATAGCAAATATACATACAATATTTATCGATCATTTATGGATGATGTATTATTAGTCATGAAGGGATTAAACTATCTTTTTTTTACCAATCAAAATTTTAAGCTTTACAATAGTTAATATGTGCATTTGTTAACCAAAAAAATATGGAAAAACCTATTTAACTAAATTTTGACTGGTCAAGACTATCAATATGTTAATATAGAGTAGGGTGCCGACGTTATCAATAGTAACTTTTAGATTTGCTACCAATCAAAACATATATTTTGTCACTCATGTCTCAAAAAATTAGGGTTATGTATATTTTAGATCTACGTGGTGGCGAGCAGTAGCAGGCCTTCCAAAAATGTATGTTGGCGAGTGGTAACAGGACTATCAAGCAAGTAAAGAGGGTGGTGGCCAACGCTGATTATTGTTATTATTTTCACAAGTTTGGTGATGGAGGTTGTTACAATATATTTTTCTGGTATAGAATTTTTTTTTCATGGTTTTAAAAAATGGTAAATATGGGTTTCCATCTTTGTAAGGAAATGGTTGTATATGGCTTCTTTGTAGACAAGCACTTTTGTGGAGTATCATGCAATCCACACAGGTTTCAGTGTATTTTTATTCCTCAGAGCATAAGTGTTTGTTTTAGCGGCTTCCATGTAGCCACCAAAGAAGAGTATCTCAAGGAAGAGAGTGGCAGTGGGCTCAGTCATTCCTAATAACATGGATGCCAAGCATGAGAGCCTCATACATGACTATCTTCAACTTCAAGATGTAAGTTTTCAAACCCTAGATCTAAAAATCCCTGTTGTAATTTTATTTTATTCAAGATGTAAGGTTTCAAATCCTAGGTCCAAAGTTTCCCTTGTATTTTATCCCTTAAATTTCAGCTGCTTGTTTTATCTCAGAGGTTTGATTTGAGGGTTTTGCTTATTCTTCTCTTGATTTTACTAAAAATCATAGGATTTTGTTGCACTGAAGGATCAAGTAAATGTAGCGAAGATTAGAAATGGGACCCTTAGAATCCACGAATAATGATGTCATTATTGTCACTACAAATCCAACCACTGCGACATACTTTGAATCTAATTCATTACACTCAGAACCTTAAGTCTTTTCCTGCAAATACTACCAGAGAAAATTCTATAGCTTGGAGTCCACCAAAATGCCCACAACGGCCAAAGGACCTTGGCCACAAGAGGGCAAAGAATTGGTGCATTCACACACATGAACTTGAGTAGGGCATCTTTGCCTCTTCATGGCTCTTCAGAGACCCAAATCAACAGATCTCTAGACATAAAAGTGCATTTGTTAGTTCACAAACCTTGTTACACAACAAAGCTAGGGGGTTGCCTTTGAGCCACCATGGATGGTCAAGGCCTTCGATAGAACAACAACCAACTATGGGAAAATATGTTGCATTGTAATGTCCCCTTCTCTATAGGCATTACTTCTTGGGTGAGTTTAGCCTATTATCGACCCTCGTAGGCTAAGGCGAGATGGATAAAGGGTCCAGTCGACAGTTATCCATTTTTTGGTGGGCTCTACATGATCATTTTGAGTTGTTCCCCTTGGGTTTATGGAAGCTTCGACACCTAGAGGGTGTAACTTTATAATTTAGTGTTATAAAGTTACTTTATGAAGTTATAACTTTATTTTTAAAATAAAGTAATTTTATAAAAGGGGAATATAAAATAAATTAAAATATAATTCTAGAAGCTTCTTGGAGAGGTTAAAGAAAAAGTATAAATAAGACCCTTGGGCAAGCTTCTAATCATCTTATGTTAAGTATTTGATCATTGTGTGATTGTGGAGCCTAGGGTTTCTGCAGAATTCCATTGGAGACAAACAACTCCATTGAAGGCATAATTGAGGGTGTGAAATATCACCTTAAGGGTTGGAATAGAGGAAGGAGTACTCAGCTTCTTCATTTGAACTTCATTGCTAAGGTTTGGAGAATTGTTTTTTTTTGAAGAAATATCATTGCAAGTTACATGGCAGCCATGAAAGAATTCGATTTGATCATGTATGAGGGAGTTTGGAGTTGTTAGAGCCTTCTTTGGGATCGGCCTTGTCTATAGAAGGCATTGGTGGCACTTTTGGAGCAATTCATGGGAGTTTGAAAGGCCATTGTTGAAGAATTGTAGGTCTGCAAATTTACTTCAGACTTCACATATTGGTTCGATTTGCTTTGATGAAGCCATATTTCCAACATCCAACCATTTGAGGAGGAGTGGCTGGGATGGAGGAAGATCTGAAGGGAAGTTTGGGGGTCTATATCATTGCAATTTATTTATATTTCATCTTCCAACAAAGTTCAAGTCTGCAACTTAGTGAGGGGTCGATTTTGGTCTTAAAAGCTTCCAAAAAATATCATACACACCCCAGAAGGAGTGGCCAGCCTCAAGGAATCTTCCCATTCAGTTTGGTGGCATTTGGTGCATGATTTGTGACAATATTAGGGTTTGATATGATCTCTGGAAGTCTAAAGACAACTCAAAAATTTACATCATTTGGAGGCATTCATCATTCTGTGTTGAAGGGGACTCATCTGCACCATTTGTACTAAGGTTCCTCTTATCTTATTGCTTGTATGTGGTCATTTTTCCTTTTATTGTAAGTCTGAAGCACATTTATATCAGACTAATTTGTACTCAAAAAATTGAATTAAAAGGCATTGAGTTGGCTACAATTTGCATTGTTTATTATTGCTATATTGTCTACTTTGTTTGTTTATCAATCTATTGTTCAAGACTCGTAAAAATATCTATAAAACACATTGAAAATCAATTAGACTAGCAAACTAAAAATACAGACCAGCAAGTGTTTGACAAAATTCCCAAGCATTAAAATAAAAAAAAATTGACAAATTTCAGTCACTATTGGTTGGGGTTTTTACAGTGGTATTAGAGTAGTTTCCTACCATCCTTTGGGTCAGAAATCATCTTCATTTATGCAACAAAGTGATAGTACCAAGAGATATACAGCTACAGAAGAAAGGAAACAGACACAAGACACATTATCAGCAGCTGTAGCAGCAAGGGGTAAAGAGATTGGTGGCCCTATGGAGGAAAGAAGAGAAGGAAGCCCTCTAAGAAATAGAAGAAGAGATGATGATAGAGAGATACTTGATACTTTTAGGAGTTTAAGGGATGGTCAGCAGTAGGTATCTCGGGTACTTGAGTAGCTTGAAAACACTCTACAACAGTTGGTCTTACCGAGAAGGCATCCCCAATATCATGATGATGAAAGGAGCATAGCTGGTTCAAGGAGAATACTAAGAGCATCTTCCCATATTGCAAACAGACCTACACAACCCACTTTCTTAATGGAAGAATGTGCAATAGAAGAGAATGTTGAAGATGCTGAGGAGCATACCTTCCCTGATGCATATATGGCTAGTCATGATGAATGGCAACTATTGACACCAAAAGCACGAGGGCTTATGCATTTTGATCATTTTGTACAAACAAGGATGGACTACTACAGGTCTTGACAAGAGAGGAGGCCTCAGAATCATAATAAGGACCTTAAGCAAGCTACTAATAAGCTCACATTGTCCATGTTTGATGGTAGTGGCAAGATTATTACATAGTCATGGATTCATAAGTTGGATACCTTCTTCGCTCTTCGACCCATGACAGAAGAAGAAGCCATCAAGTTTGCCATGATGCACTTGGAAGGAGCAACACATAAATGGTGGTATCATGGATTGGTAACATTACAGCATAATCAGATTACATCCTATTAAGAGTTTGTGGATAGACTTGTGGAACATTTTGATAGGAAAGATCTAGAATCCTACTTCAGAGATTTGGCCCAACTCAAACAAGTTGGAAGTTTGGAGAGTTACATTGGAGATTTTCTGAAATTATCGGTGATGGTTCCTAACATCTCAGAGAGACGATTAGTGGTCCTATTTATTGAAGGATTAATGGAGCCTATGAGAGGATGGATAAAAGCCTTTGATCCTCCTGCTCTTCAAGAGGCTATGAAGAAGGCTAGGAGTATGGAACTGTCAACACCACATAATAAGTTTATATCAAAGGGATCTTCTTCATATCGAGATAATAAATCTTTCTCTAAGAAGAAGAACAAACTAGATTTTAAGGGTAAATCAGCAACACCTTTGGATCGTGACATACTCAATGAATTAAGGAATAAGAAGTTGTGTTTCTATTGTAAGGGGCCTTATGATGCAAATCATGATTGTCCCTTGAGACCAAAGGGAAAGGCTAATAGTATAATGTGGGCATAATATGAAGACTCTGAATTAGAAAAATTAGATCATCAATCTGATTCTGAAGACTCAAGAGCAGAGCAGGAGGAAGAAAAACATGAAAGTGAACATGAAGAAGCAATGAGGCATCATGATGCACACATCACTAGCATCCAATAGGAGGGTTCATTTAGGATGCGTGGGGTCTTAGCAAGGCAAAAGATAATCACTCTTCTTGATATAGGGGCAACTCACAACTTCATTGATGTTCATTTGGTTGATAGGAGAGGCATCAAGACAGAGGAATTTGAGGGGATGAGGGTTAAGGTTGCAGATGGCTATACCCTCAAATGTGAGAAGAGAATTTCAGACTTGCCCATATGATTGAACAACTATGAGTTCAAGGCAGACTTCTATGTAGTGAACATGGGTGATACTGACATGGTGCTTGGCATGAGATGGTTACATGATATTTGGGAAATTCACCCTTGATCTTATAGAGATGGAATTGTCTTTTCAGGTTGATGAAAAGAGTCATGTTCTTAAGGCAATTTGAGACTCTAGTTTCAGGATGATCTCTATCAGGAGAATGGCGAGGTTAGTAAGACATGATATGGTAGTGGGTAGCAAAATGTGTGTTGATGCCTACACAAGGGAAACAACAGAAACCTGAGTACCATCCTGATATCCAGGAGTTAAGGATTAAGCATATGAAGGTGTTTAGTGAGATTCCTCTAGGCAGACCTCCAGATCGAGGGATTGAGCATATCATCGAGTTGGAGGAGGGCACTAAGCCTGTCATAATCACTCCATACAGACATCCCAAGTGACTCAAGGATGAAATTGAAAAGACAATTAATGAGTTGCTAGCCATGGGCCATATTAGACCAAGTAAGTCCCCTTTTGCATCTTCAGTAGTACTGGTTAAGAAAAATGATGGTACATTATGGATGTGTATTGATTATAGACTCTTGAATAAGCGAACAATAAATAACATATACCCTATTCCCAGGATTGATGAGCTGATAGATGAGTTGCATGGTGCCAATTACTTCACCAAGATTGATTTGAGATCAGGTTACCATCAAATACGGGTTAGAGAGCAGGACATAGAGAAGATAGCCTTTAGATGTCATTGTGGGCACTTTGAGTTTGTGGTTATGCCGTTTGGGCTAACCAATGCACCTGCTACATTTCAGTCCATAATGAACAGAGTATTTCATTCGTAGCTACGATGATTTGTGCTTGTCTTCTTTGATGACATATTGGTTTACAGCAAGACTTGGGAGGAGCGTATAACACATTTGGATATAGTATTGGGTATTCTTGGCAAGGAGTCATTGTATGGCAAGGAATCAAAGTGTGATCTAGGTATGAATGAGTTGTTGTACTTGGGCCACATCATTAGTGTAGATGGAGTGCGTATGGACCCTGATAAGATCAGGGCAATCATTGAGTGGCCTGTCTCAGTGAACCTTACTCAGTTGCGAGGGTTCTTGGGACTTTGTGGTTTCTATCATCAGTTTGTGAGCAGATATTCATGCCATGCAGCACCTCTTACAGACTTGATGAAGAAGGGGGCATTTGTTTGGACTCAAGAAGCATAGGATTGTTTTGAGAAGTTCAAACAGATTATGACTACATGCCCAGTTCTTGCATTGCCAAATTTCACTAGACCCTTTGAGCTTTAGTGTGATGCATCAAGAGAGCATATTGGTGCATTCCTTATGTAGGACAAACATCTGATTGCTTTCTAGAGTCAGAAGTTGAGAGGCCCAGAGCGGAGCTATAGTATTTATGATAAGGAGATGTCGGCTATTATGCATGCTTTAGCCAAATTTTGTCAGTATCTTCTGGGCAGCCAGTTTGTTGTGAGGACTGATCACAACAGTTTGAGACATTTCCTAGGTCAATGGGACCTTAATGATCACCAGCAGAAGTGGGTCAGCAAACTGTAATCTTATGATTTTGATATTTCATATGTTAAGGCAACGCAGAATGTTGTTGTTGATGCCTTATCCCGTAGACCACATTTGGGTTCCATGATAGAGTTGAGAGATGATTGGAGACATCTGATTTTGGCAGAGTATGCCAAGGATGCATGGGCTTTTGGTTTCATTGAGTGGTCAATCCAGGATGAGTGGCATTCAGTTGTAAATTGTTTGATCATTTACAAAAGCAAGATTTATTTGACCCCAAGTTCGTAGGTGAAGAAATTGGTTTTGAGGACTTTTCATGATACACCCATGGTAGGACATCCCGGGTACTTCAAGACATATAGACAGATTTGGGAGAGATTCACCTAGAAAGGGCTCAAGACTGAAGTGCTTCAGTATGTGAGAGAGTGTTCAGTGTGTCAGCAAAATAAATAGGAACACTCATACCCTGCAGTATTACTTCAGCCACATCTAATTCCTGATAGGAAGTGGGAGTGCTTATCTATGGACTTTATTACGAGCTTGCCGAAAGTCCAAGGTAGGGATTGTATCTTTGTGGTTGTTGATCATTTGACAAAATATGCACACTTTTTTTTGATCACAACTACATAGGTGGCTGAGCTCTTCTTCTGTGAGATATTCCAATTGCATGGGTTACCTCAGAGTATTGTGAGTGACAGAGATAGTAGGTTCATGAGTCACTTTTGGCAGGAGTTATTCAGACTTTGTGGGACCGAGCTCACTCTGAGCATTAGTTATCACCCGTAGACAGATGGGCAGACCGAAATTGTGAACAAGTGGGTGGAGGGATATATTTAGAACTACATTGCAGGACAGCAGAAGGGATGGGTTAAGTGGATACACTTGTGTGAGTATTGCTATAATACCACTTACCATCTTTCCATTCGTATGTCACCATTCATGGCACTATATGGATATGATGCTCTTAGTTTCATTGATTTGGTCTTCAGTGATCGTAGAGTACCGAGTGCTAGGGACATGTTGCAAGATAGTTAGGATATCATGAGATCACTTCGTGACAATATTCAGAGAGCACAGAACCAGCAGAAATAATATGTAAACTAGAAAAGAGTTGAGCGGTCTCTTGATGTTGGTGATATGGTTTACTTGATGCTATAGCCGTATAGACAGTCCACTGCCAAGAAGAGTGGTGCAAAGAAACTCAAGCCATGTTATTATGGAGCATTCAGAGTTATCAGGAGGATTGGTGAGGTGGCTTATGAGTTGGAGTTACCGGCAGACAGTCGTGTGCGTAACATTTTCCATGTGTCACGCCTCAAAAAGGCGTTAGGACAACATATTGTTCCTTCATTGACCTTACCACCCTTGGATGATGAGGGTAAGCTGATTTTGGTTCCTGAGTCTATTTTGGATATGAGAGAGAGGAGCTTGCATAGCCATACTATCAAAGAGTATTTGGTCAAGTGGAAGGACTTGCCGGTAGAGGATGCTACGTGGGAGAGTGATGATATTTTACAACATCTAGAGTTGAGATTGCTTGAGGGAAAGCAATTTCAAGAGGGGCAGACTGTAATGTCCCCTTCTCTATAGACATTACTTCTTGGACGAGTTTAGCCTATTATCGACCCTCATAGGCAAAAGAGTAGGGGTGGCTAGATTTGATAACAACAATTTTGGTAGTTAATAACCTCTAAAATCCTTAGGTAGATAATAAAAACGTTCTTTTATTCTCTGCTATGATTTTTGTATGTTCAAAAGCATTATTAGAATATTTGGGCTTTTTTGTTTTTTAGTTAGTAAAGTTATATATATATATATATATATATATATATATATATATATATAGGATTGTTTTTAAGTGTGATTTTAATATTGGTAAATTTAATTTTCTTTTTCACCTCAGCGTATAGCTAAAACAAAGGTAAAAATTAGTTTAATAATATCACATATGAGAAGGATATGTTATCATATCAATAATATAACATGAAAAAATGAAAAAGACTAATAAAAAATAGATTTATTGGAATTGATCAATAATATTAAAATTGCTAGAAAATTAGTTCAAGTTATATTCACAATAAAAAATTGGTCACCTAATTCACCTAACTTCAGCATAACTACTATCTTCAGAATAATTCGTTAGGAACTTTAATTGTTTATTTGGTCCAAATATTGTGCACTCTATTCACCAAACTTCAGCATAGCTATCATCTTCGGAGTTAATGATATCATAACCACTTTAAATCTTTACCTTACTTAGACTAATTCGTGATGTGAAAATCCATGCCATTAAATTTTTACGCGGTTCAATGAGTGATATGCAAATCTGTCATTAGCTAGTGAATACAACATAAATATAACATATGATTTATGTAAGGATGTTCTTTAATAAATTTTAAAAAACCATTACTCAGCGCTAAACCACCAACTAAATTTTCCTCAGATACTAATCCCAACATACATAGAAATAATGCGAATATAGTAAACCAAAAAAAATACCTTCAATACATACAAATCAATTTTAAATACCTACCAACACACGTGTGCGCACATTTACATATTAATTCTAATATTTTTGTTTTTAAAATATTATTTATTTATATAAATAAAAATATATCTAACCACTAAAACACATACATGTCTTCAAAATCTTCATCATATCTTCATAAGGCATAGGGAAATTTACATATAATATGCACATTTATTGCCACCCTATCTTTGCGATACAACAAAAAATTTAGACGTTATAACTTTTGATCCATAGATTCGTTTGAACTCTTCCGTGTGTCAAAACAATCGTCTAAAAAATTTGATATTTTTGTATGCTACTTTATCTGTTTAGAATTTATTTTGATATTTTTTGGAAGCCATACTTGATCATCTGAGAGTCCAAAATTAACGTTTAATGATTTATTCGAGAATTTTTTATTTTTAGGAATTGTATATTTTTAGAACTGGACATCAAATTCAGTTGATTTTCATCTCTTAGGATAATTATAGTGTTTAGGATATTTCAAAAGATTTTTATTGCTACACGTGCTTACATGTGAAACTGAATATAAATAGCGACTACTAAAAATAGATATTTTTTTAGATTTTAGTTTTTCAAATTTTTACATGTCAACTCTAAATTTCGAGTGAGGTTTATTTAAGCATGGTGTGAGTTTGTAATTATTGGTATTCATTCAATATGAATCAATTCTGATTATTGTTTCAAGATCTTCGCCTATTGGTAATTTATTTATCTTCATAGTTTTCGGGTTCATTATCTAGTATCAGAGCAAGTTTGATTCTTGGAAGAGAAAAACATGGTGAGAAGATGAGGAGGTATTGCATGGATAAACCAGACTATACAGTAGATACAGAGGCAAGTTTAACAATTAACAAATGTTATCATCAATCAGGGAAGAAAAGAAGGAGGTGATGATGTTGAAGGAGACAGATCATGATGAAGAAATCCAATAAGAAGAAGAACAACAAGAGAAACCATGATCGATGGAAGATAAGTTGGTTCAGGTTTTAGAAAGAACAAATGAAGAAATCAAGGTTGATATTCCAGTTTATGGAGATAGTTTAAAACCAGAGGAGTTGATAGATTGGATAAATAGCATGGGGAATTTCTTCAAATGGAAGACTATGAGAGAAGACAACAAGGTAGAGTTTGCATGCACGAAATTGAAAGGTCATGCAATGATTTGGTGGGATCACCTACAGAAAGAGACAGAAAAAGGTAAAGAAAATATTAATTCATAGAAAAAAATGGAGAAGAAGCCAAAGAAAAAATTTCTTCTTGTAGATTATGCACAAACCCTAAACAAAAGATTTCAAAATTTGAAGCAAAAAAATCACAATATATAAGAGTATATAGATGACTTTTAGAAGCTTTTCATATGAGTGGAGCATGATGAAACAAAAGAGCAGATGGCTACAAGGTATGTAAATGGCTTGAAATTTTCTATTGAAGATGAATTAAGTATGCACAGAATACTTTGCATGGAGGAGGCTTATGAATTAGCTTTGAAGGCAGAAGAGAAACAAAATAGATAGAATTTTATAAGAATATCTCTTTATCCAAGAAGAGGTAGATCCCCTCCAAATAAGGGATGTAGTGGGTTTAATACCACCAGAGTTGGGTCTAATATCAATAGAGGTGAATAAAAAGGGTTTTGATACCAACAAAGAAGAGGATTTCAGAGAGGATGAGGTTATGGTGGAGCTAGAGGATGGTTTTCAAATCAACATAGATATTATGTCTGTTATAGATGTGGAGAAGAAGGGCATAGAGAATTTGAGTCTCCACACTATCAAGATCAAAAAAGAAGGAAAGAAGATTGCCCAAGACTAAATCTAATTGAGACTGAAATAGAAGAGTAGAATACTAAAGTTACTCTAGCAGATGTCAGAGACAATCTCATGATGAGAAGAACCATGATCACTCTAAGGAAAAAACAAGTGTAGAATAAAAAAGGTGGTGATGTATGGCTACGATCAAATATTTTTTGAACAAGATGTGCTTTGAGTGGAAAGTTATGCAAAGCTATTATAGATGGTGGTAGTTGTGAAAATATAGTTTCTAAAGAATTGACAAAAAAACTAAATTTTCAATGTGAAAAGCATCCTAATCCTTATCAGAGTTCATGTTTTAAGAAAGGGAATGAAGTTACAATAGATAAAATATGCTTAATCAAGTTTTTTATAGGAACAAATTATAATGATGAAATATGATGTGATGTTATTTCAATAGGTGCATGCCATGAGTTATTGGAGAAATTATGGAAATTTGATATGAAATAAAATGATGGATCAAAGAACAGAATACACTTTTTAGAAAGGCGGTACAAAGGTAGTTTTGGTACCTCTTAAAGAGAAAATAAAAAGAAAGCATGCTCTCTACTAAAGAATTTATCCAAGATATGAAGGTGGAAGATTATTGTTATGTATTAGTAGCAAAGAAAAAAAAACAAAAATGGTTTCAATAACAATAGAATTAGAAAGAGTGTTCAAAGAATATGCAGATGTTATACTTGATAAGTTACCAAATGGTTTACCACCAAAGAGATATATTCAACATCACACTGATTTGATTCCAAGATCAACTATACTCAATCAAGTAACTTATAAGATGAGTCAAACAGAACATATAGAATTAAATAAATATGGCACTAAATTTTAAAAAAAAAAGGTGATAAGGGAGAGTATGATTCCATGTGAAACACTGGTATTGTTAACTCCAAATAGAGATACAGGATGGAGAATGTGCGTGGATGGTAGAGGAATTAAAAAAATTGTAATAAAGTATTAGTTTTATATACATTTTTAAATGATATGATGAATGTGCTTATGTGATTAGAATATTTTATTAAGATTGATCTAAGGAGTGGTTATTATCAGATTTAAATTTATAAAAGAGATAAGTGGAAAACTAAATTCAAAACTAGGGATTGCTTATATGAGTGCATGGTGATGCCATTTGAATTATCTAATGAACATATCACATTTATGACGGTGATGAATATAATGCTACAAGAATATATTGATAAGTTTGTGGTTGTTTATTTTGATATTCAATAAGACTAAAAAATAACACTTAAAACATTTTAGAATGGTACTAAATTTATTAAGAAAGGAGAAGTTGTATGTAAATTTGAAGAAGTGTAGGTTTATGTAGAATAGTTTGGTATTTTTAGGATTTGTAGTTTTAGTAGATGGTGTAAAAATCAATGAAAAAAAGATAAAGATAATTTTTAAATGGCCTATTCTAAGAAGCATTATAGAGGTAAGAAGTTTCTATGGTTTAGAAATTTTTTACAGAAAAATTATAAAAAAAATTAGTAGTATTGTCACACCATTAATAGATTGCATGAGAGAGAATGAATTTGCATGAACTAGAGTAGCCACAGAAAGTTTTGAAATTTTGAAGAAGATTATAAAAAGACCAATTTTAGTATTATCAGATTTTAACAAAGCGTTTTAGGTTGATTGTTATGCTTCATTTGTGGTAATTGGCACTTTGTTGAGTCAAGAGAGAAATCCAATAACATATTTCAATGCGAAGTTGAATGAGTTAAAAACAAAGTATTCTACTTATGATGTTGAAATTTATGCAATTATACAAGCATTAAGACATTGGAGGCATTACCTAATACCTAAGGAGTTTATCCTATTTACAAATCATTAGGCTTTGAAGTATGTGAATACACAAATGAAATTGAATAGTAGGCATGCAAAGTGAGTTTCTTTCTTAAAGGGGTGTACTTATGTGTTGAACTATAAATCATATAGTTAATGCATTGAACAAGAGGGGAGCATTATTTACTACTATAGTGAGTGAAGTATTTGGATTTGAAGCTATCAAATAATTATATAATATTGATCCATACTTTGACAAGGTAGTTGAGTAGTGCATAAATCCATTAACAAGTGGGACATATGCTATTCATGATGAAAATCTTATATAGGAAAGTTATCTCTTCAAAGAGAAATAATTATGCATTCTAGTTGGATCCCTACGAGACAATATAATAAGACAATTGCATAGTGGTGGTTTGGTTGGACATTTTGGTAAGATGAAACAATAGCTTTGATGGTAAAAAAGTGTTTTTGGTCAAAGATGAAGAGAGATGTGACACAATGTGTTTCAAGGTGTAGAATATGTCAGGGGGTTAAATGGAATGTACAAATTACTGAATTATACATGCCATTACCAGTTGTAAGAGGACCATGAATAGATTTGAATATGGATTTTGTGATGGGATTACTAAACACATAAATAAGTAATAATTCAATTTTTTTTTGTAGATAGATTTTATAAAATGGTTCATTTCATTGCATGTAAGAAAAATAATGATGCCACTAGAGTTGCATAGTTATTTTGTAAAGATATTGTGAGATTACATGGTGTTTCAAAAACTATTACTTCAAATAGGGACCCAAAATTTCTAAGTTATTTTTTGAAGACTTTGTGGAAGAAGATGGGTACTAAGATATAATTCAGTAGTGTATATCATCCGCAAATAGAAGGACAAATAGAAGTTGTGAATAGGAGCCTTAAAAATTTGTTGAGATGTATTATGGGAGAGAATCACAAACAATGAGACTTGACTTTACGATAAGCTGAGTTTGCATATAAAAGTTCAGTGAATAGATCAATAGAAAAGTCACCATTTCAAATTGTTTATGGGATAAATACTATGAGTATTATAGATTTGGTATAATTTCCAATTACAGATTGAGTTAGTGATGATGTAGAAATATTTTCAAAGCATATGTAGTAATTGCAAGGAGTAAGAAGAAAGTTCTAAGAAAGTAATGAGAAACATAAAGCAACAACAGATGTCAAAAGAAGATCCAAGGTACTTTATGAATGAGAGTTGGTAATAATTTACTTGAGAAAAGAAATATTTCCAAAAGGCACATACAATAAGTTGAAATACAAGAAAATTGGGCCACGTAGAATTGTGAAAGAAATTAATGACAATACTTATGAGGTGAGTTTACTGCAAGATTTTCATTTATCTTCAGTATTTAATGTTTCATATTTATATAAATTCCATGGAGAAGGTGGTGAAGATAATGAATATGAAGAAGTAAATTGGGAGCAGCTAGTTCCAAAGAAGAAGAAATAAAAAATAGCATAGGTTTTGGATATGAAGATAGGGAACACAAGGAAAGACAATTATAACAAGGATTTTGTGTAGTGGGAAGGATTGAAACAAGAAGATAACACTTAGAATAAAAAACAGACACTCAAAAAAATTGACAAAGGCAAATCGAAGTAGTATAATCAGGGCAACTCATAAGAGTTGAGTTGTTTTCAACCAAAGGAAAATGATGTAGAAAAGATAGGGAAATCTTTTAGAGGCCATAAATTTTTGACCCATAGCTCTGTTTAAGCTCTTCTACATGCCAAAATGATCATATCAAAAAAAATTATGTTGTCCTAAGCCACTCTATCCAATTATGTTTTATTTACATATTTTTTAGAGGATATAAGTGATTATTTGAGGGTTTGAAATTAATGTTTAATGATTTTTTTGAAAATTTTTTATTTTAAAAATTATATATTTTTTTAGACGTTGATTTCAAATTCAATTAATTTTTGTTTCATAATCTAATTATAGTATTTAGAGTATTTTTGAATATTTTTAGAGCTACATGCACTTGCATGCAAAATTTACTATAAAAAGAGGCTACTAAAATAAACATTTTTTTTATATTTTAATTTTTTTAAATTTTTGCATGTCAACTCTAAATTCTGAGTTCAAAATTATTAAAGCATGGTTTGGATTTGAAATTATTAGAAATCATTCAATACGATTCAATTATAAATACGGTTTAAAGCACTTGACTTTTTGATAATTTATTTGTCTTGATAATTTTTAAATTCATTACTTCACCTTTATTTACACAATCCCTTATCATATTTCATTTCATTCAAATCATCACCTTTATTAAATAAAAAATAACTAACTACACATAGTTGACTATTAATCCTTAACATAAAAAAAATATAGTCTTTAAAGTAAAAATTTATTTGTATCGTATTTTAACCATTAATACTGTAATTTCATATTGAAGATGGGTGTTCTTATCCAATGCTTGTTGATAACATCCGACCATGTACATGATATATTAAGAACTATATTTATTTCATTGACGTTCAGATACACACTTCAATTTATTTGTTTGACATCATATAATATTAGAGATAAACTTGTATTCAACATCGTTTCATCATTAAAATGGAAGTTACATTGACTTGACACCATTGTATTCCAGCATGGTAGAATGACATAAATAAGATTTTTATTATTGTATTATTTTTTAAAAGCATATAGTTATACTTTAACATCATTTTCAATGTAATATTTGTGATCATTTAATTTTTTATTAGTATTATTTATAGGTATTTAATATGACGGAGATATAAATATCATAAATTTTTATTATTTATATATTTTGATTAAATTATTTTTTATGAAATGATAATGTAATATAATTATCTACATAATATAATTTATAGATTTATTTAAGCTAACATGATATTATTCATCTTTTGTTTTTATAAATTAAATATTAATAGAAATATTAGTGTATATTAGAACATAACTATTATATTATGTAAGATGAAATTATAATTATATTTTTTATACACTTTATATGCACAACAATAGCCATCACTTATTTAAAATAATTTATTAATAAGTCACATTTAAGAAAGAATATTTTTGATAATTATACTAAAAATAAAGATAGTCTATTTAGAACTAATATTCCTGAAAATAAGATCAATTTTAATCATAAATTTACTTATTTAAATATAAAATAAATTCTAGTGCATGGATGAAAGTTTTTTTTTTTCTTAATATTTATCATTTTATTTTTTAATGTGAAGAAAGATTTTTATTGTCCTTCAAATTTAAGTTTAAAATATTGATAACCATTCTACCATTATATGTATCAATATTTTTCTTAAGTGTTGTATAAATATACATATGAATAATGGGTGAAAGTCTTGAATTTTTTTCTTTGTATATCGTATAACCTATTCTAAATCCTAATGTCATGTTTTATTTTATAAATTTAACACAATAAATCAATGACACAAAGCATAAGAGAACCCAAAAAAAAAATGGGGGGATTACAACGCCCATCCAAAATTTTGTATTTTAATGTTTTGGAAAAAATCCTACAAACCAAAAGAGATAGGGAAGGAATGTGGTAAAAAGGAGATGGAGTAATAAGTGGTAAAATAAATAAAGAGACAACAAAAATTATATAAAATGTGTGTTAATAAAAATTTAATGTGAATTATTTTTATTATTATTGATAAATATTTTTGAATCAGAGTTATGAATCAAAAGGGGGTATAAGGCCCTGACCCTTTTATAATACATACATAAGACTTGCATAGTTAGAAGAAATATAAATGTCTATTCACAGAAACCAACCACAAAACAACACTCACTCAACTTTACCACCAAAAGAGGTCACACAAAAACATAATAAAATAACTATAAAGATGAAAAACCACTACTTGAGATAAGAATAAAAAGGAACATTACAGAATAATAATCAAGAACTAGACTAAAAGTGAGACTAAATAACTTTCAAGACCATCTAAGATTCTGAGGCATTGATATAGAAATAGGTCATAACTGCATGTTGTAACTGATCTTCTTCTACGTTGAGAAAGAAGGTCTTCCATCGTCCACTAGAGGCCATAAAGAATCAAATATTACGCTTTTACCCTTAGTTGTTCATCTTCTAATATATGACCTTTCTTCTTGGAGACAATGCCTACATCAGCAACATGCTTTGCAATCAAAGATTAAGGGAAGATCATTGACATCACCAAATGAACAGAAAATGATGACTCAGTAGGAGAAAGAATGTCTTTGGACAACTTCTAAAGGAGGGGAGGGGGCTCACCATCCTCAGGGTGATAAAAATACTTGTGAATGCACCCAAAAAAAAATCTTATCAGGAATCCCATTCTTCCTCTTCCAAACCATCTGAGAGCAATGAGAAGAGAGCCTCGAAGACTTAGAAGGGCACTTGCGAACCCAGTGAACAAAAAGGTTGTATTGAAAGTAATGAAAGGAGAGTCTCTTAAAATTGAGGAATTATGTCCAAGGACTATGGACCGAGCAAGCCTTAACCGGATGGACAAGAAGTTTATAAAGATCTAAAGTCACACAAAATCTCACAAAACTTCTGACCATCATACTATCATCCAACATCATGTGAATTATTAATCAATAAACATACAAACATTATATAAGAATGTAATTATATGACTAGTAACTACTAAATAAAAAAATTAAGTGTTTATAAGAATAAAATAATAATAATTTATACTTGAATATACGTTGTGTGACATCGATTAAAATTTAATAAGATGTGCATTGTTTTATCTCATTTTTCATATATATATATATATAATTTTTTAAAATGTTATATTTATTTATAAAGGTTATATATATTATTTTTTTAAATGTTATATTTATTTATAAAGGTAATATGTAATTATATATATATATATATATATATATATATATATATATATATAACCTTTAAAATTTAATATAACATTATATGTAATTATATATATATATATATGTAATTATATATATATATATATATATATATATATATATATATATAACCTTTAAAATTTAATATAACATTTTTTTTAAAAAAAAAAATTAATATAAAATAATTTTTAGGATAATTTTTTAACTTATAAATTTAATAATTAATTATTTGTAATTAGATATTAAAAATAAGATTTTTTTAATTTTATTTTGAAAATTATAATAAAAAAATTATAATTCTTTTTTATTAACAAATAAAGTTAATAAATTATTATAATTATTTTTTATTTTATTAATAAATTATTATAAATATTTTTTATTTTATTTTATTTTCTAAATAGAAGAAAGATTGTTTCTTAAATATTTTAGTATTAAAATTTGAAATATTTATATTTATAAAAAATTGAAAAATATATCATTTTCTTTTATTTTTTACCATAATTTTTCTTGGTCTTCCCTTTCAATAAGAATCTTCACAATTGATACTAATTTGTCTTTTAATTTCATCAATTTTCAATACATTTTGAAGTGAATAGAAATTTAAAACAATACATATTGGTTTTTCTATTATTAATATTATAATTTATTTGGACATATTTAACTACAATTATTTAATTCCTTGGCTTGCCTTAGACAATTTTCGTATATATATTAATTTAAAAAAAATGCTTAAACCCTATATTTGAGGTGTCATTTATTTTCCTTTAAAACCAGGGTGACCGTCACATTGAAGGTCTCAAATTTTTCGTTGAATTGATTATCCCTTTGTCATGTTTAGGAAATAATAATGAGTCGACATGTTAATTAACCTTTGAACATTAGGATGACACGGTAAAAGGCAGGTGTCAACAGAAATTATGAAGGCGAAGTCGTGTTATAAGATACACAAAGGTTTCTCTTCTCACCACTAATCTCAGAGACTGCAGTCGTGGACGTTGCCATGGTGCTTTGCAAATGGTGTTTCTCAATTCTGTTCTGTAAGAACATCGGTCGGTCTGGTTGGTTATAAAATGCGTTGGACAGCACTGTCATTTTCATTCAACCGTACTGATGGCCATTGTGATTTATGCTGCTCAGGTTGTTATAACGCTCAATCTATTGTCCTCCAAACGCAATATCAGAAGACAATGAATCAAGAAAGGGAAATCCATATCCTTCGAACAGAAAATCAAAGTTTGGAGGATGAGAATGCTTTTCTCGGGAAGTGGTGTTTTAATCCAGGGGAGCCTTCTCCCACTGGGGATGTTACCCTCTCCACTGCTGATGGATCACGCTTTTCTGCACACCGTCTGATTTTGGTGAGTTTTTTAATTTGGTTTAAGAAATATCATGAATCATTTTGTTCAGGTCTTGTCATACATTGTTTGTGCAGGCGAATCGGTTCGATGTTTTCGGGAGCATGTTTGAAGTAGACTTCATGGAAAATAGATCAGGAGAAGTCCTCATCAAAGAGGTTGGAGGAGAAAGTGTTAAAGCCTTTTTGAAATTTCTATACTCTGCTCAACTGACACATGAATAATTTCTCTCCAATCACAAGGAACTTGTAAAGCTTGCTCATCTTTACCAGGTAACGTCGCTCCTCCAAAAGCTAGATATTTTTATAGTCCAAAATATCATCACAAAACAGACAGTTGTCGAGCTGATGAAAATGGCGTATACATACGAATTGGAAAAATGTAAAGAAGGTGCGTATGAGATGATCACGGATGACGAGGACAATGAATTGTTTAATGTGTGTATGGAGGAGTTGGAGAGTCATCCCTGGATGGCCCTCGACTTGTCAAAGCATGTAGTGCACAGGCTCAAGAGATCTAGAAAGAACTAAATACTGCTATAAATATACGGCATTATAGCTAGATGGTTATGTAATTATAAGTTGTTAGCTTAGTTTTTTTGAAGTTACCCCAAAATTGGTCTAAACATAAGTTTATGTTTCTCAATGCTTTTTATTCCAAACCTTAAAAGTTTACGGTTAATGATGTGGAGAATTACCAATGCATTCGATGCTGATCTACGTACGACGTTGTGTTATAATAGGATTTATCATATACAGCGATAAATTTTAATAGTAAATTTGGCATCTTTTCTTAGTTGCAGTTACATCGGTACTTTAGATTTTTAATAAGCTTTGGAATTGAAACATGTCGCCACGGTTCAAATCTTTTGATCTTTCAATGATTTGTTTTTCAAAAGAAATTGTTACTCTAGTATTTAACGTACATTGGACGTCGAATAGGGCAGTACAGTCAGATCGAAATTAAATTCCATTTAGGTCGAGGCACTTAGAACGGCATTGTCCATCAATGGGAAATAATTACGCTAATTACATTTATTTTTAATTCGAAAATGTCATTTTATTTTAATCTAAAAATGTCATACTAATCTTTTTTTAAGAAGGGAAAGACAAACTAAAAATAATAATATAGAACAACAAACTAGGAATAATAATATGTTAACCTTTAATCTTAGAACATATTATTTTTTTAGTTTGTTTCTTAATATTTTTAGTTTTTTCTTCCTTTTAAAAAAAATTAAAGGTTAGCATAATTAAAATAAAATTGAAAAGTAAATTTAAAAAATAATATATGTTAACCTTTAACCTTAACATATTATTTTTTTAGTTTGTTTCTTAATATTTTTAGTTTTTTCTTCCTTTTAAAAACAATTTAAAGGTTAGCATAATTAAAATAAAATTGAAAAGTAAATTTAAAAAATAATATACAAAGATATTATTATTAGTTTTTTTTTTTTCATTATTCTTTTATTTAGTTGTTTCTCTCTTCTTAAAAGAAATTAAATATATTATTTTTTCAATTTATTTTTTCTTTTTTTAAAAAATAATTAATATAAAAAGTAGTAGTTGTTGTTGTTTCCTTCTTTAAAAAAATTTAATATATATTATTATTATTTAGTTTGTTTCTTAATATTATTTTATTTATGAAAAAATATTATTTTATTTATGCTTAACTCTTAACTTGTTTAGAAGGGAGAAACAAATTAAATAAAAATAATATAAAAAATAAATTATGTTAACCTTTTTTTAAAGGGCGAAATGAACTAAACAAAATAATGCCAATCATATTTTAGGCTTTTACCTAGTTTGTTTCTTAATATTATTTTATTTATGAAAAAATATTATTTTATTTATGCTTAACTCTTAACTTGTTTAGAAGGGAGAAACAAATTAAATAAAAATAATATAAAAAATAAATTATGTTAACCTTTTTTTAAAGGGCGAAATGAACTAAACAAAATAATGCCAATCATATTTTAGGCTTTTACCTAAAACAGAGAAATAAACAAAATAATATCTTAGTTATTTATAAGAAGGGAGAAGTAAATAATAACAAAAAAAAAAATAATAATAATAAAAAAAAAATAATAATAATAAAAAAAAAATAATAATAATTAAAAAAATAATAATAATAATAATAAAAATAAAAATAATAATAATAATTCTTCAATATTCTAATGTTTTTATAAGAGAAATAAAATAAACACAATAATATTTTAACATAAATACAAAATTATAAAAAAAACTACTTAAATAAGAATATTTTAACCTTTAACCTTTAAAAAAAATATATTTTAATCTCTTATTAACATGTTAGAGAAATAAACTAAATAAAATAATATTTCATTTTTTTTCTAAAATACAAAATTTAAAAAAAAAAACTACTTAAATAAGAATATTTTAACCTTTAACCTTAAAAAAATAATACTTCATTTTTTTTTTATAATACAAAATTAAAAAAAAAATATTTAACCTTAAAAAAAAATATATTCTAATCTCTTATTAACATGTTAGAGAAATAAACTAAATAAAATAATATTTCATTTTTTTTCTAAAATACAAAATTAAAAAAAAAAAAAATCTTACTGACCAAAAAAAACTTAAATGATAATAAGCTAACCTTTAAAAATTAAGAAAAAAAAAATTATAAAAAAAAAAAGTTTAAGAAAAAAAAAAAAAAAACTAATATTTTTTTAAAACATTTTATTAAAAAGAGCCTAAACCAAATAATAAAAATAAAAAATAAATTAAAAATAAGTTATTATTATTTTTTTAATTTTATTAAAAAAGAGCCTAAACCAAATAATAGTGAATAGAGAAACAAAATTAAAGAAAGAAGATAAACTAAATAATCTTTTTTAAAGGAGTAAAATATTTAAATAACATTAAAAAATAAACTTAAAAAATAATATTCTAACCCTTAAATTTAATATAAGGGGATTTTTTAAAGAAAGAATAAACAAACTTAAAAAAATTAATATCATATATTAAATACATAAACTAAATAAAATAATATTTTTACCAACGAAATAGAATTTAAAAAGTTAAAGTGGCTAAATGAAAAATAAATTAAATAAATAAAATAATATTCTTACTAATAAAGTAGAATTTAAAAAGTTTAAATAATAATATGATTAAAAAAAAAACTAAACAAAATAATATTCTTACCAATAAATAAATTAAAAATGTTAAATTATTTGAAACAAACTTAAATAATAATATGATTAGAGAAATAAAAATAAAGAAAAATAGATTATTTTTATTTTTTTTAAAAGTAGAAACAAAATTAAAATAGAAACTAAAAAAGTAATATTCTAATCCAATACCTTAATATATTGTTTTTTTAAGTTTGTTTCTCAATTTTATTTTATTTATACTAATCTTTAAATCTTTTAAAAAAAAGAAAAAAAACTAAATAACCAAAATAATATATTAACTTTTCTAAAAAAGAAAAATAAATTAAACAAAAAAATATTCTTATTGAGAAAATAAAACTAAAAAATAGATTATTTAAAATAAACATAAATAATTAATATATTTAAAAAAACTAAACAAAATAATATTTTCATTAAAGGAAAAAAAAATAAAAAATAAGGTTATTTTACCTTTGTTTAGAAGGTAGAAATAAAATAAGAAAATAAACTAAAAAATAATTTGCTAACCCTTAACCTTAGAATATTATTTTTTGGTTTGTTTTTCAATCTTAATTTAAAATAATAATATACTAAATATATACTATTTTTTTAATAGAAGAGATAAACAAACTTAAAAAATTAATACTTAGAAAAATAAATTAAACAAAATAATATTCTAATCTTTTCCTAAGTTTTTTTTGAAAGGAGAAACAAACATAAAATAAATAATATATGAAAGAAATAAATTAACAAGATAATATTTTTACCAATTAAATAAAATTAAAAAAATTAGATTATTTTATAAAAACTTAAAAGAATAATATGTTTGAATTAAGATAACCTCACCTTTAAAAATTAATGTGGAAACTAGCCTCAGATATATTAGAAGGCCCAGATCTCCTCCCCAATTTAAAATAGGAAAGGAAAAACAACTTAAAATAAAGAACCACTAAAGGATTGGGTCTCTTCCTAATTTGGAATAACAGACTAAGAGAACTTTGAAGAACCATCCAACTGAATACACCACCAATTTTGAAAGGCCCAAGAATTATCATGGGAAGAGCAAATATAATAATCGACTGATGCAACAACCAACCCATTTTGACAGGATCGAAAGCCAACCTAGGTTATAAGCCCAGATCTCAGGGAACCCTCACTTGGGATCTATGACATTTGATTGATATTATGACCAACCTATTTTGTTGGATTGGGAACCAGCGTGGGAAGAAAGAGATATAGGCCCAGGTTTCATAAAGGAGAAACAATATTTTTTTTTAATGCAATTTTATAATTGGTAGGTTTGGTTTTTGATTTTTAAAAGTAAAAAGATAATCAATTTTTTAAAATCTTACTTTAATCATGTGATATTTAATTTTTATTTAAATAATAATAAAAATTTAAATTTTATTTAAATTTAAAAAAATAGTTTTTTTAAAATTCTAAGTTTAGTATTGGTAATTTAGTTTTTATTTTTTAATATTTTATTGAGAGGACTCTTAGTTATTCGTCAACAACAACAACAACAACAACAACAACAACAACAACAACAACAACAACAACAACAACAAGTTAACCTTTTTATAAAAAGAGGAAAAATAACTTACAAAAATTATATTTTAAATTTTAAAAAATAATAAATTAAATTAAATAATATTAAGAAACATCCTAAGTGGAAAAATAAACATAGAATAATAATATATGAAAAAAAAAAAAAATTCTAAAATTCTAAAATAAACTTAAAATAATAATATGCTAACCTTTTCCTAAAATTGAGAAACAAACTAAACAAAATAATATAATACCTTTTTTAAGAAAGGAAAAATAAATTAAACAAAATAATATGCTAACCATTTAAAAAAAGGAGAAAAAATTTAAAAAAAAGGTAATATGTTCCCCAAAAAAATATATATATTATGTTAAAAGAAAAAACTAAAAAAATATATATATTTTAACATTTTAAAGGAACTTCATATATATATATATAAAAACTACATAAAATTATATTTTAACTAATTTTTTAAAGGACAAATTAACATAACAAAAATAATATTTTATTTTAAAAAAAAGGGAGAATCAAACTTTAAAATTAAAAAAATATGTTAATCAATAACAACAACAATAATAATAATAATAATAATAATAATAATAATAAGGAAAACAAAATTAAAAACTTTTTTTCTAAAAAAAAATAATAAACTAATAAATTAACCCTTGGCCCTTTTTAAGAATGGAAAAATAAACCTTCACTTTTTTTTAATTGGAAGGGAAAAATAAACTTCAAAACATAATAACCTTTTAAGCCTTTTCTAAAGGAAAAAGTAAATTAAAAGTAATAATATACTAATTTTTTAAAATTAAAAACAAACTTAAAAAAAGAATATGTTAACTTTTAACTTTCTTCTAGAAAGAAAAAATACTTAAAAAATAATAATATTTTGATTTTTTTGAAAAGAAAAACAAATTTGAAAAATAATAATGTATTTGAGAAACTTTAATTTTAAAAAAATAAATTAAAAAATAATATACTAACCTTTTTTTTTAAAAGAAAAATAAACTAAAAATAATAGTACATTAACCCTTAAATTTTTTGTAAAAGGGAAACATAAACTAAAAATAATAATATGCTAACTTTTTTACAAGCAAAAACAAAAATTATATATATATATATATATATATATATATATATATGTATGTTTAACTTTTTAACAATCGAAAAAATAAATAAAAATTAAGAATATGTTAAGCTTTTTATTTGAAAAACAAATTTAAAAAATAATAATATATTTGAGCAACTTTAAATTTTTTAGAAGAAAAAAAGCCTCCAAAATATATATTGACTCTTTCAATAACAATATAATTGAAAAAATTTAACCTTTTTTAGAAAGGAAAAACAAAAGAATAAAATAATATACTAACATTTTTTAAAAAGAGAAAAATAAACTAAAAAAATAATATACTAACCTTTTTTAAAAGCTTAAAACAAAATTAAAACATAATATGCTAACCATTTTATGAACGGAAAAATAAATAAATAAAATAATATGTAACTATTTTTTTTGGTGGGGGAAGAAAAAACAAACTAAAAAGAATAATACATTTTTAAAAAAGGAAAAACAAACTTAAAATAAAATAAAATATAAAACGCTAGAAATGAAAAATAAACTAAAATGATAATAATATATTTTTAGTTTAAGCTTTAAATCTTAATTGAAAAGATAATAATATACTCCAACAATTATAAAAACAATAATATATTTGAACAACTAGAAAAATAAATTAAAAAATAATATGTTAATTTTTTTTTAGAAAGACAAAATAAATTAAAAATAATAGTACCTTTTTTAAAGGAAAAATAAAATAAAAAATAATAATATGCTTGAACAATTAGAAGGGAAAAATAAGTTAAAAATAATAATATAGTTTTAGTTTGAGGCTTAAGCTTTAATTAGAAAAATAATAATATATTTGAGCAATAAGAAGGGAAAAACAAACTAAAAGATAATAACATACTTAATAACTTTAAAAAAAAAATACTCTTAAATAGAAAGGAAAAATAAATTAAAAAATAATAATATACTTTTAACTCATGATGCAACAAAAAATATAATAATATATTTGAACAACTAAAAAGATAATAATATATTTTAAAAATAATAATATAATTTTAATTTGAGCACTAAACAAGAACTTTAATAATAATAATAATAATAATAATAATAATAATAATAATAATAATAATAATAATAATAATAATAATAATAATAATAATAATAATAATAATAATAAACATAAACTTGAACAACTAAAATGATAAAAATATACTTGAAACAAAAAAATGTATATTTTTAACTAAACTCAAAATATTAATAAAAAAATAATATTACACTTCAACAACTAAAAATATAATAATATACTTGAATAATTAAAAAGATAAAAATATACTTTAAAAACTAAAAAAAATAGTAACATACTTTTAGCTTAAGTTATGTTAATATAAATATCATAATATAATTGAATAACTAAAAAGATAAAAAAAACATTCTTGATGAACTTTTAAAAAAAAAATCTTAAACAACTTTAAAAAATAATATTATATTTGAGCAACTAAGAAAATAATAATATACTTTTAATTCAAGCCTTAAGCCCTAACTTAAAATATAATAATATATTTTATTTTTATTTTTTTTAAATTGTACGGGGAGGTTTTTTTGAACTAGGTACCTCATACCCTAGGAGATAAGCAGTGAGATGGGATTTAAAAACCCAAATAAATCATAAGTTTGATAAATACAACTAACCCAAGGAAAAGGTTTTGGTCAATTCAAAAATACAACAAAAAAAGTGAAAAAAAAAATGTAACCAACTCCCAAAATATATTCAAAAAAATTAGGAGCTAAAGTAGGGCTCCCCCAAACCAATTAGGCCTTGCTTCCTCCTTTTAAGAGATGTCTGCTAGGACTTCCAAGTCGAATCTATTTAGACGATTGGGTCTCCATTCTTTTTTTCTGCTTTCTCTGGGCTTTGATCCAACCTCTATTATCCTTTAAGCTCTTAGGAGAAAAACTATTTCCAACATCCTCTTCGGAGTTAAGAATAAGATTTGAATCCTCATCCTCCACACTACTATCTTTAACACTTGAGGATATCATATTTGGAGCATTAATTTCTTATGAAGCCACTTCAACATCTTGCTCCAAAACTAATTCTATTTCCTTTTCTTCTTCCTGATCAGAACATTTATTTTCTATTACATCTCTAATCGAGTGGTTTATAAACTCTATAATCTTTTGATTTAATTCTTTCTCTTCTAAAGACTTTTTTTCATCTCCGTCACATATTTGTACTTCTACGGTCCATAGATCTCTATTAGCATTTCTTGCCCATTAAAAACCTTATTTTTTCCTCCTACCTAATTTGCAATAACCAACGATATGTCCTATCTTGAAACAATGCCTAAATCTGAAAGTTAAGCCTTCATAGTCAACAATTTGAATCCAAATCTATTTGTTAACAATCAATTCTAAATTTACTAGGCTCTGAGTGTCCACATCAATATTTACAAAGATCCTTGCATATGTCTCATGAAGATAATTTGTTGTTGATTCAGCAGTAGCTAACAGTCCTCCTAGAGCATTACCAATGGCCTTAAGAATGTCCTTAGACCAAAACTGCAAACGGAGGTAAGGAAGACAAATCCACACTAGTCTAGTACTGAATGTTTCAATAATTGGGTTAAAATCAAGATTCCAAGGTTTCAACATGAGAATTTGGTGATCAAGAAACTAGACCTGATGCAATATAATCTTATCCTTATCTTCTCTTATGTCAAAAAAAAAATCACTTTGTACAAGGATATATTTCTATGTTTTCTTGCATTAGATTTAACCAAAAATGGTAAAATTTATAAATTGAACCCCTATCACTATACCATGATTCCCCTTGTAAAATATCTTCAAGTGTTTTGCCCTCAAAACAAACATATTTTCAAAATTTTGTTGAGGTTAAAATATATTTGAAGAATTAGAAATGAAAAATAAGTTAATAAATAATAATATATTTTTAACTTTAAAAGGGAACATAATATAATATAATATTTATATATTTGAATAAGGAGAAGAATGAACTAAAAAATATTAGAATAAACTATTCATACATCCTAAGCGCTAATTAAGAATAATGAAATAAAATATTTACATGTAATAGAAGTCATAATCTCTAACTCAAAAGGGAAATAATGAAAGGAATCAAGTGAAAAATTAATGAAATAAAATATTTATATCTAATATATATGAGCAAATTAGCTTAATTCCTAAGCCCTAACTAAAAGAGAAATAATGAAATAAACTAATCATATGTTTGAGCAACGGAAATAAAATAAAATACTTATATGTTTCAACAAGAGGAAAGATGAATTTAAAAAAAATTATAATATATTTGAACAAATTAGGTTAAGTTTTAAGTTTTAACTTAAAAGTGGAAATAATAAAATAAAGTATTTATATGTTTTAATAAGGGAAAAAATGAAATAAAATATGTTTGAGCAAGTGTAAGAGATTTTATATTTTCATAGTTCATAAGATTGAGCAGAATGATTTATAAATAAAAAATGTGTAAAAATATTGATTGACGTATTTCAAATCAACATTTATAATTTATGTATATTTTTCATAATAATAAATCACAATAATAATTCAAAACGCATCAATCAAAAAAATTGCATACATTTTTTACCAATCAAAAATTAATCTGCTCAAAATATTTATTTATTTTGTAAATTAAAAACAAACTATATAGATATATATAATTAAGAAAACTAGCTCAAACCTTAACCTGAAAAAAGAAATAACAAAATAAAATATCTATATAATAATATACTAAACAAATTAGTGCAAACCCTAACTCAAATTAAGAAATAACAAAATAAAATATTTATATTTTAAAACAAAGGAAAAAACAAAATAAAATATTTTTATATTTAAATAAATTAAGCTTAATCCTTAAATAAGAGGAAAATGTATAAATATAAATATAAAAAATATTAATATTATTAATGAATTAACCTATTTTATTTAAAAAATCAATTTAATAATTAGTTTAAATTAAAAAAGAACTTAAATTGATATCAGTAACAAATTTACTCATTTTTTATAAGAATCAAATCAAAACAGTGAAATAAAATATTTATATATTTCGAAAAATCAACTTAACAAATTTGTTGGGCCTCGTCTAAGTATTGGACCCACGCCAAATCAACACATCTTGGCATGAGGAAATCATGTGGAATAATTGTTCTTTTTTGTACCTTTTACGCCAGCTACAAAATTCAAGTGGATCGAGCACCAACTGGCAGGCGGTTACTTTGCACCCAGATTTTTAGGGGCATCTTCTTGAAAACTCAGCACATGGTGGCTGGAGCACGAAGGAGGTGATGTAATGGAGCCAACGGAATGATCACCCTGGCAGCAACTCATCACCCGACGTGGACCCACTAACCTGGAATGAAGACACTCCCATGTGCTATAAAGTCGAGCCCAGACTAGAGATAAAGAAATGTGATTCAAAGTAGCGAAGCTATGTAGAATTAGCTTTAGAACTATGTTATACAAACCATTAGTTTGAATTATAAACATGAATACTTTTGAAAACCCAACTTGTATCGCCCAAGCTTGCCTATGAGCTATTTGGCTTGTATTAGAACTAAGATGAGCTTATGCTCTATATTTATCAATACGAACTCTGCATATTTGAAATTTGGCTAATGAATAATGGGATTGCATTCCACAAAGTATTACCTAGTCATGTTCTTGCTTGATATCTTAAACTTTAAAAATATTAAATGTGATTGGAATGCAGTAATTTTTAATAGTTTAAGTTCAATATATGAATGCGTTGTTAACAAAGGTTTGTTCAAGGTCGTTAATGACGTCTATGTGCTAACTAACGACATTCACTAAAACTATAAAATAAGCTAAGTGTTGGAAAAGGCATGCACCCAAGTCTTAATAGTTGTGCTGAGAGCACTATTTGAGCATAAAACCATTTGTTGTAAGGCACTCCCCTTCACTAGTCAAAGTGCCTAAATGACGCTAAGCCTAGAAATAGAAAGACTTGTGCGCTTGAAGGTCTTGTAACTATCCCAATATAGACTTGCATCCCTATGACTGGGACTAGTCACCTAGATTACGCTTGTGCCTATTGACCCTACCTAGAATGGCTTGCACTGATGAACCTACTAGAGCATGTTTTACAAATAACCAAGTCCCTTAAAGATTGAGTTATGCCATGTTTCAACTAGCACAATGTAGGCCCCGGTCCATTCTATATCGTGATTTGGGTGAGTGAACAAGGCTTGTGCTTTATGTGAATTGATGTTAGTTTAGTAGTTTGCTCAATGTTATGTACTAAAGGAATGTTCTACGCTTGCACCTAGTTCTAACCAGTCTACACCTAACTGGATAGCTAGCTAGCACATGACAAAGCACATCCTTTTTCTAAAAAATTTTGGTTCCATTGCTAGGACCCATATTGAATTTTATTATTGCAATGGTTCAACAGAACGATGCTCTGACTCTCACTCGAGAACATTGAGCACTGGTTAGAACAAGTGGAAGATAGCTTCATGGAGAAGCATCCATCCTGCAAAGCATAGAAGACAAAGAAATGGGTCCAAGATAACCTATACAGTGCTCTGTATGAACTCTTCTTTTGCAATTTACCTGAACACGTGCATTTATGGTTGGCAGCCTACAGGACCCAAAAATGTAGATGTTATTCCCAACACCTTGAGTGGACAAACGATTTATTAAATAATCTTGATAGCCTAGATGTTATTTGAATGTGAGATGTAGACAGGTGGTGGAATGGAACACTTAACAGTTACATTCTAGAATTTGTAGTGTCAACCTACTCTTGCCCTAAAAAAGTAGATTATGAGTTTTTTTATGAACCAAGAGGCATGTACATTAGAAACTTTGGTGCATAATTAAAAACTTTACTAGTAAATTACAGTTTTGAAGCCATAGGAATGGAAGGCTAAAAGTCCTTGCATGTATGAGCAATCATAGAAGGGGAGAAGGGGAAGTGTAGGTAAAGCAAGATGGATAGGGATGAGCACCCTGACCCACAAGAGATTTGAAGGAATAATTACAACAAGAAAAGGCACATGCTAATAGAGTATCTAGAACCTGGAAGTGTTGAGAAGACCCATAATGAGTGGGAAGGTCATGGGGAAGGACCTTCTCAATTGTAACAGTGCCAAGGAGAGATAAAAATTGAAGCTATAGACTGAGCTCATCAATTGATGAGTGCATAATGTGTTGGGTCCTTACAGAATTTGTCCATTACAGACACACCAAAATTGTCTACCCCCTTTGAACCTACAATGCAAGCTCATGCACTGGGTCCCCAACTAGAAGAAATAAGAGTGATAACTAAATCTATTATCAATATTGACTTTGACTGATTTGCCAACTTAGACAATTACTTTGTGATTGAATAAGTGTTCCCTTATGAGGAACTAAGTAAAGATACCTCTCAATCTTTGGGTACTAGATTGATAACATAGAATATGAGTGCCAGTTCTCTAGTTCAATAGAACATAGCTGTAAGCTCTCTAGTTTAACAAATGTCAATTGTGTACACTAGGCAATAGCCCACTATTAGTGGCTCAATACCACAATTGAGGAGTATCATGTTGTTAACTTCAACAATGCAACCAACAACAACGGGATCAATGCCCAACCCAGTGACTATAGGAGTTAGAGGACCACCTCCAACATAGACACCAAGGGGTAAGTGTCTTAAATGCAAGTGCCCTACCATAACAAATATATTATGATATGGAAATGCACTTTCTTGAGTATTACAACATATAAAATGCCACATAACATGTGCTCAAATGTGAGCTTCAATGGCATGCTTAGGATTTCACCTAGTTATAGTACAAGGTAACTTTGTGACCACTTTGCTTGATCACACCTATACTTGGTATCATAAATTTGATCTAAAGTATGCTATGGTTGATTATGACATATTGAAGGAAGCCTTCTTATAGGATTTTGATATTCCTGAGTATGAGTAGAAAAGCATCACACCGCTCAAGGAGATAAGCCAAGGATTATCAAACAGCGCGCACTTGTATGATGTACATTTCAAAACTCTCCTTTCTAAGCTTCTCTATGACATCCACCCCTCCTAACATATGTAATGGTTCATTAGAGGATTATTAGTGCCATTCATAAGGTTGTTCTCCACAAATACATTCATAGACCCCCATGAAGCACTTGAAGCCTTACTCTAGGTTAAGGTGGTTGGGAGTAGTGATATGGGAATCAGCCCATTCATGGAGTCACACATTGTGTCCATGGCCTTCTAGGTGTAGAAGCTAACTGCTAGTTTGACACATGACACCCGAAGTAGGATATGGTGTATATAATGTTAGATGGAAGGGCATAACACGAACAACTACCCTAGAAGGAATGTATTATTTGTCACAAGGGACATGATGTTTATAACTACCCTATTGTGCAATGTACTATTCAAGTAAACACTACCCTCTATTACAAATTATGTGGTGTTCTCACACCATACCAAACTATTGAGTAATTTACAAGATGCACAAAAACATTGAGAAAGGTGCACAATAGGTAACTACTACAATCGATGGGAACGAGAACCAAGGAAATGAGGGATATGGCTAACAAAATGTTAGCTATAGATAGTAAAGAGGAACTAGAGGTTGAGGTAGAGGTTTCGGTGGAGGAAGAGTCCCATCACAATCATGTTACAATTGTGGTTTGATCGAGCACTATCAACACAATTGCCTCATGCATCAAATGTGCAGGTAATATCAAGGACCACATTTGATCGAGGAGTGCTTGAACTTGTATAATAATTTGACTTAGGGCCAGCCTAATGTAGATAAAGGCACCACCATGGTCAGGTAGGAGCCCAAGGTGGAAAATGAGTCACCTAAAGTGAAGGCCACTAATCATAGTGGGGTCACCACACAACTACTAGTCATGTCTATACCAGAGTTATGCTTGGAATATGGAAAACCAAGTCATACTGGGTGAATCACATAGTTCAGGCCTAAATATGTATCATATCTTAACCTTGTGCATTAGAAATATGTCTTGCAATAAGCCATGAGCATATTTCAAAACTTACAAGGGGAACTCCAACTAGCATGAGTATTTAAAGTGCAAGCTACCACTTCACACAAGAAACAAGATAGCTAGGAGGTTGAGATACAAGAGCTAACAAAAATCATGTGCCTCCTACAAATGGAGGGAATGCTAACCCTAATAAAAAATTTGCTCATAGAGCACGTAGAGAAAAGGCCAAGTGAAGATGTTACACCCCACATGATTGAAGTTGTTGCACTGCATATGGAGTGGGCACATGAAGTAAGGCATACTCAGAATGAAAGGTATGACCAGGTGACACTTGTAAATGCCACCATTGATGGAAGGTCTGTATGTGAATTCCTTGTTGACATTGGTGTGGAGGTCAACATTATGACCAAAACCACCTAGGAAAAGATGGGTAAGCTACCTTTGAGGCCCTCCCCTCATATGTTACTCATGCCAATAAGACCTGAGTGTAACCTATTGGGATTGTGAAGGGAAATATTGTAGATATTATAGGCACCAAATTATGATCTGACTTTGAGGTAATCAAGTTGGCATAGCATGATAGTTATCCAACACTCTTTGGAAAGCCATGGTGATATACCAATAACACAAACATGTGCATTGAGAAGCATTACACGACCTTTGAAAATGGTAGGGAGAGGGTGGTGATCCCCCTCTCAAGTGATCAAGGACCTCCATATGTATAAAGTGTTGATCTCGATGAGGAGATCAACCATATTTATTGTTAAGCATAGGATATAATGAGAGGGGAGATAAATCAGTATATCATATATCTTATAAATCTTTTACTTAATAAAATTCCACTTAACCATTCATTCACGATATAAAATAAAATTAAAGCAATATGCACCACAAGATATATATATATATATATATATATATATATATATATATATATATATATATATATATATATATATATATATATATAAACACCAGATTTTTACATGGAAACCCAAAATGGGAAAAACCACGAAGAATAATCTCAGGTATATGAAAGAGCACCAACTCAAATTTCAAAGTTTGCAAGAACCAACTTGCAGGAGAACCAACCCATTTTTTGACCACCAACACAACAATTATTTATGAGCACCAAACCACAAGAGCACCAACCCATTACAAATATTTGTGAGCACAACCTACAAGATCACCAACCACTCTTGTGTATAAAACACAACTATCTCTCAATGTTGCTTAGTCAACAAATGATAGAACTCTACAATATCTCTTTATATTCTCTCTTCTTTTCTTATATTATAAAAATGCAAACCATGCACTCTCTTGATTATTACAAATGACTTCTAAAGCCTTTATTTATAGCTTTCCAAATGAACTTTAGCATTCACCCTTTGTGACCCTTCAATCCTCATGTAAAATGGTGCCAAACTTGCATGACCCTTCATATCCTTTAATTTGAAAAGTCACATGGTGACCCTTCATGAGGAAATTCATTTTTTCCCTTTTTGTATTTTTCTCCATGGCCTTTTGAATTCCTTTAGATGACTCTTCATGGAAAAGTGTGGCATACCCTCTTTTGTCTTCACTTGGTGAGTCTTGGAATTCCTCAAGATGACTCTTAATGGAAAAATGCATCCCATTCCTCTTTTGTCTTTACCCCGTGACTCTTTGAATTCTCTATGTGTTATATTTTGACTTTTATGCAACCAAAAATATATTCATTAACATTAAATAAATATCAACACACATTAGCCAATATATGAATATTAAAAACACCATTAAATTTTATGGGCCTCTATCACCAATGCTAGACCTTTGACATCAATGACAATATTTCCAACAATCTCCCCCTTTGTCATTGATGGCAATTTCAAATTGAAATTGCCACATCCTGAAACCTAAAAAACATACAGTAACTCCCCTTACTATACCAACCTATAACTATTCCTTGTACATATTCTCCACCTATTTTTTGACCTATTCCCATTCTTCTGTCCCTTTGACATCAATGTCAATGGGCCTATCCTAGAGCTAAAAATTATCTCCCCCTCAACTGATACTGATACTCAATGGTAGGAAGTAAATAAATTACTCCCAACTTCTCCCGTAGATACTCAAATGTGTATTTTGGTAGTGCCTTTGTGAAAATATTCGTAATCTATTTTGTAGTACTAATATATTCTATTTTAACCTATTGGTCTGCCACCTACTCTCTCAAAAAGTGATATCTGATAGGAATATGTTTTATTCATAAATGCATAATCAAATTCTTAGAAATATTAATAGCGCTTGTTTTGTCACAAAAAATAGAAATAGGTTCATCATATTTTACCTTGATATTTTCCAAATTTTGCTTCATCCAAAGCATTTGAGTATAACACAATACCACTACAATATATTCTACTTTAGCTATAGAAAGTGATACTAAATTATGATTTTTACTTATACATGATACTAAGCTATCACCAAGGAAGAAAGATCCTCCACTTGTACTCGTTCTATCATCCAAGCAAACTACCCAATCTAAATCTATATAAGTAACCAACGTGAAATCTCTCCCTATGGGATACCACAATCCATAATCGAATGTCCCCTTGATATATCTTTTTTTTTTTTACCAAATGAAAATGACTCACCTTTGGGGTTGTTTGATATCTTTCAACCATGCCTACTACATGCATAATGTCTAGCCTCAATGCTATCAAATACAAAAAACTACTAATCATAGATCTATATAAAGAATGATCTGTAACGAGTGAATATTCATCCTTAATTACCTTGTTATTTGTACCCATCGGTGTACCAACTAGTGCAAAATCTTGAAAACCAAACTTTTTCAACATTTCTTTGGCATATTTAATTTGAGATATGAAAATTCCTTTATCTAACTAGTAATTTGTAACCCTAAAAAAAATGGCAAGTCTCCAAGCATAGACATCTCAAATTCTTTTTGCATATTGTTAGAAAATTCTATTGTCATCTTTTCAATGTTACCTCCAAATATTATGTCATCAACATATACCACAACAATCAATTGATGCTCACCTTATGTTTTGATGTAGAGATTACTGTCAGCAAATCCTCTCTTGAAACCTTGATCTTACATGTATTTATCAAGTCTTGCATACCAAGCTCTAGGAGATTGTTTCAATGCATACAGTGCTTTCTTTAATATTAATACATGGCTACTATCATTTGAGAGAAGAAATCCCTTTTGCTGATCAATATAGACCTCTTCTTCTAGATTCTCATTCAAGAAAGTAGACTTGACATCCATCTGAAACACTTTGAAATTTATAAATAGTACATATTCAAGAAACATTCTAATAGTCTATAGCCTTGCTATAGGTGTAAAATTTTATTCAAAATCTATTCCCTCAATTTGACCATATCCTCTATATACTAATCTTTCTTTATTCCTAGTCACTTCTCCTTTTTTATTCAACTTATTTCTGTAAACCTATTTTGTTCCTATCACATTCTGATCTTTTGGTCTAGGCACTAATTTCCAAGTATCATTCTTTTCTATATGATTTAATTCTTCATCCATTGCCTTAACCTAATGCTTATCACGTTTAGCTTCTAAAAAAGTTCTAATCTAAATTTTGGACAACAAAGTGAAATTAACTTGCTCAGATTCACTTACCATTATTTTTCTAGTGCAAATGCCTTCATTTATGTCCTTGATGATGTCACTTTCATTATGATTTCTATGGACATATTTGGATGGGCTTTTGGTGTCCTTTTTCTCCTTCTCATCTTCATCTAATTCTTTAAAATCTTCTTCTTCAATGATTTTAGGAACATCTATTGGATCATTGATTCTTTGTGTTCCATCTTCTTCTATCCTAACACTTGAACTTTCAAATATTTTTTGGTTCTTTTGTTATAACATTTATAAGTTTTAATTTTTAAAGAATAACTAAAAAATATACCTTCATATACTCTAGATTCAAACTTACCCAATTTTTCATCGATTCTCTTTATGAAGCATCTACTGTTTAAAACTCTAAAATAATCAACTATAGCTAGTTTGTCTTTTCATAGTTCATAAGGAGTCTTGTAACTATTGAATCTCAATAATGATCTATTATGGATATGCACTACTCTACCAACTTCCTCTCTCCAATATTTATTTGGTATCTTGGATTCATTTAGCATTATCCTCAACATCTCATGAACTATTCTATTTCTCTATTCAACTACTCCATTTTGCTCTAGAGTTTTTATTGCTAAATAATGTCTCTTTATTTCATGGTCTTTGCAATACTCAATAAATTCATATGACATAATTCTTCTCCTTAATCTGATATTAGGCACTTAATCTTCAAACCAATTTGATTCTCAATTAATTCTTTGAAATGTCTGACTTCTAATTTTTCTGTAAAAACACTACCCAAGTCATATGTGAAAAATAATCAATAAGAAACATGAAATATTTCTCACCTTGAGTGCTTTGAGTTGTCATAGGTCCACATAAATTAGTGTGAACAAGATATAACATTTAAGTGGTCAAGTATTCTTTTCTATTGAACTATCTTCTGACCTACTTCCCATGATGACAAGGTTCATAAAATGTGTTAGATGACTTTGTAATCTTTGTAATATTTCTAACTACTTGATTCTTGATGATGTTGACAAGATTATCAAAATTTATGTATCCCATTCTCCTGTGCCATACCCAACTTTCTTTAATCTAACTTAAACAACAGCTTTGACCTTTGATGTCTGATAACATATACAAATTATTACTTGTTCTCTGAGCATCTGCAACTAGCACATCTGAATCTTTTCTCCTAATTTCACAACCTTATACATAAAAATTTAGTGTGTGCCCCTGATCACAAATTTGACTTACACTCAAAATACTATGCTTAAGACCTTCTACATACAAAACATTTTTAGTTTTAGTTTTACCATTATCCAAACTTAGTGTAACTTTTCTAGCAATTCTAGCAGTAGTATTCTCTCTAAATTTAATTGTGCCACCATTGATCTTCTTCAAATTTATGAACTTTCTCTTGTATCATGTCATGTGCCTCAAACATACACTATAAATGAACCATGGATTTTCTTCATTTTTTGCATGAAAAGTTGTCTGTACCAACAAATACTTTTTAAGTTGTTTCTTCTCCCATGAACCTATATGAACTTTCTTCTTGATGAATGGATCCTTGAAACTGGTCCATCTTGACTGACTCGAACATGCTTCTACAATACCAGGATATGTTTTCAAAGTTGTTACACTTTAACATATTATGGCCTCTTCAATAAAACCTAATAGAGGAGCAAAAGAGTTATGGATTATGTGTGACTGTGCATGACTTTCCTTTTCTTTATTTCTGAAATCGTTAGCCCTTTTTTGACATTCTATTTTCTTATGACCATATCTATTACAAAAAAAATAGTAACCATAAAATATAACCTATTCACATATCTCTGACTTGATTACCTTTTGTAGCTCTATTCCTTCCATCTTTTATTGTTTGAGATGTCCTCTGTATTCTTAGCTTCTTCCTTTTTATTTTCTCTTTTGTAAGAGCTTTAAAATAGCTCTTTTTCTTTTCAAATCCAATACATGTCTTATCTAATATTGATTTTTAGCTTTCTAATATCTTATTCAATATATTAGTGCTTTTCTAAAATTTTGAATTATTGGTTGTTTTGTCATTGATTACTTTATTTGTTTTTTCAAGATCTGCTTTTAATGAAGCAATTTCAATAACATACCTTTCACATACATCACTTAATTTTTGCAACTATACCATTAGATATTTTTCATTCTTCTTGTATTCTTTAAAATGTGCTTTTAGATTGTCAATTATTTTCCTTGACTCCTTTTCATTTTTCTCAATCTGGAGCTTTAATCTTCAATTCTTTTTATCAAGAGATTTTAACTCTTCCAAGGCATAAATGAGTTCTCCTTCTAGATTCACATTGACTTCATCATGTTCTTTTTCTTAATCATCTATACTTTTTCTTGTAGAGGCATCTTCATGTATGGTTATGAATATAATCTCTTCTTTTTTTGAATCACTAACTCCACTATCTTCGACTGACCTAGGATCTTTATAATATAAACTCTTCTTCTCAAATCATTTCATGAATTTTCCTTTGAAATTCTTCTTGTATGTATACTTTCCTTCTTCATTGTCACCATTATTCTTATCTAGTCACTTAGCCAAAAAATGTCCAATCTTTTCATTATTAAAATATTTAAAAGGTATTTTTTTATATTTACCTGTGACCTTTTTCGGATTGTAGATGAATAGAGCTTCGTTGTCATTTCCATCATCACTAGAGCTGTCACTTGATTCTTAAATATTAGCCTTCTTTTTCTTTGATATCTTGAAGGTAACTTCTCTCTTTGAGGGTTTCTCTTGTTCGGTATGCATCTCATATGCCATAAGAATACCATGTAGTTCATCCATCTTTAGCTTGGCTAAATTCTTTATCTCTTCAATTGCTAAAACTTTTACATCATATTTCAATGGAATAGATCTCAAAACTTTTTTTACCATGATTGATTCTTCTAACTTTTCTCCAAGACCTTGAATCTGATTAACTATTTGATCAACCCACAAAAGGTAACTTGGTATATTTTCTTCCTCTTCCATATTCAAACTCTCAAACTATCTTTTGAAAGTCTGAAGCTTAGCTTGTTGAACCTTTCCATCACATTTGTAAATATTCTCAAGATTTACCCAAGTTTCATGAACAAATTTACATTGCATAAATTTAACAAATCTTAGTTCACACAAACCACATAAAATAGACTTAAAGATTTAACATTATTTTCACTTGCCTTCTTCTTTGCTAGAGTAGTTACAAGTGTCTGTGGCTTTTCATATTCCTCCACCTCTTCTTGCCAAATGTTGAATCCAAGGGACATCAAATAATTCCTCATCCTTACTCTCCAAAAAGTATAATTTGTCCCATTAAACAAAGGTGTCTTATTTGTAGAAAAACCTTCATGTGATCTAGCCATCATGTTTTTCCTGATCTACCTTCAAGTTGTAAACTTTTTGAAAAGGAACTTGCTTTGATACCAATTATTAAGAATGGGATATACTAAGAGAGGGGGTGGTGAATCAATATATCATATATCTTATAAATCTTTTTCTTAATAAAATTCCACTTAACCATTCATTCAAGATATACAATAAAACTAAAAGCAATATGCACCATGAGAGAGAGAGAGAGAGAGAGAGAGAGAGAGAGAGAGAGAGAGAGAGAGAGAGAGAGAGAGAGAGAGAGAGAGACCATATTTTTACATGGAAACCCAAAATGGGAAAAACCATAGAGAACAATCTCAAGTATATGAAATACCACCAACTCAAATTACAAAGTTTTAAAGCACCAACTTGCAGGAGCACCAACCCCTTTGCCAAGAACCAACACAATAATTATTTTTAACACCAACCCAAAGGAGCACCAACCACTCTTATGTATAAAACACAACTATTTATTAATTTTGCTTACTCAAAACATGACATACCTCTACAATATTTCTTTCTATTCTCTCCTCTTTTATTATATAAAACAAATACAAACCATGAATTCTCATGCATATTACAAATGGATTCTCAAGCCTTAATTTATAGCTTTCAAAATGACCTTTGGCATTCACCCTTTGTGACCCTTCAATCTTCATGGAAAATGGTGCCAAACTTGCATGACCCTTCATATCCTTTCATTTGAAGAGTTACATGGTGACCAATCATGATAAAATTTCTTTCTTCCCTTTTTATCTTTATCTTTGTGACCTTTCAAATTCATTCAGATGACTCTTCATGGAAAAATATGACATGCCATCTTTTGCCTTCACTTGGTGACTTTTGGAATTCCTTTAGATGACTCTTAATGGGAAAATGCATCCCATTCCTCTTTTATCTTTACCCCATGAGTCTTTGACTTCTCCATGGGCCCTCTTTTGACTTTTATGCAACCAAAAATATATTCATTAATATTAAATAAATATCAACACACATTAGCGAAGATATGAATATTAAAAACACCATTAAATGTTATGGGGCCTTTATCACCAATGCTAGACCTTTGACATCAATGACAATATTTCTAATAATTTATAACATCACAATGCAAGGCACTAAAACTCTTCATCCTAGTGACCAAGGAGTGCTGGAATGGGATGATGGCCAACTAGCTTTAGATACAATTGATATTCCCTACAACTAATTGTTTGAAGAGGCTTATGAAACTACTGGTAGAAGGTATCACCTAGTGCAAGCTACCGTGCCAATGATAGTCAAAATAGGATTGATTCAAATTGATCACACTCCAAATAAATTTGTCCCCTTCACCAAAAATAATGGGAAGAAGGTGTTCCATCTAATCAAAGGTAATCTTGTATTACTCCCGAAATATGAAGGAAGCAATCCTGTAGAAAACTATGTCTATGACATTGTATCATGCATCCCTATGGAAGTAGATATAATGGGTGCACTAGTGTATAATTTAAGGAAAAATGCTACTCATTGGTGGGTATTACAAAGGCCTAGCTTGCCAACTTGGCAATATGTGAAGTCAACAATCTCCACTAGGTTTGGAAAAATTAATGATGACATGGATATCTCTGCTTACTTAGGTGACTCTGACCTAGTAACACATGTATGATTGTGTGAAGAAACTTAGACTATACATGGTGATAATGCAGCAAGAGGCTTGTGGATGAACATTTTTTATAGGGCTTTGAAGGCATGGGTATGATCATGGTACATTATAAATAAAACATACCAAGAGATAGAAAACTAAGATTTACTCAAGGAGAGTTTTGTGCACACTTTCTCCTTTAATTTTTATAACTTGGAGCTACTCAATCTACTACAAGTCATTCATAGGGTATTGTTTGAGAACACTGCCATCCTAGAGGATCACCTAAGAGAGATGTTTGGGGAGAAAGGACTAACACTCTTTACTTTATTTGAGGATTATGTGCTCAAAAATGACTCGAGTGAAGAGGATGATGAAACCTAAAAGAAGTGCAATTGGAAGGCTCTATCAATAATAATAAAAATGTGTGCACCATGTGGATGATAGCATCTCAAATGAAAAAAATGAGACACATCTTTGAATTGAATCAAATGAGGGGATAAGGCAAGTCAGATATTCCCATTAAGATAATAATGAGCCCTACCACACCCCAACTAATACTATCATGTTAGACATTAGCATGAAAGGGAAGCCAAATAATTCCAATCTAGGTACATACTAGTTTGATGTAGAGATGGTGTGAATCATAGACATCCTAAAGGAATTTCAGGACTTGTTCCCATAAATCTATCAAGACATGAAGGGCACCCACCCTTCCCTTGGTAAAATGTGTATAAAGCTAGTAGATGGCATGATACTAGTAAATAAATGCCCATAGATAATAAATTTCGATCTCCAAGCCAAGGTAAAATTGAATATTGATGGAATGTTGGCACCAAGAGTCATTTACCTTGTATAAGAGTCTAAGTTGGTGAGCCCTATGGTAATCAGTATTAAGAATGTTGGGTGCATTCACATTTGTGTTGACTATCAACTCTTGAATTTCACCTATGTTATTGAACCCTTCCCAACACCATTCACTGATGATTTTATGTATGGCATTTCAAGATTCAAAATTTATACATTTACTGATGGTGTTTCAGGCTACCATCAGGATCAAATAGAAGAGGAGGACAAGCCTAAAATAACCTTTATGATTGAATGGGTTTATTTTACATAAAATATCATGCCCTTTAGACTCAAAAATGCACCAGTCGTATTATCTATTATGGTGATCACCACCTTTAAATACTTCATCAATAGGATCTTCCAAGTATACCTCGATGATTGAACTATTTATGGCCTCGTAAAGGACCATTAAGATAACAAGTGTTCATGTTCTAATGGTGTAGGCAGCTACAAATATCTTTGAACCTAAAGAAGTGCATCTTCACAACCCCATTTAAAACCTTACTCGACCAAATCATAAGAAAATATGGTTTGCTTTTTTAACCTGTGAAGATAGCCATAATCATCTAGCTCTAGACCCCCTCAATGTAGAAAGACATTAGTACCTTTCTTTGTCATTGTAGATATTATAAAATTTTTATAAGGAGTTATGCAAAGATTACTACACCACTAGATGATCCCTTATGAAAATATAGCCCATTCTACTGGGGTGGAGTGCAAGAAGATGCCTTCAAAACATTGAAGCTAAAACTAGTTAGCACACCTATTATACAATTTCCTAACTGGATGACCCATTTTCACATCCATGTCAATGCTTTTGACTCTATTATTGGTGCCATTCTAGCATAGCCTAATGAAGGTAAGATGGGCCATCTCATCTCCTTTGCAAGCATAAAATTGACCCAAGTAGAGAAGAATTACATAATAATCAAGCATGAGGCACTCGACATAGTTGATGTCATTCAAAAATTTAGACAATATATGTTGGCAACCCCATTCATCTTTTTCATCGATCACAAGGCGATCAAGTACCTCATGAACAATCCTATTTTATAGGGGTACATATGTGGATGGATAGTTCTATTTTATGAATTATAATTTTTTAGCAGTTGTCAAACTTGAAAAGTATAACTTGGGGCCAGATCATTTATCCCATATTGATTATAGTAATGTGGCAGTGGCTATTGAGGATAATATGCTAGATGTATAATTATACATAGTCTAGTGCATCCCCAAATATTTGTTATAGATCACCACCTTCTTAACATCTAGAATTATGACACAAACTATGACAAATAAAGAGAAGAAATAACTAGTAATTTGCATTTCCCTCGTTCATCTCATTGGAAAAGAATTGTATAAACTAAGTAGAGATGAAGTACTATAACATTGTATCTTAAAGCACAAAAGGACACCATCTTGAGAGAGGCACATGAGGGCATAGTAGGATTTCATTACACAAAAGAGGTGACAACACATAAATAGCTATAGTTAGGCTTGTGGTGGTCAAATCTATTTTAAGATGTAAAGGATTACGCTAAGGCATGTGACATATGGCAACATATAGGGAAGCTAAACCACTTGGATGAAATGCCTATCATCTCCATTCTTACCCAAGTATTATTTTATAAATGGGCCTTTGATTTTTTTGGGATGATAACTCCCATAACATGATGTATAGGCACAAGGTATCTTCTAGTGGCCATAGATTATTTCACCAAGTGGGTCGAGGCCACACTAATAAAAGACTACATAGCTATAATAGTTGCAAACTTCATCTGAGAAAAAATAATAATTCATTATGGGTGACCACTCAGTTTGACTAGTGATAGGGGCACACACTTCATCAATAAGATGGTTCACATCCTTTTGACTGAGTACATGGTGGTGCACCACAAAACCACCCCTTATCATCCATAATCAAACAACATAGATGAGGAATCTAACAAGATAATAGGAACATGCCTCATAAATATATTTGGCATTGGTAATAAGATACAATTGGCATACCACACAACATATAATTACCTAAACAAGGCAACACCATTTCAATTGGTGTTTAGCATTGAGGTAGTTCTACTAATGGAGTTCATGGTTCCATCATTATGCATTACATGAATTGGTTGCTTAGACAAACAATAATATTTGATCACAATTATATAAGACTTGAAGTTATTGGATGAGAAGTGTGCCCAATAAATGTGGAGTCAGTAGATCAATAAGGCATGCCATAAGCTCTAGCATGACAAGCACATTAAACACAAGGAAATGACTAAAGGAACATTAGTTTTGCTTTATGAATCTAATTATTTGAAGCACCCAAGAATGTTGTAGATAAGGTATATGGGCTGTTATATCATCCACCACATATTGGATATTGTGCATGCCATTTGTGCACATTGTCTAACAAAATACTCCCTATGTATTTCAATGGTAACCAGTTAAAGTCATATCAGCAATGGGTGGTGTTTGCACCAAAAAACACTAACTTCTTTGTCACTAGTTAGTTTAAGTTACGATGACTAGAATAAAGTTTTAAACAAGCCAAATAGTTCTTTCTGTTTTGTTTTGAGCATTGTTGTTGATGTATCAAATAAATAAGTGGCTTTTTTAAGACTTTCAGGAAAATTTTTTGGCACTTCACACATACTTCCATTCGAGTTATTTAAGCACTTGCACTTCCTAATTTCCTAAGGCTAGACACCTAAGTTATTGGCACATGAGGATTACCAGCTTTAGACAAAGAGAGCACACAAGATCCTCGAACAAGAGATATAAGAGGCAAGGTACTCTGCTAGTAAATACTTCTAGTCCTTTCATTCATAAAACCAATTAGGTGAGTCAAGCACTTGCAATTTACGAAGCTCTTGAGTCCAGACATCTAATTTTTGGGCACATTAAACTTACTGCAATTAGAAAAGAGGCATAAAAGACCCTCATGCGCTAGATCCCAGATCAAAGGTGATTTCAAGAACACAAATAAATATTCATCTAACCTTTCATGCATAATTCCAACTAGGTGAGTCAAGCACTTACACTTTCCAAGGTACTGAGGCTAGACATCTAAGTGTTGGACATGAATAACTTGACAGACTAATTTAGGGAACTTGGTAGACAAGTTCCATGTGCATAATATATTGATTATACGATGCTTAGAGACCTAAATAATAACTACTTTAGTGCTTCCACACATAATACTAGTGGGTGTGTCAAGCCTATTTACTTTCTAATCACCTAGGACCAGACACCTAAGTTTTTGGGTGTAAGGAGGTTTCTATACTTAAAAGATTTGAGAACCATATGACAAAAGGAAATAGGCACATGAAAATCCCATGTGCCGAAGGTAGAAAGAAGGTGCATCATTTGATCATATGCTAGAGATCAAAAGAATAAAGTGAAGACACACTACATGATCATGCATAAGAGAACCAAAAGAAGAGAATGAAAAATTAAAGGGACAATATAAGGGATTTGTATGGGGTAGGACAAGCCCAGGCAAGGTGAAGTGAAAGAAACTAACCAAGATAGAGAAGCATGCTTGAAATATAAGTGCAACAAGAGAAAAAATTGGAACCAAGGAGGTTGAATCATGTGCGTGTGAGGTACTACACCAAATTTACCATAAACAAGGTGAAGGTTACATGAAGTGAATAAAGTGTAGGAGAGAAATCATCAAAGATAGTTGGTATCCACCTAGAGTTGAGAAAAAAGTAACCATTTGAACTACACGTCACTTCACCAAAATACCATTAAGATTATTTAATGATGTGATGATGAACGGAAAAATATCCACATTAAATGCATTAGTGGCAAAGGATTTTTTTGAATCTCATGAAATTTTGCATTTTTAAAGAAATCTAGGCATCACCATGCCATTAAAGCACCTATAGTAATGACTATGGATGGAATTAGGGTATAAAAAATCATGTGATTGACTAGTTGAGGTTACAAACTCTAAGTGAATTCACACTCAAATCCTATAGAAAAACTAGTGAAACAAAGAGCTGAAGCAAGAAGACCCCACCAGAGTGAGAATTTAAGCACCCCTAGTTGCCAAAAGTGAATAATTATGTAGAAGGAGAATTTGTGTTCACATTGAGATTATTTTAGAGAGGCATGGGGAGACATTTATATAGAAACAAGTCAATAGATAATTAATTTGACAGCAAGACTACCATTGATGGCACGTAAAGGTTGAATGCCGAAGGTACAGTCATAGACCTCATGACTATAAAGTGCCAATAACCATTTGAGGCTTCAATAACCTAAACCAATCATGCTTGAATACCATCAGATTCAATATGGTCAAGAAGAAGAAGGGCTCGTGTTCATAATAGGTGAAATAAGAAGCAAAATGGGTGCGTACATTAGTAGAAGAGATCATTGTAAGAAAAACACTAGTAGTAGAGGGTGTTAACATTACCCAAGTTGACACAAAGGCACTAAGAAAGATGTCTTACTGGGTGATGTAGTTTTTCTTAGAGGTATTAGTAAGGGAACAATGGAACTCATTTATGCACACATGTAAATTGAAAGACTATAACCATCATACCTCGATCCATGTGTAAGACTGGATGGTTGATACTCGAGAGAAGACGATAAGAAGTGTGGTATTATTCGATGTCTCCATCTAGGACAAGTTAGTGAGCACTAGTGCAACTTAGCTTTTTAAGTTGTCATGCTTTGGAAATCTTGAGGATTTTGTAAGACTAGATGATGAGTGAGGATGAAGAGGTGAAATGGGTTGTGAACCTCCTAAATTATTATATAGGGGATTTTACATTCCCAATTAAAGATGTCAATGACCCTAGTATGATGATGGTGGTATGACTCATAAGCTTAAAATTTTGCCTCGATGGTCAATGGATACACATCAACAAGATATACCTCTACAATGCCTATCATATGGAACAAGGGGTAAAATTTAACATTACAAAGTTCATAGCAAAGGAGTTAGTAAATACTACACTGGAATGCCACATGGCAAAGGGGACCTTTAGGTTGGGGTCAATTATAATCTTGATAGTCATGGAGGAGATCATTATGTTGGATAGGGACAAATATAATCTCTAGCTTTTTTTAGAGTACAACGACTCCCTAGTGTAGAAGTACCAATACTTCACTTGCCCCACTTCCTTCTCTACAAAGTAAAAAATTTAATTGATGAGGTGGTTTGAAAAGTATATAGAGGCATTCGATGTAGAATGGTGCATCCCCTAGGATCTCCCCAAGAACATGTATGGAATGATGATGTTTTCCATTATGCAACACTTCCATGTAGCGTGCTTAGTACTTATAGATGGAAAAAAATTAGGTTGGTTAAATATCCCATATTCTTTCTCTACCAAATATTTCAAGGACGCACTCAAAAGGATCTCCAATGTACAATAGTTAGATATCCTGGTGAGGGAATTAGACATGGGGAGGAATAGGTTGTGGTTCCTATTTGAGCACCCAAGAGTAAGGATGAAGAGGATGATTTGGATCATATTGACATCTACCCCCTAAAGAAGGAAACTGTAATCGAGTACATCCATAGGATATAATACGAGATGAAGCTAAGAATGAAGGGCACTATCACTAAAAATAATGATGACCTACCCCTTCAGATCAGAAATGAACACTGGAAAAGGAATGGAAGATACAAGTGTGGCATAAACTTGGACTCAATAATGTGAACATTTAGAAGGTGTGCATGCTTGAAAAGAGAAAGGAATAATGATGAAGGTTGGCATGACCAAGGAATGCATTGAGAGGATCAAGGCTAAGGAAATTAGGGCCAAAGAAGAGAATTATAAGGTGTAGGTTGAGAATAGGAAAGTGGAAAAGAAGGCCAAGGAAGAAAGGGACTTAAGAAAGGAAGAAGAAAAGAAGGTTGTTGCACATGTAGAATGACTAAGAAAAAAACCAGAGGAGGCACCTAGCACCAACACCAGCCTAACAAAGAGCGCTACACAATAGGCATACCTTAGTAATGAAGGGGCACCTGGAAACAAAGAAGTTGATGATGGTGCCTTAAAGTAATAAAAAGAGAATGTAATGGAGGCCTAGTAGAGGCAAGAAGAAGGGAAATTTTATATGAGATGAAATTTATAGGGGTTAACACCGATAGACCAAAATATGGTAAAGCTAGTGTTGAAGAGGAAGAAGAATTGGATAAAGGGGAAAAGTTTAAAGAAAAATAACCCCTACAAGTACAAGAAGAAAAAAATTAGAAGAGGGAACTAAAGAAATCCCTAGTGATGATGAAGAGGAGTAGATGAAGATGGCCATTGAAGAAGAATAATTTAAGCTAAGTCATCAAGAGAAGGCATAAAAGGGGTACTCCAATGACAAGGATTTTAACATGTTAGAATACATGCCACCCAAAGATGCCTTAATGAATACAATCCACCAAGTGTCCTTTGCCCTTGATTGAAACATGGATGAGCATCACTTTGAGGTGCCTTTAAAAGCAATCCAAAGAACATACAAACTAGATGGAAGGAATGATTATTGTCTTATTAACCCCCATGAAATGAACCCAATAAGGTCAACTAATGCCCTCCTTCAAATGTCCTTCAAGGTAGCATGAAAGAACATCGTTAACAATGTTCATGCCACAAAATGGAAAAATATCATGAAAGAGGTAGAGGAAGAGATTAAAGTGGTGAATATCAAGCTCTAAAAGTTGGTCAAGCATGTGGAGGAAGCCGATCCATACCTTTTGGATTGTGTTGACACTTAAAATTTCATAGAGGTTGATAAAGGTTTGTGTGCTAGTGGAAGAGATGATCCCATGAATTAAGCCAGTGATAGAAGAGAAGGACCCTTGTGACACCCTAAATAAAAATCTGAACATGAAGCTCAATGAGGTGGAAGACCTCTTTGTGGAGATGGAAGAGGGTGTACAAGTTGTTGATGTCATTTTTTGTAACTTTTCCATCCAAGCATCAGTCATCAATGTAAGCCTCCACAAGGTGAAAGTGGAGAAGGATGCATTACTTTAGTAGGCATATACTATTATCAAGGATGAGCATGTAAAAATCATGGTGTAGTTTAACACTTTGATCACCTAGGTAAAAACCTAGGAGCAAGACCTAGAAGAACTTTTCTACACCTTGCAAACAAAGGCTAGTGAGCAAGGAGACATCCTAGATAGTGGGATGTGAAGAAAAAAGGAAATGATAGAAGCCTTTAAAAAATAATTTGATAAAACTAATGTACTCATGCTCAACTCTACCTCCACAAAATTATATGGTTCCATGGAAGAAATCAAGCTCATAATTAAGGGCTTTGTGGACTTTAAGGTGGAACTACAAAATATTGTGCCCAAGTTTTGCATATTGAAAGCACTATAAGTCTAGCGTGATGTTGGATTAACATCTTTATATGGTGTAATGTTGGGCCCCATTTCATCTAAGTATTGGACCCACACCAACTCATCACATATCAATGTGTGATAATCATGTGGAATGATTAATCCCTTTTATACCTTTTATGCTAGCCAAAAAAATAAAGTGGATCTAACACCAATCGGTAGGTAGTTATTGGCACCTATATTCTTAGGGGCATCTTCTTTAGCACTCATTATGTGCTGGCTGGAGTACAAAGGTGTAAATCTAGTGGAGCCAACATAATGATCAACCCCAGTGACAACTCATCACCCAACATGTGCCACCAACTTGGCATGAAGACACTCCCCTGTGCTATAAAGTTGACCCCAGACCAGATTGAAAGAGATGTGAATCAAAGCAGTGAAGCTCTATAGACTTAGATTTATAACTATGTTATACACATCATTAGTTTGAATTATAAGCATGAATACTTTTGAGAACCCATCTTGTATCACCCAAGCTCGCATGTGATCCGTTAGGATTGTAGTATAACTAAGATGAGCTTAAGCTTTATTTTTACTAATATGAACTCTGTATATTTGAACTCTAGTTAATGAAGAATGGCATTGCTTTCAATAAAGTGTTATATGGTTGTGTTCCTACTTGATGTCTTCAGATTTTTTAGTTAAATATAACTAGAATACAATAAGTTTTAATAGTTTAAGTTCTATTTATGAATATGTTGTTAGAAAAGGTCTATTCTAGTTTATTAATGGCATCTTTGTGCTGACTAATGACATTGACTAAAACTACAAAATACTCTAAGTGTTAGAAAAGGCATGTGCCCAAGTCTTAACACCTATGCCAAGAGTGCTGCTTGAGAATGAAACCCTTTATTGTAAGGTGTCCCCCTTGACCCATCAAAGCACCTAAATGATGATTATCCTAGAAACATAAATACTTGTGCCCTTGAAGGTCTTGTACGTATTCCAATATAAACTTACACCCTATGACTAGGACTAGTCACCTAGAAAATGCTTGTGCTTATTGATCCTACCTAAAACAACTTGCATTGATGAACCTACCAGATCATGTTTTCCAAATGACCAAATCCATTAAATATTGAGTTACATCATGTTTCGACTAGCCCAACCTAAGCCTTGGTCCCTTCTCTATTGAGCTTTGGGTGAGCATACAAGACTTGCACCTTGTGTGAATTGATGTTGGTGTAGTAATGTGTTAAATATTATGCACTATAGGAATGTTCTATGCTTTTATCTAGTTGTAACTAGTCTAGACCTAACTAGATAGATAGCTGTCATGTGACAAATCACATGTATTGATTAACCAATCCTCTTTCTAAAACAAAATTAAATTAAATTAAAAAAAATCAACATAAACTAATAATATAGAATATTTATATGCTTTCAAATATCAACTAAGCACATTAATTTTTAAAAAAATCAACTTAATAAAAAATATTAATATTATTAACAAATTAGTTTAACTTTTTTGATAAGTTATAGATTGAAATGACTCTCGAGTGCTTCATTCCAAAAATATATTCTTCCTGTTATTTTAGCTAGATATAGATATATCAACATTCCTTCTTGCGATGGTATTATTTCCAATGGATTATCTAGTGATGATGTATGGGTACTAGTAATCAAACTTATGGGGTTAAAACTCCATCAAATACTCCTATAGGTGACCAAATTACTACTAAATAAGATTATGGTCCATGCATGGAGGCTAGAAGGTCACCATACAAGACTAATTTTGATAATGATATTCATGATAAGGATCTTTATCCTCTTTGAATCTTTCTAGGTAGTGGAAAAACATTGTTTTTTGCATATTTTTCAATCCTTTCCTTCACAAACCCTCATAAGGTGCTATTTGTAGCTGTAGTTAAGTGAGTAGTTGGTGTGTAACTAAATGTGGCTAGGTGGTTGGTGGGGAAATAAATGTGGCTAATTTAGTTAAATACTTCTTAGAGGTAGTAAAAATCCTTTGAAAACCTTCAAATGATAACCCTTAAATCTGGCTCTAGCTAATCTCTCTCTCAATCTATAAAATGATGCCCTCAACTCGATCCTAGTAAATAAAGAGTACTATCTTAAAAATGTAGTCATATGTTAGTTTGAAAAATTATCGCCTAATATTTAGGATCTAAATGAGTGGATCTCCTTACAATGGAAACCTATTTTGAAAGGTAAATTAGAACTTTATTCTTTTGTAAAAGGTTTTTCTACTACTATTTTTCTGTTTTCTTTGGATAAAGATCTTATTCTTGGGCATCAATGGAGCTGAAATCAACACCATATATTTATGAAACCTTGGGATCCAAATTTTAACACCCTTACTGATACTTTATCCTCTAGACATGTATGGATCTGTCTCCTAAATCTTTTCCTCCATTTTTGGGTTAAATCTTGAATTAATGTTATTGGTAGCTCCATTGGCAAATTCATATGGATTGATTCAGCCACAAATTTACTTTATCATACAACATTTGACATAATTTTATTTTCATTGGTACAATGCTTGACTTCTAGTCTCCATAGATCTAACACTATAAGATCAAGTATGGAGTCAATTACTGGATTACGAGGGACTTCCTTTTAGGTGTTATAGGTGTTTTAACACTAGTCATTTATATTTTGATTATCATTCACTTAAAAAAATAAAAATGGATCTGACTTGGTGGAAGAATTCTTCTTTAGAACTTCTTACATTTTGTGGTCTAGAGTATGATTGTAGAGATTTAACAGATTGAGAAGAAGAGATGGATATAGGGCTTGTTTTTGAACAACCTGATACATAGTAAGAGATAAAAAAGGAAGATAATTTTATTTAATTTAATTCAATGCATCTTCAATATGGTAATTTTTAAAAATTTTATGAAGAATCCATAGTTTCAATCATCACATCCTCAAGTGAATTAAAAAAAAAAAACATTTTGGATAGTAAGGATTTTGACCTGAGTTTGTTTAATCTTGAAGAAGGTTTGCAGAATGTTCTTTCTCCTAGAACTTATAAGGATGGTAGAGGATGGATTGAAGTTAATAAAAAGAAGAAAATAGATAAGCGGAGGTCCAGACTTCTAACAAGTTACTCTTTTCATGAGGGCCCTAAAAAAACTTCATGGAAGGTGGAGGCATGGCTTGAAAGACTAGAATGAAATAGACTAAAAGAAAGTAGTTTCAACCGAAGATAAATTTTTAACAATAGTAATAAGGGTAAAAAGAGGATAGATTCATCACTTTTGAACCTTAGATCTCAAAAGCTTAATGATTTGCATAGGTCATCTATGTGAACTAGGAATTTGACATAGAGGGGAGGTTAATCTTGTGTTAGTCTCATAAAACTAGTGAAATGAACACAGTAAAGGCTTAACACATCTAGTCTAGACACTAGAAAGAGCTTAGTAATAGAACTAAATGAAAGGATAATAAAAACATAAAATAAACAAGTCATTTACCTTCCTTGATATCTTCTAATGGATTTGTGGAGTGGCTTACTCAGCTTGTGCAATAAAAAGTCTTTGACAATGGAGGTTGCTTAGCTCCTTATCTCCTTGCCACCTTGGCTTTGATGTTGTTTGGGTTAAGATTTGAGCATGGTAATACTACTTGCATTAGTGTCATGGAGCAAATCCTGCATAATAACTCTACATTATCCAAGTTTAGAAATGAAGGGGTATGACCTTGTATTTATAGTCTTAGAAACTAACTGACACCTAAGGTGAGTTAAGGTTATGTTTAAACATGAAATGGGTTCAAAATAACCTTATGTGAGTCAACACTAACTCCATTTGATTTAATAATTGTCAAATAATTATGATTTGCAATTACTAGGCATGGCTTTCAAATTAGATATTTTAATATATTTTCAAAGAGCTTGACAACTCATAAAGTCAATTATGAAAGGTTAGGATATTTTGAATTTTTTTTATAGATAGTCATTAATTTCAAATGGATAATTCAACTAGGTATTTAATCTTGTTTAGCTTGTTAATTGATTTTGATTAGCCTTTTAGTTAATTCAATATTTAACCAAGTGTGTAAGTGCCTCACTTAATATGTCCATAGGCAAAATTGACAGTTCTGATGTTGTAAGGTGAATAGAGATGAATCCATGAGAGGTTATTATTGCATATGGTAGGAACCCCAATTATTGATGTCTTAATGTGATTCTGAGATATGATGAATGATGTGCAAGAAAAGTTGAGATGTTTAGTGATTCCTAGAATTAATTTACAATGGTTGGTAGGAATCAGTTTGAATTCTAGTTGAAGGCCAGTTGTGGCCATTTTTAGGTGTCTACAATTGACAACTATTTTTTAACTATTTTTTGTATTTTTGTATTTGATGTTCTATTTCATGTTGTAGTGCTACCAAGCATACTATACTATTTGACTTCTTAGGCCTTGGTTTTTTTTTTCATCTAAGTTCAGGGTCCCTATTTACAAAAAAAAAAACTCCCTTTACTCATAATTAATTTAAAACAAATTAGTTTAATATTATAAAAATCCACTTAAGAGAATTAAATAAAATATGTATATGTTTAAGGGGAAAAAAAATATATGTTTAAATAAATTAAGCTTAGTTTGAAAATCAAGTTAACAAATTAGTTTAAATTAATAAAAATAGTTTAATAAAAAATATTAATATTATTAAAAAATTAACTTTTTTTTCATTTCTCATTGAATATGTTGGAAAATGGGACCAACATGTCAACCATAAATGACACTTATAACAAAACTATCAATGGCAATCTAATATTCCCACCCAGATTGAAATTAAACTCAATCTCAGTTTGATCCTTCTCTTCGCTTGGTCTTTGACCCTATCCCGAGTCTGGTCACTTCCTAAAGAAATTAGTATCTGGTGTGCCAAGGAAGGAGGCTCTCAGTACTATTAGTGTTGTGCATGCAGATTTCATCGTTAATGGGAATGGGCCTATGTTTCATTCAATTAAGGAGGGTGGCATATCTAAAACTTTTGTTGAAGATATTTCACAACACCTTGATCAAGTGCTTAAACCTCTGACCCCTGCAGAGAATCCCTCAAAGTGTCACTCTCTGGGGTTGCCCTTGTTGATGTGGTAAAATATGAAGCTAAAATTGGAAGATGTGTATCATCTACAATTTCATTAAGAGTATGCCAACCCTTTTGAGCCTCTCTAACTTGATTCAGCAACTTTGGAAACCTATTCTAAAAGCATATTTGGTTATCCACCATTGTGCTAAGGCATTTTGCATCATAGTTTTTAATGACATCGAGGACTAGAATAGGATTTAGGATGGTTATTAGGTTGTTTACGATGACTTGATTTTGATGAATCCCTGGTACCTAGACTTTAATCCCTTGTTTGAGAGTGTTAAAATTAGACCAATTTAGGTTAGATTGCCCTATCTCCCTTTCCAATTTTGGATTGGTTCCTCCCTTAAAGATAACAGAAACTCATTTAGTGGAATTTTTTTGGTTGACTCTTCATCTTTGAACCTTTGTCGTAAAATTTTTACTAGAATCCTTGTTGTTATTGATATTTCAAAAATATCCCAGTTTCCTTGGAGTTGCTTATTGGGGATCACTCATGGGATCAAGTTCTTGATTTTGATAAGTTCCCTTTATGTTGTTACAAATTGTTCAAAATGGGCCTTGTGGTGGAATCTTGTAGAAACACCATGAGTAAAAGGGTAAACTCCTAGTGTAAGGATTCCTCTAATCATCTTCATTTTATAGGTTCAACTAGTTTTGGTGTTCCTGATATTGCATCTGACTCAGTTTTGGATCTTTGTGAGGATGACCTATTGGACTTTAGAGATTATCCCCTAAATTTTCATTTGAATCAAGATGAAAAACTAGGAAATTCTTTCATTTTGAATAAATTTTTTTAGGCAACTTATTGTAAGCCCTAGTAGGCTGCCAAGTCAATCTCTTCCCTTACTTCAAGATTTTTTTCAACTCATGGGTGATCTCCAAATGAAACCTCTTTGTCTTCTAAATCATTGGATTCAGTTGGACTATTGAATTCCCAACTACTGGACAAGAATGTAAGTTGGATTAATTTCTATATGAAGTGGAGAAGGAAAAATAACTCTTCAATCTAGTAAGAAAACTAATTTTAAGGCAAAAGTGAGTTGATCCCCTTGGGTTCTATTTATCTAATTATTTTATTTTTAGTCCCTTATATTAGGATTTTGGGTATATTGCATATATAATATTGAATGCATTTGAGGTATATTGAATACCATTATCACATCTAAGCCATTTCAAAAGAAATCCTAACTGCTTCTCACCAAATGCTTTGAATTTTTTAAAACATTTCTAATGCATATGATTTATCTTTGATAAATAAACAAGGCCGTTCTAAAAATATCTTCAATAAGGGTAATGAAATACCTTATCCCTTTGTGTGTCACTATTTATATTAGACTATAAATATCTTAATGTTTGAACTCCATTTTCTACTTAACTCTTGTCTCTCCTTTCTTTGAGAAAGGTAATCTATGTTTATTTCCTAAATAGTAGCCTTCACATGCTCCCAACTCAACTAAAAAATGAAAATTTAAATATTCGACAAAATGCTCTCTTTAAAACACTAAGTGAATGTGTATTTTCATGTCTAAATCTATGATGATAAAGCATTGAATTTGATCTTTCATTATAATTTGTTGGAAACACTTCAAGTACCAATGCACATAACTTTATATTTCCATTACTAAATACCTTAGCAAAAATCAGTACTTCTTTATCCTTTAGTACACACCCCTTTTTGTCAAACTATACAAATATTCTTGCTTCGATAATCTTACTTACTGACAAATGACTTTTTTAATAAAGTAGGGGCATACCAAATATCTTGGATTTATTTATGTGCACTATCTAACATCTTCAATAAGATATTTATATATCCCATTATCCATGCTTGTTGTCATCTCCAATATTTACAATTTTCCTTTTGATTGCTTTTTCATATCACATAAACCAACATTTATCAGGTGTCATATGTTGAGTTATATCTGAATGTAAATACTAACACTTTAAAACATCAATTTTTGTGGATGTAATGACTAAAAAAAATGTTCTTAATCATTACTTGAAGTCATGTTAGATTCAATTTTCTTCCTTTTATTTCCTTCCTCTACCCATGCTAACCAGTTTATGCATTATTTCTTAAAATGTCTAGGAGCCCCATATAAAAAGTAAGTTTTATTCATTTTCTCTTCTTTTGTGTCTTCTCCATTCTTTGAGATGTTGGATAGGGAAGGATGAAATTTTATTTCATTATTATTCTTTGGTTTGCACTTATAAATTGATGAAAATAATTTCGTAGGCTTCTCATCATTAAATCTCACATCTTTTTTTCTGATTTCTTCTTAAAGTAGAGATGTTATTACTATAGGGAAATCCAATTAGCTTGAGTGCTCAATGGTACTACCAATTTAGAATAGGATTCTGGTAAACTCCCATGAAGTGCCATAACATTGTCTTCTTCTATAATCACTAACCCACACATTGCCAATTTATCTTTGAGAGGCTTAAACTAGTTTGTGTGGTTTGATATATTCTATTTCCTATATATTTAACTAGAAAAAACTTCTTCAAAGTTATAATATTTTACTAGCATCATTTGACTCATATAACTTACATAATTGATCCCAAGCATCCTTTGCTACTTTTGCCTCACATTTAAAAGTAAATTATCACTCAAATGCAAAAGTATACATGAACGACCCTACCTTGCTTTGCCTCTTACTTACTAATCAAATATTTACCTTTGGTAGGTTCAATCTTCGTCCGTTCAACTATTTTTAGTAGGGCCTTATTTATCAAAAACATCTTCATTCAAAGCTTTCCATAGATTGAATCCAACACTATAAAATAGTTCTATTATCCTTTAAGAATCCCCTAATATGGATTCCGCCATTTATCTATCTTAAATTTTTTGATACTTCTATATATGGCTTCAAACTCCATGCCTTCAGGAACTCAAACATCAATTCAACAATGTTGTATAGTGTGGCTCTGATACTATGAAGCTATAATAAAAATAGTTAAATAATTTAATTCATTGAAAAATACAAAAAATATAGAGTATATCAATGCCAAACTCTAAATATATGTTTTCATTCATCTTATCTAACTTGAAACATTAATACAATAAGAAAAACATAGGAAGTAGATCCATGCTCATACACTACTAATCTAAGTACCCTATATTTGTTCATTAACGTACACACAAACTCTCTAATAGATACATATGCACCCATGTGATATGTTGTCTATAACTAAAATATAAAATCCTAAATACTAGTTTTTCTCTTCTAACAAGGATTTGATAGTTTTCCTTATGACTCAATTAGAGGCATTGAAAATGTTTCACTTTTGTCAGAGTATCCTCCAAAGATAATCACTCTATGTTTAGCTCCATAGATAGTTATCCCAGGTTCAACCTATCTTCATCATAAACAATTATTATATTTATCATTATATTATAACTAATCTAGTTAAAATAATCCTAAAGAATAGTCAAAGTAAAAATATTTATAAAAAATTTTGGATGTATTTATTTAAGATATATCTACTAAGTTTTTATTTAAAGTTAATGGAAAAAAGAAGTATAAAATTGTGAAATTTTTATTTGAGATATCATTATGAAAAATATAAAAAGTGATTTGTTTAAAAGTCCATCAGAAAGTACATAATTTGAATATTTGTATAATGAGTAATAAAGTTATGAAATCTAGGGTTATATAGGGTTTTATAAAAGAAATAAATTCATTTCAAACAATTTATTGATTAAAAAATGTTCATCAAATTTAATTTTCATTTTTTAATTTTAATTTTTTAATTTTTATTTTTTACAAATTTAAATATAAACTAAAATTAGTAAATAATATTATATTTATAAGTAAAACCTCCCTCCAGAGGAAGGGTGGTTTAAGGTCAATTTTAACATAGCGTCAAGGGATAACCTTTAAAAATTTAAAGTCGGGGTTATTATAAGATGTCACCGAGTCATTTTTTTCAAAGTGGCCATTATTAGAATTAATATAAAAAACATAGCATAAGTTGATGCCTTAGTTCTAGGGATGAGACTGGCTCTAAAAGAAAACATTAGGAAAGATATAAATAGAGGGAAACTCTCTCATAGTCATTGAAGGTATCAAACATAACAAAAGTTTGAACTAGAGATTGAACTAAAGATTGAACTTAAAAAACTAGTATAATATATAAAATAAACAAAATAATATTTTTACCAACGAAATAGAATTTAAAAAGTCCAACGAAACAGAATTTAAAAATTTAAAGTGGTTAAAAGAAACTTAAATAAAAAATATATTAAACAAAATAATATTCTTACCAATAAAGTAGAATTAAAAAAGTTAAATTAAAAAAATAAACTAATCAGAATAAAAAAAAGTTAAATTATTTGAAACAAAGTTAAATAAAAAATATATTGAAAAAATAAACTAAACTAAATAATAATATTATTAGAGAAATAAAATTAAAGAAAAATATGTTATTTTAATCTTTTTTAGAAAGGAGAAACAAAATTAAAACACAAACTTAAAAAGTAATAATCTAATGCAAAACCTCAATATATTATTTTTTAAAAGTTTGTTTCTCAATTTTATTTTATTTATATTAATTTTTAAATGTTTTTAAAAAATGGATAACAAAATAAATATAATAATATATTTAAAATTATATATGTTAACCTTTTTTTGTAGAAGATACAAAAATGAAATAATATATTAGAATTTTTAGGCCTCTTAAAATAGAAAAAAAACTAAATAACGAAAATAATATAATAACTTTCTTAGAAGATAAAAATAAATTAAACAAAAAAAATATTATTATTGATAAAACAAAATTAAAAAAATAGATTATTTAAAATAAACATAAATAAGTAATATATTAAAAAAAACTAAACAAAATAAAAATTAATATATTAAAAAACAAACTAAACAAAATAATAATTTCATTAAATAAAAATAAATAAATAAATTAGGTTAATTTAACTTTGTTTAGAAGGTAGAAATAAACTAAAAAATAATATGCTAACCCTTAACCTTGGAATATTATTTTTTTGTTTGTTTTTCAATCTTAATTTAAAATAATAATATACTTAAAAATATATATATATATATATATATATATATATATATATATATATATATATATATATATATATATATATTGATTTCTTTTGGAAAAGAAAAACAAAATAAACAACATAATATATTTACCTTTCTAAACCTTTTCCTAGAAGGGTGAAACAAACTAAACAAAATAATATGTTAATCTTTTTTTAGAAGGGATAAACAAATTTAAAAAATAATATGTTAAAAAAATAAACTAAACAAAATAATATTCTAATCTTTTTCTAATCTATTTTTTAGAAAGGAGAAACAAACATAAAATAAATAATATATGAAAGAAATAAATTAAATAAGATAAAAATTTTACCAATTAAATAAAATAAAATAAAAAATAGATTATTTTAGAAAATCCTAAAAGAATAATATGTTTGAATTAAGATAACCTCACCTTTAATAATTAATGTGAAAACTAGCCTCAGATATATTAGAAGGCCCAGATCTCCTCCCTAATTGGAAATAGGAAAGCAAAAACAACTTAAAATAAAGAACCACCAAAGGATTGGGTCTCTTCCTAATTTGGAATAACAGACCAAGAGAACCTTAAGGACCCATCGAAGAGAATATACCACCAATTTTGATAGGACCAGGAACTATCAGGAGAAGAGCAAATATAATAATTGATTGGTACAACAACCAACCCATTTTGACAGGGTTAAAATCCAACCTAGGTTTTGAGCCCAGATCACATGGAACCCTCACTTGGGATCTATGACATTTGATTGATATGGTGACCAACCTATTTTGTTGGATCAGGAACCAGTGTGGGAAGAAAGAGATATAGGCCCAGTTTTCATAAAAAATTAATAGAGCTTCTAGAGAATTAACAAATTGATTTTGACTAGATCAATAACCAAAAAATAATATGTTAAAAAAATAAATTAAATAAAATAATATTCTAATTGAATAAACAAAATTAAAAAAAAAAATAGATTATTTTAACTTTTTGAAATGAGAAACAAAATTTTAATTTTTTTTAATGCAATTTTATAATTGGTAGATTTAGTTTTTGATTTTTTAAAGTAAAAAAATAAAAAACTTTTTAAAATATTACTTTAATCATGTGAGATTTAATTTTTATTTAAATAATAATAATAAATTAGATTTTGTTTAAATTTTAAAAAGTAGTTTTTTTTTTTTTTTTTTTTTTTTTTAAAAAAAAATCTAAGTTTAGGTATTAGTAGATTTTCTTTTTAAATACTTTATGGAGAGGACTCTAAGTTATTCAAAATAAATAATAATAATAATTACAATTACAATTACAATAACAATAATAATAATGGAGGAAAAACAACTTATAAAAAATATATTTTAACTTTTAAAAAATAATAATAAATTAAATAAAATAATATTAAGAAACAACTTAAATATAAAAAATTTATAATAATAATATATGAAAAAAACATTTTTTTTTCTAAAATAAAATAATAAATTGAAAATAATAATATGTTAACCTTTTCCTAGAAGGGAGAAACAAACTAAACAAAATAATATACTAATTTTTTTAAGAAAGGAAAAATAAATTAAACAAAATAATATGCCAACCATTTTTAAAAAGGAGAAACAAATTTTAAAAAATAGGTAATATGTTCCCAAAAAAAATTAGTATGTTAAATGAAAAAACTAAACAAAATAATATTCTAACATTTTTTTTAAAAATGATACATGAATTTCATATATATATATATATATATATATATATATATATATATAAACTACATAAAATTATATTTTAACTATTTTCTAAAAGGACAAATTAACATAAAAAAATTAATATATTTAAAATAAATAAATAAATAAAATAATATTTTATTCTTTTTTAAAAGGGAGAATCTATAAATAAGACTTAGATTGCAAATAAAGGTTGACACAACAGGGAAGCAGTAGGAAATGAAGTTGATGCAAGAGGAAGTGATGTTGAGAGAGGAATTTCATAAGGGGTTATTAACTCCTCTTGCATTTTATTTTTGTTTAAGTGCGTTATACATTGATATATCCTACAAGCGTTTCAACATAACAAAAATAATTGTTTTTTTCCCATTTATTATCCAAGCATGTGATGATTTAGCAAATGACTCCTATAATCTATAACATCTCAATTTACATCATGATAGAGCTCAATGATATTTTTTTACTACAGAACCCAACAAAAAAAAACTTACAAAATATTAATCCATTTACCTACATAAATTCTCTTTGAAACCATTCCTTTAACATTCTCAAACAAAAAAATGCTTTCAATTGTTTGAAACCAGAAGCTCTGGCAGAAGAACATCCAAATAAACATCTGCCTAAAATAATGAATGTCTATGAGTCTAAATATCAAGCTCTTCTTAAACCCCCAAAAATAAAAACTCTCATGGTAAGAAAGAAAGATGCTTCTGGGATTTCTTTGGACTCTCTCCCAATGGGCCAAGCTAGGGATGTGTGCCATTTTTGTTTCTCATGTTAATTTTATTCTTGTTGCATATGGTAACTGACAAAATCTTATTTTTTAGCACCAACACCACAAACAACAACATGGGTGGACTATCAACAAATGAGGGATGCTAGAATCACTGAAATTACATTGTTTCATCCATTTAACAAAAGGATGATCTAAAACTAATGATCGCTTGCATTGTGTGGAGAAAACTTTGAATCATGCATGGTAACTTCAGATTCCCCTTGTGGTGGAAGCCATAGAGATCCTCTACCTCTTCTAGAAGATATGATGAATTTTGTGTTCTCCATCCCCATGCCATTTAATGTTATATTATATCATCATCTTAGACGATCCTTCTAATTTTTTGGTGTCATGAAATGTACAATAAATTCTCCATTAAAGTAACAATTCTTTTTGTTGAGTGTCCATCCCATATCATACCAATGAATTTTTTGCTCCTAAATCTTATGAAATAACACCAAACACACATTAAGAAATGATTAACAACCTTAATTTTCTATAAAATAGAGAAAAAAATAAGGTGTAAGATCTTACCATCACTCACGAGAGAAGGAGAAGGTGCTTGAGAACTTTCCAAAGGCCTTAAATAATACCATCAAGGATCTATTAGTATTGGTATAACCTATCAATGGACATAATAAAGGAAAGATATTTTTGAAGGAAGAAAAGGAAAATAATCTCCCTCCTCATAGTTTCACCATAGCTTGTTCACCACATTGAAAACTTCCTTGTTTAGTAAATACCACAATTCCACAAAACCACCACTTTTGCATGGCTATGTGGCATGCTTTGTAATGGCTGTCATTGCTACCTGCATGACAAATGGTGAACACATGTCAAGAATCTTTTGTTAACATCGATTCCACATATATTTTGTTATTTTTTCTTCCATATGAAGCTACATATGTGAGATTCTTCCTATTGATTATTGTTTCCTTATTTTTATTTTTTCAAGGTTCAAATAATACTCATTAATTGTATTATGAAATAAATTATAATATATAACATGGAATAGAGACCAAAGATCCATTAATTAATGAAAAATTGATGGCAACCGTTCATCTACCAAGCTCAAATTATAGTCATTGATCACTTAATCATAGGTGAAAGCTTTAAATTCATGTTATGGTGCCAAATCAATCATAGTTTTTAATATATAAAATATGATATTGGTCATCAATTGGGTAGAGAAATCATGTGATGAAAAGTAGTCATTTTCCTTTGGGCCAATAAAAATATTATATCTTTGAAATTAATTAAATGTACCAAATATTGAAATTTGATAATTTTAATTTTGTCTAGGCATGTGTGTGGATAATGGAATCAAAGATGGATTTTTGCCCATATATTTTGATTTAGGGATTTGTTTGGCATGCCATTTGTCTTGTTTGAAATCTCATTCGAAGAGTTACACACATGTGTTACTTAGATTGAAATATGTGTAATGTTTATAGTGTGTTAGATTAGTTGACCTAAAAATAAAAAGAAAAAATTTACCAAAAAATTATAAATTAAAATAATTTATTGTTATAGTAAACTGAGTATAAACTACTTTTAACTAACCTCCAACTTTTCTTACACCATAAAAACAACTACTAATTTTAATCACATTAAGGATCATGTTTGGAACATAAAATTTATTCACATGATTTTTATCTTCATGAAAACAGAGATATGATTATGTAGGTAAGCTTCAAAGATACAATTACTCAAGTAAAAGAGACAGATTATAAAAATGCCAAATAGTCTGCATGGATAAAAAACAACCAACATGATTATTAATAGTAGCAAGTTTGCTACTATTATAAACCCCTAATTCAAAATATATTTATTTATTCCCGAAACTAAAATGGTTAAACACAAGACATTAAAAATGATACGATTTAATAATAATATCATTTATAAAGATAAATAGCATTCAAAATAAATGGAAACATCTATACAGTAAATAAAAAAATCAAATTCAATCAAAAGCTATTATGAATCAGGGAGTTCTATTTGATTGTGTGAGATCATTCCCATGATTCTCTATCTACCCCCAAATTTCATGATTGACCACCCTATCCTTTATGATTCTCTCTTTATAGACTATACGGCAAGGAAAAAGATGATATTTATTTTTCATCCAGCTCAGACATGTAGAAAGAGTAGAACTAGTTCATTTTGCCATACGTTTCAAAAAAAATATGAAAGAAGTAAATCAAAGTTAATGCTATTAATAAAACTATAATATCAAAATAAAAATACACAATCATTAATCATTAATCATACATTTTCTATTGAATTAATATGTTGAAATTAAAGATTCAAAATAACAAATACAACAAGACTTCATAATCATGGCAATCACAAAAGACCAATTTGAATATTCCATGTAATTTGATAATATAATCTATTTATTAATGACAAATATTGTTCGTTATGGGTAGGATGGGTTCTAACAACTAGTATGATCATCTAAGTTTCATGTTGCAACCATTCTATATTCATTTATTAATCAAGAAATTATTTTTGTCAAACTCAACTTTGTAACTTTATTTTTTGATTTGACTAATTACAAGAAGATTTTTCTTGAAAGGAGGAACATATTTTATATGATTAAAATATTATATTTCTCCATTATTAATCTTAACAAGAACAACATTATATCCTTCTATGTTATATGTAGAATCATCACCAAACAATATCTTTTCATTTTCACACTCTTCATTTTTTATGATAGATTTGAAACTATCTTTTTAAATGCTATATTTTGACTTGCACTTATCTATCTACCGAACATTGTTTGAAATAATATGAGCAAATAGAGATGCAATGAAGAGTTTACTTTCATTTTATCTATGAGTTTTGATATTATTAGTTTGTTTTCTTGGCCAATTTTGAATTTTCTATTTTTTGGACACCCATCAAAAAACACCCCATTTTACTATAATTGTAGCACTTGAATTTATTATTTTGTTGTCTCCTCTTGTCCTCTCCTTGGTTCATCCTTTGCTTAGAATGCATAGCCGTGTTTCCTCGATTATGTATTATGTTTCCTTTGAACGTACCTCCTAAAATGTAAGGTTTCTCGTTAGAAGTAGGTTCCTCAAATTTTCTTTTAAATCTCTACTTTAAAAAAAAAAAAAAAAAAAAACTCACTTAATTCTTCAAATGATAAGTCTCAATTTATCAACCACTTATAGAGATGTGATTAGATATTCATGTGTTTTAGGAATATTTTTAAGATTTATCTCAACAATCAACTTTTCTTCAAGAGTTGATGAGCCTAAGTGTTGTCTTGAAATGTTTGACAATAAAATGAATTCAATCACAGAAACTCCAGTCATTGATGTCAATCAACTTCCCTTCAACATTCTCTTCAATAATTTCTAACTGATTTTTAATCTTACTTAATTTTATAAGATATCATGTAACATATTGTTAATTTTTCATTCTTAAATTATGTAATTGTTTCTTGATATACAAAACTCTAATCTTTGTAGGCTTCTCAAATATTTACTTTAATAGTTCCCAAACTTTATGTACATTATTAATATCTTGAAACTGTAATATAATTTTAACAACTATAAATATATCAACAGCGACCAATAATTTATTATCCCTTTTTCTATATTAAATCTATTTTTAAAAGGCACTTTTTTTTTTTTTTTTTTTTTAACATATTATCATAAATATTTTACAGCAATACATTCTTCGCATTATATTTCGAAAGAGAATATTTTTTTCATCTAATCTAAAATTGGACATTAAACTACTTAAAATAAAAGTCATGATTTCATAAATATTAAAACGCAAACAAAATCACTCTCAAATGTAAAATCTCCACACCCCACCCGCCGCGCCTTCTCTCCCCCCGCCAATCCCCACCAAAAAGAAAGAAAGAAGAAGATGAAACCAATAAGAATATGAACAAATTAAATATGTAGCACCCACAATTTTATTCATCTCTTAAACAAACAGTATCCAATTCATTTGCTTATACTTGAGAAACCATCCACAACTTGTTACAACTAATTACTAAAACCGATCCCTCATATAATTGAGAAAACATTACTTCACATAATACTATCAGCAAAATTTTATTTTTATTTTTAATATGATTCAACTGTTACCATTTAGAATACCTTAAGAAAAGGATTATCTGACTTTTAAAGTTTGACCTCTCAAGATAGATGCCTCAGTCTTGGATGATGGAAGGCCCCAAAACACTCTAGTCTTTCCTGTTTTTACAGTTCTTTCCTTATAGCAGTGACTATAAACTCTCACAAATAGCTCTGTTGTCATGGATTACCTTGAGTTTGCAACTGTAAAAGTTTCCAACAGAGTTTCTCTGATGCCATAACCTCCTTTGTTTTTCAACCATTATTAACTCTTTAAAATAGTCTGCAAATGCTCTGATCAGCACCACATAACACTTATAATCGACCACTCTAAACTTAAGCACACCGAAAGAACATTACGGCTTTGATATTATATCAGAAAAAACATATTAAAAAAATAGAGTTTGGCATGGAATGATGTGTGCTATGCCTGTATAATGAAGATTTGAAATAAAAAATAATAGTAGTTTGGTCGATTATCAATTGTTGTTGGTCTGTGTCAACCACAGATGTCTCTAGAAGTATGTTGTGCTGTTGACTGTCAACAAAAATAAACTGATTTTCTAACCGTGAATAGAACTAGAAAGGGCTAAATAGTGATATAACTATGTAATTATTACATGTTGATTATGTGTTTAGAGTAAAATACATGTATATTTTAAGTTTAGGCTTACAGTAATGCTGAGAATTACATATTAAGTGTGTTCCATAGCAAATATACATACAATATTTATCGATCATTTATGGATGATGTATTATTAGTCATGAAGGGATTAAACTATCTTTTTTTTACCAATCAAAATTTTAAGCTTTACAATAGTTAATATGTGCATTTGTTAACCAAAAAAATATGGAAAAACCTATTTAACTAAATTTTGACTGGTCAAGACTATCAATATGTTAATATAGAGTAGGGTGCCGACGTTATCAATAGTAACTTTTAGATTTGCTACCAATCAAAACATATATTTTGTCACTCATGTCTCAAAAAATTAGGGTTATGTATATTTTAGATCTACGTGGTGGCGAGCAGTAGCAGGCCTTCCAAAAATGTATGTTGGCGAGTGGTAACAGGACTATCAAGCAAGTAAAGAGGGTGGTGGCCAACGCTGATTATTGTTATTATTTTCACAAGTTTGGTGATGGAGGTTGTTACAATATATTTTTCTGGTATAGAATTTTTTTTTCATGGTTTTAAAAAATGGTAAATATGGGTTTCCATCTTTGTAAGGAAATGGTTGTATATGGCTTCTTTGTAGACAAGCACTTTTGTGGAGTATCATGCAATCCACACAGGTTTCAGTGTATTTTTATTCCTCAGAGCATAAGTGTTTGTTTTAGCGGCTTCCATGTAGCCACCAAAGAAGAGTATCTCAAGGAAGAGAGTGGCAGTGGGCTCAGTCATTCCTAATAACATGGATGCCAAGCATGAGAGCCTCATACATGACTATCTTCAACTTCAAGATGTAAGTTTTCAAACCCTAGATCTAAAAATCCCTGTTGTAATTTTATTTTATTCAAGATGTAAGGTTTCAAATCCTAGGTCCAAAGTTTCCCTTGTATTTTATCCCTTAAATTTCAGCTGCTTGTTTTATCTCAGAGGTTTGATTTGAGGGTTTTGCTTATTCTTCTCTTGATTTTACTAAAAATCATAGGATTTTGTTGCACTGAAGGATCAAGTAAATGTAGCGAAGATTAGAAATGGGACCCTTAGAATCCACGAATAATGATGTCATTATTGTCACTACAAATCCAACCACTGCGACATACTTTGAATCTAATTCATTACACTCAGAACCTTAAGTCTTTTCCTGCAAATACTACCAGAGAAAATTCTATAGCTTGGAGTCCACCAAAATGCCCACAACGGCCAAAGGACCTTGGCCACAAGAGGGCAAAGAATTGGTGCATTCACACACATGAACTTGAGTAGGGCATCTTTGCCTCTTCATGGCTCTTCAGAGACCCAAATCAACAGATCTCTAGACATAAAAGTGCATTTGTTAGTTCACAAACCTTGTTACACAACAAAGCTAGGGGGTTGCCTTTGAGCCACCATGGATGGTCAAGGCCTTCGATAGAACAACAACCAACTATGGGAAAATATGTTGCATTGTAATGTCCCCTTCTCTATAGGCATTACTTCTTGGGTGAGTTTAGCCTATTATCGACCCTCGTAGGCTAAGGCGAGATGGATAAAGGGTCCAGTCGACAGTTATCCATTTTTTGGTGGGCTCTACATGATCATTTTGAGTTGTTCCCCTTGGGTTTATGGAAGCTTCGACACCTAGAGGGTGTAACTTTATAATTTAGTGTTATAAAGTTACTTTATGAAGTTATAACTTTATTTTTAAAATAAAGTAATTTTATAAAAGGGGAATATAAAATAAATTAAAATATAATTCTAGAAGCTTCTTGGAGAGGTTAAAGAAAAAGTATAAATAAGACCCTTGGGCAAGCTTCTAATCATCTTATGTTAAGTATTTGATCATTGTGTGATTGTGGAGCCTAGGGTTTCTGCAGAATTCCATTGGAGACAAACAACTCCATTGAAGGCATAATTGAGGGTGTGAAATATCACCTTAAGGGTTGGAATAGAGGAAGGAGTACTCAGCTTCTTCATTTGAACTTCATTGCTAAGGTTTGGAGAATTGTTTTTTTTTGAAGAAATATCATTGCAAGTTACATGGCAGCCATGAAAGAATTCGATTTGATCATGTATGAGGGAGTTTGGAGTTGTTAGAGCCTTCTTTGGGATCGGCCTTGTCTATAGAAGGCATTGGTGGCACTTTTGGAGCAATTCATGGGAGTTTGAAAGGCCATTGTTGAAGAATTGTAGGTCTGCAAATTTACTTCAGACTTCACATATTGGTTCGATTTGCTTTGATGAAGCCATATTTCCAACATCCAACCATTTGAGGAGGAGTGGCTGGGATGGAGGAAGATCTGAAGGGAAGTTTGGGGGTCTATATCATTGCAATTTATTTATATTTCATCTTCCAACAAAGTTCAAGTCTGCAACTTAGTGAGGGGTCGATTTTGGTCTTAAAAGCTTCCAAAAAATATCATACACACCCCAGAAGGAGTGGCCAGCCTCAAGGAATCTTCCCATTCAGTTTGGTGGCATTTGGTGCATGATTTGTGACAATATTAGGGTTTGATATGATCTCTGGAAGTCTAAAGACAACTCAAAAATTTACATCATTTGGAGGCATTCATCATTCTGTGTTGAAGGGGACTCATCTGCACCATTTGTACTAAGGTTCCTCTTATCTTATTGCTTGTATGTGGTCATTTTTCCTTTTATTGTAAGTCTGAAGCACATTTATATCAGACTAATTTGTACTCAAAAAATTGAATTAAAAGGCATTGAGTTGGCTACAATTTGCATTGTTTATTATTGCTATATTGTCTACTTTGTTTGTTTATCAATCTATTGTTCAAGACTCGTAAAAATATCTGTAAAACACATTGAAAATCAATTAGACTAGCAAACTAAAAATACAGACCAGCAAGTGTTTGACAAAATTCCCAAGCATTAAAATAAAAAAAAATTGACAAATTTCAGTCACTATTGGTTGGGGTTTTTACAGTGGTATTAGAGTAGTTTCCTACCATCCTTTGGGTCAGAAATCATCTTAATTTATGCAACAAAGTGATAGTACCAAGAGATATACAGCTACAGAAGAAAGGAAATAGACACAAGACACATTATCAGCAGCTGTAGCAGCAAGGGGTAAAGAGATTGGTGGCCCTATGGAGGAAAGAAGAGAAGGAAGCCCTCTAAGAAATAGAAGAAGAGATGATGATAGAGAGATACTTGATACTTTTAGGAGTTTAAGGGATGGTCAGCAGTAGGTATCTCGGGTACTTGAGTAGCTTGAAAACACTCTACAACAGTTGGTCTTACCGAGAAGGCATCCCCAATATCATGATGATGAAAGGAGCATAGCTGGTTCAAGGAGAATACTAAGAGCATCTTCCCATATTGCAAACAGACCTACACAACCCACTTTCTTAATGGAAGAATGTGCAATAGAAGAGAATGTTGAAGATGCTGAGGAGCATACCTTCCCTGATGCATATATGGCTAGTCATGATGAATGGCAACTATTGACACCAAAAGCACGAGGGCTTATGCATTTTGATCATTTTGTACAAACAAGGATGGACTACTACAGGTCTTGACAAGAGAGGAGGCCTCAGAATCATAATAAGGACCTTAAGCAAGCTACTAATAAGCTCACATTGTCCATGTTTGATGGTAGTGGCAAGATTATTACATAGTCATGGATTCATAAGTTGGATACCTTCTTCGCTCTTCGACCCATGACAGAAGAAGAAGCCATCAAGTTTGCCATGATGCACTTGGAAGGAGCAACACATAAATGGTGGTATCATGGATTGGTAACATTACAGCATAATCAGATTACATCCTATTAAGAGTTTTTGGATAGACTTGTGGAACATTTTGATAGGAAAGATCTAGAATCCTACTTCAGAGATTTGGCCCAACTCAAACAAGTTGGAAGTTTGGAGAGTTACATTGGAGATTTTCTGAAATTATAGGTGATGGTTCCTAACATCTCAGAGAGACGATTAGTGGTCCTATTTATTGAAGGATTAATGGAGCCTATGAGAGGATGGATAAAAGCCTTTGATCCTCCTGCTCTTCAGGAGGCTATGAAGAAGGCTAGGAGTATGGAACTGTCAACACCACATAATAAGTTTATATCAAAGGGATCTTCTTCATATCGAGATAATAAATCTTTCTCTAAGAAGAAGAACAAACTAGATTTTAAGGGTAAATCGGCAACACCTTTGGATCGTGACATACTCAATGAATTAAGGAATAAGAAGTTGTGTTTCTATTGTAAGGGGCCTTATGATGCAAATCATGATTGTCCCTTGAGACCAAAGGGAAAGGCTAATAGTATAATGTGGGCATAATATGAAGACTCTGAATTAGAAAAATTAGATCATCAATCTGATTCTGAAGACTCAAGAGCAGAGCAGGAGGAAGAAAAACATGAAAGTGAACATGAAGAAGCAATGAGGCATCATGATGCACACATCACTAGCATCCAATAGGAGGGTTCATTTAGGATGCGTGGGGTCTTAGCAAGGCAAAAGATAATCACTCTTCTTGATATAGGGGCAACTCACAACTTCATTGATGTTCATTTGGTTGATAGGAGAGGCATCAAGACAGAGGAATTTGAGGGGATGAGGGTTAAGGTTGCAGATGGCTATACCCTCAAATGTGAGAAGAGAATTTCAGACTTGCCCATATGATTGAACAACTATGAGTTCAAGGCAGACTTCTATGTAGTGAACATGGGTGATACTGACATGGTGCTTGGCATGAGATGGTTACATGATATTTGGGAAATTCACCCTTGATCTTATAGAGATGGAATTGTCTTTTCAGGTTGATGAAAAGAGTCATGTTCTTAAGGCAATTTGAGACTCTAGTTTCAGGATGATCTCTATCAGGAGAATGGCGAGGTTAGTAAGACATGATATGGTAGTGGGTAGCAAAATGTGTGTTGATGCCTACACAAGGGAAACAACAGAAACCTGAGTACCATCCTGATATCCAGGAGTTAAGGATTAAGCATATGAAGGTGTTTAGTGAGATTCCTCTAGGCAGACCTCCAGATCGAGGGATTGAGCATATCATCGAGTTGGAGGAGGGCACTAAGCCTGTCATAATCACTCCATATAGACATCCCAAGTGACTCAAGGATGAAATTGAAAAGACAATTAATGAGTTGCTAGCCATGGGCCATATTAGACCAAGTAAGTCCCCTTTTGCATCTTCAGTAGTACTGGTTAAGAAAAATGATGGTACATTATGGATGTGTATTGATTATAGACTCTTGAATAAGCGAACAATAAATAACATATACCCTATTCCCAGGATTGATGAGCTGATAGATGAGTTGCATGGTGCCAATTACTTCACCAAGATTGATTTGAGATCAGGTTACCATCAAATACGGGTTAGAGAGCAGGACATAGAGAAGATAGCCTTTAGATGTCATTGTGGGCACTTTGAGTTTGTGGTTATGCCGTTTGGGCTAACCAATGCACCTGCTACATTTCAGTCCATAATGAACAGAGTATTTCATTCGTAGCTACGATGATTTGTGCTTGTCTTCTTTGATGACATATTGGTTTACAGCAAGACTTGGGAGGAGCGTATAACACATTTGGATATAGTATTGGGTATTCTTGGCAAGGAGTCATTGTATGGCAAGGAATCAAAGTGTGATCTAGGTATGAATGAGTTGTTGTACTTGGGCCACATCATTAGTGTAGATGGAGTGCGTATGGACCCTGATAAGATCAGGGCAATCATTGAGTGGCCTGTCTCAGTGAACCTTACTCAGTTGCGAGGGTTCTTGGGACTTTGTGGTTTCTATCATCAGTTTGTGAGCAGATATTCATGCCATGCAGCACCTCTTATAGACTTGATGAAGAAGGGGGCATTTGTTTGGACTCAAGAAGCATAGGATTGTTTTGAGAAGTTCAAACAGATTATGACTACATGCCCAGTTCTTGCATTGCCAAATTTCACTAGACCCTTTGAGCTTTAGTGTGATGCATCAAGAGAGCATATTGGTGCATTCCTTATGTAGGACAAACATCTGATTGCTTTCTAGAGTCAGAAGTTGAGAGGCCCAGAGCGGAGCTATAGTATTTATGATAAGGAGATGTCGGCTATTATGCATGCTTTAGCCAAATTTTGTCAGTATCTTCTGGGCAGCAAGTTTGTTGTGAGGACTGATCACAACAGTTTGAGACATTTCCTAGGTCAATGGGACCTTAATGATCACCAGCAGAAGTGGGTCAGCAAACTGTAATCTTATGATTTTGATATTTCATATGTTAAGGCAACGCAGAATGTTGTTGTTGATGCCTTATCCCGTAGACCACATTTGGGTTCCATGATAGAGTTGAGAGATGATTGGAGACATCTGATTTTGGCAGAGTATGCCAAGGATGCATGGGCTTTTGGTTTCATTGAGTGGTCAATCCAGGATGAGTGGCATTCAGTTGTAAATTGTTTGATCATTTACAAAAGCAAGATTTATTTGACCCCAAGTTCGTAGGTGAAGAAATTGGTTTTGAGGACTTTTCATGATACACCCATGGTAGGACATCCCGGGTACTTCAAGACATATAGACAGATTTGGGAGAGATTCACCTAGAAAGGGCTCAAGACTGAAGTGCTTCAGTATGTGAGAGAGTGTTCAGTGTGTCAGCAAAATAAATAGGAACACTCATACCCTGCAGTATTACTTCAGCCACATCTAATTCCTGATAGGAAGTGGGAGTGCTTATCTATGGACTTTATTACGAGCTTGCCGAAAGTCCAAGGTAGGGATTGTATCTTTGTGGTTGTTGATCATTTGACAAAATATGCACACTTTTTTTTGATCACAACTACATAGGTGGCTGAGCTCTTCTTCTGTGAGATATTCCAATTGCATGGGTTACCTCAGAGTATTGTGAGTGACAGAGATAGTAGGTTCATGAGTCACTTTTGGCAGGAGTTATTCAGACTTTGTGGGACCGAGCTCACTCTGAGCATTAGTTATCACCCGTAGACAGATGGGCAGACCGAAATTGTGAACAAGTGGGTGGAGGGATATATTTAGAACTACATTGCAGGACAGCAGAAGGGATGGGTTAAGTGGATACACTTGTGTGAGTATTGCTATAATACCACTTACCATCTTTCCATTCGTATGTCACCATTCATGGCACTATATGGATATGATGCTCTTAGTTTCATTGATTTGGTCTTCAGTGATCGTAGAGTACCGAGTGCTAGGGACATGTTGCAAGATAGTTAGGATATCATGAGATCACTTCGTGACAATATTCAGAGAGCACAGAACCAGCAGAAATAATATGTAAACCAGAAAAGAGTTGAGCGGTCTCTTGATGTTGGTGATATGGTTTACTTGATGCTATAGCCGTATAGACAGTCCACTGCCAAGAAGAGTGGTGCAAAGAAACTCAAGCCATGTTATTATGGAGCATTCAGAGTTATCAGGAGGATTGGTGAGGTGGCTTATGAGTTGGAGTTACCGGCAGACAGTCGTGTGCGTAACATTTTCCATGTGTCACGCCTCAAAAAGGCGTTAGGACAACATATTGTTCCTTCATTGACCTTACCACCCTTGGATGATGAGGGTAAGCTGATTTTGGTTCCTGAGTCTATTTTGGATATGAGAGAGAGGAGCTTGCATAGCCATACTATCAAAGAGTATTTGGTCAAGTGGAAGGACTTGCCGGTAGAGGATGCTACGTGGGAGAGTGATGATATTTTACAACATCTAGAGTTGAGATTGCTTGAGGGAAAGCAATTTCAAGAGGGGCAGACTGTAATGTCCCCTTCTCTATAGACATTACTTCTTGGACGAGTTTAGCCTATTATCGACCCTCATAGGCAAAAGAGTAGGGGTGGCTAGATTTGATAACAACAATTTTGGTAGTTAATAACCTCTAAAATCCTTAGGTAGATAATAAAAACGTTCTTTTATTCTCTGCTATGATTTTTGTATGTTCAAAAGCATTATTAGAATATTTGGGCTTTTTTGTTTTTTAGTTAGTAAAGTTATATATATATATATATATATATATATATATATATATATATATATATATATATATATATCGGATTGTTTTTAAGTGTGATTTTAATATTGGTAAATTTAATTTTCTTTTTCACCTCAGCGTATAGCTAAAACAAAGGTAAAAATTAGTTTAATAATATCACATATGAGAAGGATATGTTATCATATCAATAATATAACATGAAAAAATGAAAAAGACTAATAAAAAATAGATTTATTGGAATTGATCAATAATATTAAAATTGCTAGAAAATTAGTTCAAGTTATATTCACAATAAAAAATTGGTCACCTAATTCACCTAACTTCAGCATAACTACTATCTTCAGAATAATTCGTTAGGAACTTTAATTGTTTATTTGGTCCAAATATTGTGCACTCTATTCACCAAACTTCAGCATAGCTATCATCTTCGGAGTTAATGATATCATAACCACTTTAAATCTTTACCTTACTTAGACTAATTCGTGATGTGAAAATCCATGCCATTAAATTTTTACGCGGTTCAATGAGTGATATGCAAATCTGTCATTAGCTAGTGAATACAACATAAATATAACATATGATTTATGTAAGGATGTTCTTTAATAAATTTTAAAAAACCATTACTCAGCGCTAAACCACCAACTAAATTTTCCTCAGATACTAATCCCAACATACATAGAAATAATGCGAATATAGTAAACCAAAAAAAATACCTTCAATACATACAAATCAATTTTAAATACCTACCAACACACGTGTGCGCACATTTACATATTAATTCTAATATTTTTGTTTTTAAAATATTATTTATTTATATAAATAAAAATATATCTAACCACTAAAACACATACATGTCTTCAAAATCTTCATCATATCTTCATAAGGCATAGGGAAATTTACATATAATATGCACATTTATTGCCACCCTATCTTTGCGATACAACAAAAAATTTAGACGTTATAACTTTTGATCCATAGATTCGTTTGAACTCTTCCGTGTGTCAAAACAATCGTCTAAAAAATTTGATATTTTTGTATGCTACTTTATCTGTTTAAAATTTATTTTGATATTTTTTGGAAGCCATACTTGATCATCTGAGAGTCCAAAATTAACGTTTAATGATTTATTCGAGAATTTTTTATTTTTAGGAATTGTATATTTTTAGAACTGGACATCAAATTCAGTTGATTTTCATCTCTTAGGATAATTATAGTGTTTAGGATATTTCAAAAGATTTTTATTGCTACACGTGCTTACATGTGAAACTGAATATAAATAGCGACTACTAAAAATAGATATTTTTTTAGATTTTAGTTTTTCAAATTTTTACATGTCAACTCTAAATTTCGAGTGAGGTTTATTTAAGCATGGTGTGAGTTTGTAATTATTGGTATTCATTCAATATGAATCAATTCTGATTATTGTTTCAAGATCTTCGCCTATTGGTAATTTATTTATCTTCATAGTTTTCGGGTTCATTATCTAGTATCAGAGCAAGTTTGATTCTTGGAAGAGAAAAACATGGTGAGAAGATGAGGAGGTATTGCATGGATAAACCAGACAATACAGTAGATACAGAGGCAAGTTTAACAATTAACAAATGTTATCATCAATCAGGGAAGAAAAGAAGGAGGTGATGATGTTGAAGGAGACAGATCATGATGAAGAAATCCAATAAGAAGAAGAACAACAAGAGAAACCATGATCGATGGAAGATAAGTTGGTTCAGGGTTTAGAAAGAACAAATGAAGAAATCAAGGTTGATATTCCAGTTTATGGAGATAGTTTAAAACCAGAGGAGTTGATAGATTGGATAAATAGCATGGGGAATTTCTTCAAATGGAAGACTATGAGAGAAGACAACAAGGTAGAGTTTGCATGCACGAAATTGAAAGGTCATGCAATGATTTGGTGGGATCACCTACAGAAAGAGACAGAAAAAGGTAAAGAAAATATTAATTCATAGAAAAAAATGGAGAAGAAGCCAAAGAAAAAAATTTTTCTTGTAGATTATGCACAAACCCTAAACAAAAGATTTCAAAATTTGAAGCAAAAAAATCACAATATATAAGAGTATATAGATGACTTTTAGAAGCTTTTCATATGAGTGGAGCATGATGAAACAAAAGAGCAGATGGCTACAAGGTATGTAAATGGCTTGAAATTTTCTATTGAAGATGAATTAAGTATGCACAGAATACTTTGCATGGAGGAGGCTTATGAATTAGCTTTGAAGGCAGAAGAGAAACAAAATAGATAGAATTTTATAAGAATATCTCTTTATCCAAGAAGAGGTAGATCCCCTCCAAATAAGGGATGTAGTGGGTTTAATACCACCAGAGTTGGGTCTAATATCAATAGAGGTGAATAAAAAGGGTTTTGATACCAACAAAGAAGAGGATTTCAGAGAGGATGAGGTTATGGTGGAGCTAGAGGATGGTTTTCAAATCAACATAGATATTATGTCTGTTATAGATGTGGAGAAGAAGGGCATAGAGAATTTGAGTCTCCACACTATCAAGATCAAAAAAGAAGGAAAGAAGATTGCCCAAGACTAAATCTAATTGAGACTGAAATAGAAGAGTAGAATACTAAAGTTACTCTAGCAGATGTCAGAGACAATCTCATGATGAGAAGAACCATGATCACTCTAAGGAAAAAACAAGTGTAGAATAAAAAAGGTGGTGATGTATGGCTACGATCAAATATTTTTTGAACAAGATGTGCTTTGAGTGGAAAGTTATGCAAAGCTATTATAGATGGTGGTAGTTGTGAAAATATAGTTTCTAAAGAATTGACAAAAAAACTAAATTTTCAATGTGAAAAGCATCCTAATCCTTATCAGAGTTCATGTTTTAAGAAAGGGAATGAAGTTACAATAGATAAAATATGCTTAATCAAGTTTTTTATAGGAACAAATTATAATGATGAAATATGATGTGATGTTATTTCAATAGGTGCATGCCATGAGTTATTGGAGAAATTATGGAAATTTGATATGAAATAAAATGATGGATCAAAGAACAGAATACACTTTTTAGAAAGGCGGTACAAAGGTAGTTTTGGTACCTCTTAAAGAGAAAATAAAAAGAAAGCATGCTCTCTACTAAAGAATTTATCCAAGATATGAAGGTGGAAGATTATTGTTATGTATTAGTAGCAAAGAAAAAAAAACAAAAATGGTTTCAATAACAATAGAATTAGAAAGAGTGTTCAAAGAATATGCAGATGTTATACTTGATAAGTTACCAAATGGTTTACCACCAAAGAGATATATTCAACATCACACTGATTTGATTCCAAGATCAACTATACTCAATCAAGTAACTTATAAGATGAGTCAAACAGAACATATAGAATTAAATAAATATGGCACTAAATTTTAAAAAAAAAAGGTGATAAGGGAGAGTATGATTCCATGTGAAACACTGGTATTGTTAACTCCAAATAGAGATACAGGATGGAGAATGTGCGTGGATGGTAGAGGAATTAAAAAAATTGTAATAAAGTATTAGTTTTATATACATTTTTAAATGATATGATGAATGTGCTTATGTGATTAGAATATTTTATCAAGATTGATCTAAGGAGTGGTTATTATCAGATTTAAATTTATAAAAGAGATAAGTGGAAAACTAAATTCAAAACTAGGGATTGCTTATATGAGTGCATGGTGATGCCATTTGAATTATCTAATGAACATATCACATTTATGACGGTGATGAATATAATGCTACAAGAATATATTGATAAGTTTGTGGTTGTTTATTTTGATATTCAATAAGACTAAAAAATAACACTTAAAACATTTTAGAATGGTACTAAATTTATTAAGAAAGGAGAAGTTGTATGTAAATTTGAAGAAGTGTAGGTTTATGTAGAATAGTTTGGTATTTTTAGGATTTGTAGTTTTAGTAGATGGTGTAAAAATCGATGAAAAAAAGATAAAGATAATTTTTAAATGGCCTATTCTAAGAAGCATTATAGAGGTAAGAAGTTTCTATGGTTTAGAAATTTTTTACAGAAAAATTATAAAAAAAATTAGTAGTATTGTCACACCATTAATAGATTGCATGAGAGAGAATGAATTTGCATGAACTAGAGTAGCCACAGAAAGTTTTGAAATTTTGAAGAAGATTATAAAAAGACCAATTTTAGTATTATCAGATTTTAACAAAGCGTTTTAGGTTGATTGTTATGCTTCATTTGTGGTAATTGGCACTTTGTTGAGTCAAGAGAGAAATCCAATAACATATTTCAATGCGAAGTTGAATGAGTTAAAAACAAAGTATTCTACTTATGATGTTGAAATTTATGCAATTATACAAGCATTAAGACATTGGAGGCATTACCTAATACCTAAGGAGTTTATCCTATTTACAAATCATTAGGCTTTGAAGTATGTGAATACACAAATGAAATTGAATAGTAGGCATGCAAAGTGAGTTTATTTCTTAAAGGGGTGTACTTATGTGTTGAACTATAAATCATATAGTTAATGCATTGAACAAGAGGGGAGCATTATTTACTACTATAGTGAGTGAAGTATTTGGATTTGAAGCTATCAAATAATTATATAATATTGATCCATACTTTGACAAGGTAGTTGAGTAGTGCATAAATCCATTAACAAGTGGGACATATGCTATTCATGATGAAAATCTTATATAGGAAAGTTATCTCTTCAAAGAGAAATAATTATGCATTCTAGTTGGATCCCTACGAGACAATATAATAAGACAATTGCATAGTGGTGGTTTGGTTGGACATTTTGGTAAGATGAAACAATAGCTTTGATGGTAAAAAAGTGTTTTTGGTCAAAGATGAAGAGAGATGTGACACAGTGTGTTTCAAGGTGTAGAATATGTCAGGGGGTTAAATGGAATGTACAAATTACTGAATTATACATGCCATTACCAGTTGTAAGAGGACCATGAATAGATTTGAATATGGATTTTGTGATGGGATTACTAAACACATAAATAAGTAATAATTCAATTTTTTTTTGTAGATAGATTTTATAAAATGGTTCATTTCATTGCATGTAAGAAAAATAATGATGCCACTAGAGTTGCATAGTTATTTTGTAAAGATATTGTGAGATTACATGGTGTTTCAAAAACTATTACTTCAAATAGGGACCCAAAATTTCTAAGTTATTTTTTGAAGACTTTGTGGAAGAAGATGGGTACTAAGATATAATTCAGTAGTGTATATCATCCGCAAATAGAAGGACAAATAGAAGTTGTGAATAGGAGCCTTAAAAATTTGTTGAGATGTATTATGGGAGAGAATCACAAACAATGAGACTTGACTTTACGATAAGCTGAGTTTGCATATAAAAGTTCAGTGAATAGATCAATAGAAAAGTCACCATTTCAAATTGTTTATGGGATAAATACTATGAGTATTATAGATTTGGTATAATTTCCAATTACAGATTGAGTTAGTGATGATGTAGAAATATTTTCAAAGCATATGTAGTAATTGCAAGGAGTAAGAAGAAAGTTCTAAGAAAGTAATGAGAAACATAAAGCAACAACAGATGTCAAAAGAAGATCCAAGGTACTTTATGAATGAGAGTTGGTAATAATTTACTTGAGAAAAGAAATATTTCCAAAAGGCACATACAATAAGTTGAAATACAAGAAAATTGGGCCACGTAGAATTGTGAAAGAAATTAATGACAATACTTATGAGGTGAGTTTACTGCAAGATTTTCATTTATCTTCAGTATTTAATGTTTCATATTTATATAAATTCCATGGAGAAGGTGGTGAAGATAATGAATATGAAGAAGTAAATTGGGAGCAGCTAGTTCCAAAGAAGAAGAAATAAAAAATAGCATAGGTTTTGGATATGAAGATAGGGAACACAAGGAAAGACAATTATAACAAGGATTTTGTGTAGTGGGAAGGATTGAAACAAGAAGATAACACTTAGAATAAAAAACAGACACTCAAAAAAATTGACAAAGGCAAATCGAAGTAGTATAATCAGGGCAACTCATAAGAGTTGAGTTGTTTTCAACCAAAGGAAAATGATGTAGAAAAGATAGGGAAATCTTTTAGAGGCCATAAATTTTTGACCCATAGCTCTGTTTAAGCTCTTCTACATGCCAAAATGATCATATCAAAAAAAATTATGTTGTCCTAAGCCACTCTATCCAATTATGTTTTATTTACATATTTTTTAGAGGATATAAGTGATTATTTGAGGGTTTGAAATTAATGTTTAATGATTTTTTTGAAAATTTTTTATTTTAAAAATTATATATTTTTTTAGACGTTGATTTCAAATTCAATTAATTTTTGTTTCATAATCTAATTATAGTATTTAGAGTATTTTTGAATATTTTTAGAGCTACATGCACTTGCATGCAAAATTTACTATAAAAAGAGGCTACTAAAATAAACATTTTTTTTATATTTTAATTTTTTTAAATTTTTGCATGTCAACTCTAAATTCTGAGTTCAAAATTATTAAAGCATGGTTTGGATTTGAAATTATTAGAAATCATTCAATACGATTCAATTATAAATACGGTTTAAAGCACTTGACTTTTTGATAATTTATTTGTCTTGATAATTTTTAAATTCATTACTTCACCTTTATTTACACAATCCCTTATCATATTTCATTTCATTCAAATCATCACCTTTATTAAATAAAAAATAACTAACTACACATAGTTGACTATTAATCCTTAACATAAAAAAAATATAGTCTTTAAAGTAAAAATTTATTTGTATCGTATTTTAACCATTAATACTGTAATTTCATATTGAAGATGGGTGTTCTTATCCAATGCTTGTTGATAACATCCGACCATGTACATGATATATTAAGAACTATATTTATTTCATTGACGTTCAGATACACACTTCAATTTATTTGTTTGACATCATATAATATTAGAGATAAACTTGTATTCAACATCGTTTCATCATTAAAATGGAAGTTACATTGACTTGACACCATTGTATTCCAGCATGGTAGAATGACATAAATAAGATTTTTATTATTGTATTATTTTTTAAAAGCATATAGTTATACTTTAACATCATTTTCAATGTAATATTTGTGATCATTTAATTTTTTATTAGTATTATTTATAGGTATTTAATATGACGGAGATATAAATATCATAAATTTTTATTATTTATATATTTTGATTAAATTATTTTTTATGAAATGATAATGTAATATAATTATCTACATAATATAATTTATAGATTTATTTAAGCTAACATGATATTATTCATCTTTTGTTTTTATAAATTAAATATTAATAGAAATATTAGTGTATATTAGAACATAACTATTATATTATGTAAGATGAAATTATAATTATATTTTTTATACACTTTATATGCACAACAATAGCCATCACTTATTTAAAATAATTTATTAATAAGTCACATTTAAGAAAGAATATTTTTGATAATTATACTAAAAATAAAGATAGTCTATTTAGAACTAATATTCCTGAAAATAAGATCAATTTTAATCATAAATTTACTTATTTAAATATAAAATAAATTCTAGTGCATGGATGAAAGTTTTTTTTTTTCTTAATATTTATCATTTTATTTTTTAATGTGAAGAAAGATTTTTATTGTCCTTCAAATTTAAGTTTAAAATATTGATAACCATTCTACTATTATATGTATCAATATTTTTCTTAAGTGTTGTATAAATATACATATGAATAATGGGTGAAAGTCTTGAATTTTTTTCTTTGTATATCGTATAACCTATTCTAAATCCTAATGTCATGTTTTATTTTATAAATTTAACACAATAAATCAATGACACAAAGCATAAGAGAACCCAAAAAAAAAATGGGGGGGATTACAACGCCCATCCAAAATTTTGTATTTTAATGTTTTGGAAAAAATCCTACAAACCAAAAGAGATAGGGAAGGAATGTGGTAAAAAGGAGATGGAGTAATAAGTGGTAAAATAAATAAAGAGACAACAAAAATTATATAAAATGTGTGTTAATAAAAATTTAATGTGAATTATTTTTATTATTATTGATAAATATTTTTGAATCAGAGTTATGAATCAAAAGGGGGTATAAGGCCCTGACCCTTTTATAATACATACATAAGACTTGCATAGTTAGAAGAAATATAAATGTCTATTCACAGAAACCAACCACAAAACAACACTCACTCAACTTTACCACCAAAAGAGGTCACACAAAAACATAATAAAATAACTATAAAGATGAAAAACCACTACTTGAGATAAGAATAAAAAGGAACATTACAGAATAATAATCAAGAACTAGACTAAAAGTGAGACTAAATAACTTTCAAGACCATCTAAGATTCTGAGGCATTGATATAGAAATAGGTCATAACTGCATGTTGTAACTGATCTTCTTCTACGTTGAGAAAGAAGGTCTTCCATCGTCCACTAGAGGCCATAAAGAATCAAATATTACGCTTTTACCCTTAGTTGTTCATCTTCTAATATATGACCTTTCTTCTTGGAGACAATGCCTACATCAGCAACATGCTTTGCAATCAAAGATTAAGGGAAGATCATTGACATCACCAAATGAACAGAAAATGATGACTCAGTAGGAGAAAGAATGTCTTTGGACAACTTCTAAAGGAGGGGAGGGGGCTCACCATCCTCAGGGTGATAAAAATACTTGTGAATGCACCCAAAAAAAAATCTTATCAGGAATCCCATTCTTCCTCTTCCAAACCATCTGAGAGCAATGAGAAGAGAGCCTCGAAGACTTAGAAGGGCACTTGCGAACCCAGTGAACAAAAAGGTTGTATTGAAAGTAATGAAAGGAGAGTCTCTTAAAATTGAGGAATTATGTCCAAGGACTATGGACCGAGCAAGCCTTAACCGGATGGACAAGAAGTTTATAAAGATCTAAAGTCACACAAAATCTCACAAAACTTCTGACCATCATACTATCATCCAACATCATGTGAATTATTAATCAATAAACATACAAACATTATATAAGAATGTAATTATATGACTAGTAACTACTAAATAAAAAAATTAAGTGTTTATAAGAATAAAATAATAATAATTTATACTTGAATATACGTTGTGTGACATCGATTAAAATTTAATAAGATGTGCATTGTTTTATCTCATTTTTCATATATATATATATATAATTTTTTAAAATGTTATATTTATTTATAAAGGTAATATGTAATTATATATATATATATATATATATATATATATATATATATATATATATATATATATAACCTTTAAAATTTAATATAACATTATATGTAATATATATATATATATATATATATATATATATATATATATATATATATATATATATATATATATATATAACCTTTAAAATTTAATATAACATTTTTAAAAAAAAAAAAAATTAATATAAAATAATTTTTAGGATAATTTTTTAACTTATAAATTTAATAATTAATTATTTGTAATTAGATATTAAAAATAAGATTTTTTTAATTTTATTTTGAAAATTATAATAAAAAAATTATAATTCTTTTTTATTAACAAATAAAGTTAATAAATTATTATAATTATTTTTTATTTTATTAATAAATTATTATAAATATTTTTTATTTTATTTTATTTTCTAAATAGAAGAAAGATTGTTTCTTAAATATTTTAGTATTAAAATTTGAAATATTTATATTTATAAAAAATTGAAAAATATATCATTTTCTTTTATTTTTTACCATAATTTTTCTTGGTCTTCCCTTTCAATAAGAATCTTCACAATTGATACTAATTTGTCTTTTAATTTCATCAATTTTCAATACATTTTGAAGTGAATAAAAATTTAAAACAATACATATTGGTTTTTCTATTATTAATATTATAATTTATTTGGACATATTTAACTACAATTATTTAATTCCTTGGCTTGCCTTAGACAATTTTCGTATATATATTAATTTAAAAAAAATGCTTAAACCCTATATTTGAGGTGTCATTTATTTTCCTTTAAAACCAGGGTGACCGTCACATTGAAGGTCTCAAATTTTTCGTTGAATTGATTATCCCTTTGTCATGTTTAGGAAATAATAATGAGTCGACATGTTAATTAACCTTTGAACATTAGGATGACACGGTAAAAGGCAGGTGTCAACAGAAATTATGAAGGCGAAGTCGTGTTATAAGATACACAAAGGTTTCTCTTCTCACCACTAATCTCAGAGACTGCAGTCGTGGACGTTGCCATGGTGCTTTGCAAATGGTGTTTCTCAATTCTGTTCTGTAAGAACATCGGTCGGTCTGGTTGGTTATAAAATGCGTTGGACAGCACTGTCATTTTCATTCAACCGTACTGATGGCCATTGTGATTTATGCTGCTCAGGTTGTTATAACGCTCAATCTATTGTCCTCCAAACGCAATATCAGAAGACAATGAATCAAGAAAGGGAAATCCATATCCTTCGAACAGAAAATCAAAGTTTGGAGGATGAGAATGCTTTTCTCGGGAAGTGGTGTTTTAATCCAGGGGAGCCTTCTCCCACTGGGGATGTTACCCTCTCCACTGCTGATGGATCACGCTTTTCTGCACACCGTCTGATTTTGGTGAGTTTTTTAATTTGGTTTAAGAAATATCATGAATCATTTTGTTCAGGTCTTGTCATACATTGTTTGTGCAGGCGAATCGGTTCGATGTTTTCGGGAGCATGTTTGAAGTAGACTTCATGGAAAATAGATCAGGAGAAGTCCTCATCAAAGAGGTTGGAGGAGAAAGTGTTAAAGCCTTTTTGAAATTTCTATACTCTGCTCAACTGACACATGAATAATTTCTCTCCAATCACAAGGAACTTGTAAAGCTTGCTCATCTTTACCAGGTAACGTCGCTCCTCCAAAAGCTAGATATTTTTATAGTCCAAAATATCATCACAAAACAGACAGTTGTCGAGCTGATGAAAATGGCGTATACATACGAATTGGAAAAATGTAAAGAAGGTGCGTATGAGATGATCACGGATGACGAGGACAATGAATTGTTTAATGTGTGTATGGAGGAGTTGGAGAGTCATCCCTGGATGGCCCTCGACTTGTCAAAGCATGTAGTGCACAGGCTCAAGAGATCTAGAAAGAACTAAATACTGCTATAAATATACGGCATTATAGCTAGATGGTTATGTAATTATAAGTTGTTAGCTTAGTTTTTTTGAAGTTACCCCAAAATTGGTCTAAACATAAGTTTATGTTTCTCAATGCTTTTTATTCCAAACCTTAAAAGTTTACGGTTAATGATGTGGAGAATTACCAATGCATTCGATGCTGATCTACGTACGACGTTGTGTTATAATAGGATTTATCATATACAGCGATAAATTTTAATAGTAAATTTGGCATCTTTTCTTAGTTGCAGTTACATCGGTACTTTAGATTTTTAATAAGCTTTGGAATTGAAACATGTCGCCACGGTTCAAATCTTTTGATCTTTCAATGATTTGTTTTTCAAAAGAAATTGTTACTCTAGTATTTAACGTACATTGGACGTCGAATAGGGCAGTACAGTCAGATCGAAATTAAATTCCATTTAGGTCGAGGCACTTAGAACGGCATTGTCCATCAATGGGAAATAATTACGCTAATTACATTTATTTTTAATTCGAAAATGTCATTTTATTTTAATCTAAAAATGCCATACTAATCTTTTTTTAAGAAGGGAAAGACAAAATAATATAGAACAACAAACTAGGAATAATAATATGTTAACCTTTAATCTTAGAACATATTATTTTTTTAGTTTGTTTCTTAATATTTTTAGTTTTTTCTTCCTTTTAAAAAAAATTAAAGGTTAGCATAATTAAAATAAAATTGAAAAGTAAATTTAAAAAATAATATATGTTAACCTTTAACCTTAACATATTATTTTTTTAGTTTGTTTCTTAATATTTTTAGTTTTTTCTTCCTTTTAAAAACAATTTAAAGGTTAGCATAATTAAAATAAAATTGAAAAGTAAATTTAAAAAATAATATACAAAGATATTATTATTAGTTTTTTTTTTTTCATTATTCTTTTATTTAGTTGTTTCTCTCTTCTTAAAAGAAATTAAATATATTATTTTTTCAATTTATTTTTTCTTTTTTTAAAAAATAATTAATATAAAAAGTAGTAGTTGTTGTTGTTTCCTTCTTTAAAAAAATTTAATATATATTATTATTATTTAGTTTGTTTCTTAATATTATTTTATTTATGAAAAAATATTATTTTATTTATGCTTAACTCTTAACTTGTTTAGAAGGGAGAAACAAATTAAATAAAAATAATATAAAAAATAAATTATGTTAACCTTTTTTTAAAGGGCGAAATGAACTAAACAAAATAATGCCAATCATATTTTAGGCTTTTACCTAAAACAGAGAAATAAACAAAATAATATCTTAGTTATTTATAAGAAGGGAGAAGTAAATAATAATAACAAAAAAAAATAATAATAATAAAAAAAAAATAATAATAATAAAAAAAAAATAATAATAATTAAAAAAAAAATAATAATAATAATAAAAATAAAAATAATAATAATAATTCTTCAATATTCTAATGTTTTTATAAGAGAAATAAAATAAACACAATAATATTTTAACATAAATACAAAATTATAAAAAAAACTACTTAAATAAGAATATTTTAACCTTTAACCTTTAAAAAAAATACATTTTAATCTCTTATTAACATGTTAGAGAAATAAACTAAATAAAATAATATTTCATTTTTTTTCTAAAATACAAAATTTTAAAAAAAAAACTACTTAAATAAGAATATTTTAACCTTTAACCTTAAAAAAATAATACTTCATTTTTTTTTTATAATACAAAATTAAAAAAAAAATATTTAACCTTAAAAAAAAATATATTCTAATCTCTTATTAACATGTTAGAGAAATAAACTAAATAAAATAATATTTCATTTTTTTTCTAAAATACAAAATTAAAAAAAAAAAAATTCTTACTGACCAAAAAAAACTTAAATGATAATAAGCTAACCTTTAAAAATTAAGAAAAAAAAAATTATAAAAAAAAAAAGTTTAAGAAAAAAAAAAAAAAACTAATATTTTTTTAAAACATTTTATTAAAAAGAGCCTAAACCAAATAATAAAAATAAAAAATAAATTAAAAATAAGTTATTATTATTTTTTTAATTTTATTAAAAAAGAGCCTAAACCAAATAATAGTGAATAGAGAAACAAAATTAAAGAAAGAAGATAAACTAAATAATCTTTTTTAAAGGAGTAAAATATTTAAATAACATTAAAAAATAAACTTAAAAAATAATATTCTAACCCTTAAATTTAATATAAGGGGATTTTTTAAAGAAAGAATAAACAAACTTAAAAAAATTAATATCATATATTAAATACATAAACTAAATAAAATAATATTTTTACCAACGAAATAGAATTTAAAAAGTTAAAGTGGCTAAATGAAAAATAAATTAAATAAATAAAATAATATTCTTACTAATAAAGTAGAATTTAAAAAGTTTAAATAATAATATGATTAAAAAAAAAACTAAACAAAATAATATTCTTACCAATAAATAAATTAAAAATGTTAAATTATTTGAAACAAACTTAAATAATAATATGATTAGAGAAATAAAAATAAAGAAAAATAGATTATTTTTATTTTTTTTAAAGTAGAAACAAAATTAAAATAGAAACTAAAAAAGTAATATTCTAATCCAATACCTTAATATATTGTTTTTTTAAGTTTGTTTCTCAATTTTATTTTATTTATACTAATCTTTAAATCTTTTAAAAAAAAGAAAAAAAACTAAATAACCAAAATAATATATTAACTTTTCTAAAAAAGAAAAATAAATTAAACAAAAAAATATTCTTATTGAGAAAATAAAACTAAAAAATAGATTATTTAAAATAAACATAAATAATTAATATATTTAAAAAAACTAAACAAAATAATATTTTCATTAAAGGAAAAAAAAATAAAAAATAAGGTTATTTTACCTTTGTTTAGAAGGTAGAAATAAAATAAGAAAATAAACTAAAAAATAATTTGCTAACCCTTAACCTTAGAATATTATTTTTTGGTTTGTTTTTCAATCTTAATTTAAAATAATAATATACTAAATATATACTCTTTTTTTTATAGAAGAGATAAACAAACTTAAAAAATTAATACTTAGAAAAATAAATTAAACAAAATAATATTCTAATCTTTTCCTAAGTTTTTTTTGAAAGGAGAAACAAACATAAAATAAATAATATATGAAAGAAATAAATTAACAAGATAATATTTTTACCAATTAAATAAAATTAAAAAAATTAGATTATTTTATAAAAACTTAAAAGAATAATATGTTTGAATTAAGATAAGCTCACCTTTAAAAATTAATGTGGAAACTAGCCTCAGATATATTAGAAGGCCCAGATCTCCTCCCCAATTTAAAATAGGAAAGGAAAAACAACTTAAAATAAAGAACCACTAAAGGATTGGGTCTCTTCCTAATTTGGAATAACAGACTAAGAGAACTTTGAGGAACCATCCAACAGAATACACCACCAATTTTGAAAGGCCCAAGAATTATCATGGGAAGAGCAAATATAATAATCGACTGGTGCAACAACCAACCCATTTTGACAGGATCGAAAGCCAACCTAGGTTATAAGCCCAGATCTCAGGGAACCCTCACTTGGGATCTATGACATTTGATTGATATTATGACCAACCTATTTTGTTGGATTGGGAACCAGCGTGGGAAGAAAGAGATATAGGCCCAGGTTTCATAAAGGAGAAACAATATTTTTTTTTAATGCAATTTTATAATTGGTAGGTTTGGTTTTTGATTTTTAAAAGTAAAAAGATAATCAATTTTTTAAAATCTTACTTTAATCATGTGATATTTAATTTTTATTTAAATAATAATAAAAATTTAAATTTTATTTAAATTTAAAAAAATAGTTTTTTTTAAATTCTAAGTTTAGTATTGGTAATTTAGTTTTTATTTTTTAATATTTTATTGAGAGGACTCTTAGTTATTCAACAACAACAACAACAACAACAACAACAACAACAACAACAACAACAAGTTAACCTTTTTATAAAAAGAGGAAAAATAACTTACAAAAATTATATTTTAAATTTTAAAAAATAATAAATTGAATTAAATAATATTAAGAAACATCCTAAATGGAAAAATAAACATAGAATAATAATATATGAAAAAAAAAAAAAAATCTAAAATTCTAAAATAAACTTAAAATAATAATATGCTAACCTTTTCCTAAAATTGAGAAACAAACTAAACAAAATAATATAATACCTTTTTTAAGAAAGGAAAAATAAATTAAACAAAATAATATGCTAACCATTTAAAAAAAGGAGAAAAAATTTAAAAAAAAGGTAATATGTTCCCCAAAAAAATATATATATTATGTTAAAAGAAAAAACTAAAAAAATATATATATTTTAACATTTTAAAGGAACTTCATATATATATATATAAACTACATAAAATTATATTTTAACTAATTTTTTAAAGGACAAATTAACATAACAAAAATAATATTTTATTTTAAAAAAAAGGGAGAATCAAACTTTAAAATTAAAAAAATATGTTAATCAATAACAATAATAATAATAATAATAATAATAATAATAATAATAATAAGGAAAACAAAATTAAAAACTTTTTTTCTAAAAAAAAATAATAAACTAATAAATTGACCCTTGGCCCTTTTTAAGAATGGAAAAATAAACCTTCACTTTTTTTTAATTGGAAGGGAAAAATAAACTTCAAAACATAATAACCTTTTAAGCCTTTTCTAAAGGAAAAAGTAAATTAAAAGTAATAATATACTAATTTTTTAAAATTAAAAACAAACTTAAAAAAAGAATATGTTAACTTTTAACTTTCTTCTAGAAAGAAAAAATACTTAAAAAATAATAATATTTTGATTTTTTTGAAAAGAAAAACAAATTTGAAAAATAATAATGTATTTGAGAAACTTTAATTTTAAAAAAATAAATTAAAAAATAATATACTAACCTTTTTTTTTAAAAGAAAAATAAACTAAAAATAATAGTACATTAACCCTTAAATTTTTTGTAAAAGGGAAACATAAACTAAAAATAATAATATGCTAACTTTTTTACAAGCAAAAACAAAAATTATCCCAATATAGACTTGCATCCCTATGACTGGGACTAGTCACCTAGATTACGCTTGTGCCTATTGACCCTACCTAGAATGGCTTGCACTGATGAACCTACTAGAGCATGTTTTACAAATAACCAAGTCCCTTAAAGATTGAGTTATGCCATGTTTCAACTAGCACAATGCAGGCCCCGGTCCATTCTATATCGTGATTTGGGTGAGTGAACAAGGCTTGTGCTTTATGTGAATTGATGTTAGTTTAGTAGTTTGCTCAATGTTATGTACTAAAGGAATGTTCTACGCTTGCACCTAGTTCTAACCAGTCTACACCTAACTGGATAGCTAGCTAGCACATGACAAAGCACATCCTTTTTCTAAAAAATTTTGGTTCCATTGCTAGGACCCATATTGAATTTTATTATTGCAATGGTTCAACAGAACGATGCTCTGACTCTCACTCGAGAACATTGAGCACTGGTTAGAACAAGTGGAAGATAGCTTCATGGAGAAGCATCCATCCTGCAAAGCATAGAAGACAAAGAAATGGGTCCAAGATAACCTATACAGTGCTCTGTATGAACTCTTCTTTTGCAATTTACCTGAACACGTGCATTTATGGTTGGCAGCCTACAGGACCCAAAAATGTAGATGCTATTCCCAACACCTTGAGTGGACAAACGATTTATTAAATAATCTTGATAGCCTAGATGTTATTTGAATGTGAGATGTAGACAGGTGGTGGAATGGAACACTTAACAGTTACATTCTAGAATTTGTAGTGTCAACCTACTCTTGCCCTAAAAAAGTAGATTATGAGTTTTTTTATGAACCAAGAGGCATGTACATTAGAAACTTTGGTGCATAATTAAAAACTTTACTAGTAAATTACAGTTTTGAAGCCATAGGAATGGAAGGCTAAAAGTCCTTGCATGTATGAGCAATCATAGAAGGGGAGAAGGGGAAGTGTAGGTAAAGCAAGATGGATAGGGATGAGCACCCTGACCCACAAGAGATTTGAAGGAATAATTACAACAAGAAAAGGCACATGCTAATAGAGTATCTAGAACCTGGAAGTGTTGAGAAGACCCATAATGAGTGGGAAGGTCATGGGGAAGGACCTTCTCAATTGTAACAGTGCCAAGGAGAGATAAAAATTGAAGCTATAGACTGAGCTCATCAATTGATGAGTGCATAATGTGTTGGGTCCTTACAGAATTTGTCCATTACAGACACACCAAAATTGTCTACCCCCTTTGAACCTACAATGCAAGCTCATGCACTGGGTCCCCAACTAGAAGAAATAAGAGTGATAACTAAATCTATTATCAATATTGACTTTGACTGATTTGCCAACTTAGACAATTACTTTGTGATTGAATAAGTGTTCCCTTATGAGGAACTAAGTAAAGATACCTCTCAATCTTTGGGTACTAGATTGATAACATAGAATATGAGTGCCAGTTCTCTAGTTCAATAGAACATAGCTATAAGCTCTCTAGTTTAACAAATGTCAATTGTGTACACTAGGCAATAGCCCACTATTAGTGGCTCAATACCACAATTGAGGAGTATCATGTTGTTAACTTCAACAATGCAACCAACAACAACGGGATCAATGCCCAACCCAGTGACTATAGGAGTTAGAGGACCACCTCCAACATAGACACCAAGGGGTAAGTGTCTTAAATGCAAGTGCCCTACCATAACAAATATATTATGATATGGAAATGCACTTTCTTGAGTATTACAACATATAAAATGCCACATAACATGTGCTCAAATGTGAGCTTCAATGGCATGCTTAGGATTTCACCTAGTTATAGTACAAGGTAACTTTGTGACCACTTTGCTTGATCACACCTATACTTGGTATCATAAATTTGATCTAAAGTATGCTATGGTTGATTATGACATATTGAAGGAAGCCTTCTTACAGGATTTTGATATTCCTGAGTATGAGTAGAAAAGCATCACACCGCTCAAGGAGATAAGCCAAGGATTATCAAACAGCGCGCACTTGTATGATGTACATTTCAAAACTCTCCTTTCTAAGCTTCTCTATGACATCCACCCCTCCTAACATATGTAATGGTTCATTAGAGGATTATTAGTGCCATTCATAAGGTTGTTCTCCACAAATACATTCATAGGCCCCCATGAAGCACTTGAAGCCTTACTCTAGGTTAAGGTGGTTGGGAGTAGTGATATGGGAATCAGCCCATTCATGGAGTCACACATTGTGTCCATGGCCTTCTAGGTGTAGAAGCTAACTGCTAGTTTGACACATGACACCCAAAGTAGGATATGGTGTATATAATGTTAGATGGAAGGGCATAACACGAACAACTACCCTAGAAGGAATGTATTATTTGTCACAAGGGACATGATGTTTATAACTACCCTATTGTGCAATGTACTATTCAAGTAAACACTACCCTCTATTACAAATTATGTGGTGTTCTCACACCATACCAAACTATTGAGTAATTTACAAGATGCACAAAAACATCGAGAAAGGTGCACAATAGGTAACTACTACAATCGATGGGAACGAGAACCAAGGAAATGAGGGATATGGCTAACAAAATGTTAGCTATAGATAGTAAAGAGGAACTAGAGGTTGAGGTAGAGGTTTCGGTGGAGGAAGAGTCCCATCACAATCATGTTACAATTGTGGTTTGATCGAGCACTATCAACACAATTGCCTCATGCATCAAATGTGCAGGTAATATCAAGGACCACATTTGATCGAGGAGTGATTGAACTTGTATAATAATTTGACTTAGGGCCAGCCTAATGTAGATAAAGGCACCACCATGGTCAGCTAGGAGCCCAAGGTGGAAAATGAGTCACCTAAAGTGAAGGCCACTAATCATAGTGGGGTCACCACACAACTACTAGTCATGTCTATACCAGAGTTATGCTTGGAATATGGAAAACCAAGTCATACTGGGTGAATCACATAGTTCAGGCCTAAATATGTATCATATCTTAACCTTGTGCATTAGAAATATGTCTTGCAATAAGCCATGAGCATATTTCAAAACTTACAAGGGGAACTCCAACTAGCATGAGTATTTAAAGTGCAAGCTACCACTTCACACAAGAAACAAGATAGCTAGGAGGTTGAGATACAAGAGCTAACAAAAATCATGTGCCTCCTACAAATGGAGGGAATGCTAACCCTAATAAAAAATTTGCTCATAGAGCACGTAGAGAAAAGGCCAAGTGAAGATGTTACACCCCACATGATTGAAGTTGTTGCACTGCATATGGAGTGGGCACATGAAGTAAGGCATACTCAGAATGAAAGGTATGACCAGGTGACACTTGTAAATGCCACCATTGATGGAAGGTCTGTATGTGAATTCCTTGTTGACATTGGTGTGGAGGTCAACATTATGACCAAAACCACCTAGGAAAAGATGGGTAAGCTACCTTTGAGGCCCTCCCCTCATATGTTACTCATGCCAATAAGACCTGAGTGTAACCTATTGGGATTGTGAAGGGAAATATTGTAGATATTATAGGCACCAAATTATGATCTGACTTTGAGGTAATCAAGTTGGCATAGCATGATAGTTATCCAACACTCTTTGGAAAGCCATGGTGATATACCAATAACACAAACATGTGCATTGAGAAGCATTACACGACCTTTGAAAATGGTAGGGAGAGGGTGGTGATCCCCCTCTCAAGTGATCAAGGACCTCCATATGTATAAAGTGTTGATCTCAATGAGGAGATCAACCATATTTATTGTTAAGCATAGGATATAATGAGAGGGGAGATAAATCAGTATATCATATATCTTATAAATCTTTTACTTAATAAAATTCCACTTAACCATTCATTCACGATATAAAATAAAATTAAAGCAATATGCACCACAAGATATATATATATATATATATATATATATATATATATATATATATATATATATATATATATATATATATATATATATATATATATATATAAACACCAGATTTTTACATGGAAACCCAAAATGGGAAAAACCACGAAGAATAATCTCAGGTATATGAAAGAGCACCAACTCAAATTTCAAAGTTTGCAAGAACCAACTTGCAGGAGAACCAACCCATTTTTTGACCACCAACACAACAATTATTTATGAGCACCAAACCACAAGAGCACCAACCCATTACAAATATTTGTGAGCACAACCTACAAGATCACCAACCACTCTTGTGTATAAAACACAACTATCTCTCAATGTTGCTTAGTCAACAAATGATAGAACTCTACAATATCTCTTTATATTCTCTCTTCTTTTCTTATATTATAAAAATGCAAACCATGCACTCTCTTGATTATTACAAATGACTTCTAAAGCCTTTATTTATAGCTTTCCAAATGAACTTTAGCATTCACCCTTTGTGACCCTTCAATCCTCATGTAAAATGGTGCCAAACTTGCATGACCCTTCATATCCTTTAATTTGAAAAGTCACATGGTGACCCTTCATGAGGAAATTCATTTTTTCCCTTTTTGTATTTTTCTCCATGGCCTTTTGAATTCCTTTAGATGACTCTTCATGGAAAAGTGTGGCATACCCTCTTTTGTCTTCACTTGGTGAGTCTTGGAATTCCTCAAGATGACTCTTAATGGAAAAATGCATCCCATTCCTCTTTTGTCTTTACCCCGTGACTCTTTGAATTCTCTATGTGTCATATTTTGACTTTTATGCAACCAAAAATATATTCATTAACATTAAATAAATATCAACACACATTAGCCAATATATGAATATTAAAAACACCATTAAATTTTATGGGCCTCTATCACCAATGCTAGACCTTTGACATCAATGACAATATTTCCAACAATCTCCCCCTTTGTCATTGATGGCAAATTCAAATTGAAATTGCCACATCCTGAAACCTAAAAAACATACAGTAACTCCCCTTACTATACCAACCTATAACTATTCCTTGTACATATTTTCCACCTATTTTTTGACCTATTCCCATTCTTCTGTCCCTTTGACATCAATGTCAATGGGCCTATCCTAGAGCTAAAAATTATCTCCCCCTCAACTGATACTGATACTCAATGGTAGGAAGTAAATAAATTACTCCCAACTTCTCCCGTAGATACTCAAATGTGTATTTTGGTAGTGCCTTTGTGAAAATATTCGTAATCTATTTTGTAGTACTAATATATTCTATTTTAACCTATTGGTCTGCCACCTACTCTCTCAAAAAGTGATATCTGATAGGAATATGTTTTATTCATAAATGCATAATCAAATTCTTAGAAATATTAATAGCGCTTGTTTTGTCACAAAAAATAGAAATAGGTTCATCATATTTTACCTTGATATTTTCCAAATTTTGCTTCATCTAAAGCATTTGAGTATAACACAATACCACTACAATATATTCTACTTTAGCTATAGAAAGTGATACTAAATTATGATTTTTACTTATACATGATACTAAGCTATCACCAAGGAAGAAAGATCCTCCACTTGTACTCGTTCTATCATCCAAGCAAACTACCCAATCTAAATCTATATAAGTAACCAACGTGAAATCTCTCCCTATGGGATACCACAATCCATAATCGAATGTCCCCTTGATATATCTTTTTTTTTTTTTACCAAATGAAAATGACTCACCTTTGGGGTTGTTTGATATCTTTCAACCATGCCTACTGCATGCATAATGTCTAGCCTCAATGCTATCAAATATAAAAAACTACTAATCATAGATCTATATAAAGAATGATCTGTAACGAGTGAATATTCATCCTTAATTACCTTGTTATTTGTACCCATCGGTGTACCAACTAGTGCAAAATCTTGAAAACCAAACTTTTTCAACATTTCTTTGGCATATTTAATTTGAGATATGAAAATTCCTTTATCTAACTAGTAATTTGTAACCCTAAAAAAAATGGCAAGTCTCCAAGCATAGACATCTCAAATTCTTTTTGCATATTGTTAAAAAATTCTATTGTCATCTTTTCAATGTTACCTCCAAATATTATGTCATCAACATATACCACAACAATCAATTGATGCTCACCTTATGTTTTGATGTAGAGATTACTGTCAGCAAATCCTCTCTTGAAACCTTGATCTTACATGTATTTATCAAGTCTTGCATACCAAGCTCTAGGAGATTGTTTCAATGCATACAGTGCTTTCTTTAATATTAATACATGGCTACTATCATTTGAGAGAAGAAATCCCTTTTGCTGATCAATATAGACCTCTTCTTCTAGATTCTCATTCAAGAAAGTAGACTTGACATCCATCTGAAACACTTTGAAATTTATAAATAGTACATATTCAAGAAACATTCTAATAGTCTATAGCCTTGCTATAGGTGTAAAATTTTATTCAAAATCTATTCCCTCAATTTGACCATATCCTCTATATACTAATCTTTCTTTATTCCTAGTCACTTCTCCTTTTTTATTCAACTTATTTCTGTAAACCTATTTTGTTCCTATCACATTCTGATCTTTTGGTCTAGGCACTAATTTCCAAGTATCATTCTTTTCTATATGATTTAATTCTTCATCCATTGCCTTAACCTAATGCTTATCACGTTTAGCTTCTAAAAAAGTTCTAATCTAAATTTTGGACAACAAAGTGAAATTAACTTGCTCAGATTCACTTACCATTATTTTTCTAGTGCAAATGCCTTCATTTATGTCCTTGATGATGTCACTTTCATTATGATTTCTATGGACATATTTGGATGGGCTTTTGGTGTCCTTTTTCTCCTTCTCATCTTCATCTAATTCTTTAAAATCTTCTTCTTCAATGATTTTAGGAACATCTATTGGATCATTGATTCTTTGTGTTCCATCTTCTTCTATCCTAACACTTGAACTTTCAAATATTTTTTGGTTCTTTTGTTATAACATTTATAAGTTTTAATTTTTAAAGAATAACTAAAAAATATACCTTCATATACTCTAGATTCAAACTTACCCAATTTTTCATCGATTCTCTTTATGAAGCATCTACTGTTTAAAACTCTAAAATAATCAACTATAGCTAGTTTGTCTTTTCATAGTTCATAAGGAGTCTTGTAACTATTGAATCTCAATAATTATCTATTATGGATATGCACTACTCTACCAACTTCCTCTCTCCAATATTTATTTGGTATCTTGGATTCATTTAGCATTATCCTCAACATCTCATGAACTATTCTATTTCTCTATTCAACTACTCCATTTTGCTCTAGAGTTTTTATTGCTAAATAATGTCTCTTTATTTCATGGTCTTTGCAATACTCAATAAATTCATATGACATAATTCTTCTCCTTAATCTGATATTAGGCACTTAATCTTCAAACCAATTTGATTCTCAATTAATTCTTTGAAATGTCTGACTTCTAATTTTTCTGTAAAAACACTACCCAAGTCATATGTGAAAAATCATCAATAAGAAACATGAAATATTTCTCACCTTGAGTGCTTTGAGTTGTCATAGGTCCACATAAATTAGTGTGAACAAGATATAACATTTAAGTGGTCAAGTATTCTTTTCTATTGAACTATCTTCTGACCTACTTCCCATGATGACAAGGTTCATAAAATGTGTTAGATGACTTTGTAATCTTTGGAATATTTCTAACTACTTGATTCTTGATGATGTTGACAAGATTATCAAAATTTATGTATCCCATTCTCCTGTGCCATACCCAACTTTCTTTAATCTAACTTAAACAACAGCTTTGACCTTTGATGTCTGATAACATATACAAATTATTACTTGTTCTCTGAGCATCTGCAACTAGCACATCTGAATCTTTTCTCCTAATTTCACAACCTTATACATAAAAATTTAGTGTGTGCCCCTGATCACAAATTTGACTTACACTCAAAATACTATGCTTAAGACCTTCTACATACAAAACATTTTTAGTTTTAGTTTTACCATTATCCAAACTTAGTGTAACTTTTCTAGCAATTCTAGCAGTAGTATTCTCTCTAAATTTAATTGTGCCACCATTGATCTTCTTCAAATTTATGAACTTTCTCTTGTATCATGTCATGTGCCTCAAACATACACTATAAATGAACCATGGATTTTCTTCATTTTTTGCATGAAAAGTTGTCTGTACCAACAAATACTTTTTAAGTTGTTTCTTCTCCCATGAACCTATATGAACTTTCTTCTTGATGAATGGATCCTTGAAACTGGTCCATCTTGACTGACTCGAACATGCTTCTACAATACCAGGATATGTTTTCAAAGTTGTTACACTTTAACATATTATGGCCTCTTCAATAAAACCTAATAGAGGAGCAAAAGAGTTATGGATTATGTGTGACTGTGCATGACTTTCCTTTTCTTTATTTCTGAAATCGTTAGCCCTTTTTTGACATTCTATTTTCTTATGACCATATCTATTACAAAAAAAATAGTAACCATAAAATATAACCTATTCACATATCTCTGACTTGATTACCTTTTGTAGCTCTATTCCTTCCATCTTTTATTGTTTGAGATGTCCTCTGTATTCTTAGCTTCTTCCTTTTTATTTTCTCTTTTGTAAGAGCTTTAAAATAGCTCTTTTTCTTTTCAAATCCAATACATGTCTTATCTAATATTGATTTTTAGCTTTCTAATATCTTATTCAATATATTAGTGCTTTTCTAAAATTTTGAATTATTGGTTGTTTTGTCATTGATTACTTTATTTGTTTTTTCAAGATCTGCTTTTAATGAAGCAATTTCAATAACATACCTTTCACATACATCACTTAATTTTTGCAACTATACCATTAGATATTTTTCATTCTTCTTGTATTCTTTAAAATGTGCTTTTAGATTGTCAATTATTTTCCTTGACTCCTTTTCATTTTTCTCAATCTGGAGCTTTAATCTTCAATTCTTTTTATCAAGAGATTTTAACTCTTCCAAGGCATAAATGAGTTCTCCTTCTAGATTCACATTGACTTCATCATGTTCTTTTTCTTAATCATCTATACTTTTTCTTGTAGAGGCATCTTCATGTATGGTTATGAATATAATCTCTTCTTTTTTTTAATCACTAACTCCACTATCTTCGACTGACCTAGGATCTTTATAATATAAACTCTTCTTCTCAAATCATTTCATGAATTTTCCTTTGAAATTCTTCTTGTATGTATACTTTCCTTCTTCATTGTCACCATTATTCTTATCTAGTCACTTAGCCAAAAAATGTCCAATCTTTTCATTATTAAAATATTTAAAAGGTATTTTTTTATATTTACCTGTGACCTTTTTCGGATTGTAGATGAATAGAGCTTCGTTGTCATTTCCATCATCACTAGAGCTGTCACTTGATTCTTAAATATTAGCCTTCTTTTTCTTTGATATCTTGAAGGTAACTTCTCTCTTTGAGGGTTTCTCTTGTTCGGTATGCATCTCATATGCCATAAGAATACCATGTAGTTCATCCATCTTTAGCTTGGCTAAATTCTTTATCTCTTCAATTGCTAAAACTTTTACATCATATTTCAATGGAATAGATCTCAAAACTTTTTTTACCATGATTGATTCTTCTAACTTTTCTCCAAGACCTTGAATCTGATTAACTATTTGATCAACCCACAAAAGGTAACTTGGTATATTTTCTTCCTCTTCCATATTCAAACTCTCAAACTATCTTTTGAAAGTCTGAAGCTTAGCTTGTTGAACCTTTCCATCACATTTGTAAATATTCTCAAGATTTACCCAAGTTTCATGAACAAATTTACATTGCATAAATTTAACAAATCTTAGTTCACACAAACCACATAAAATAGACTTAAAGATTTAACATTATTTTCACTTGCCTTCTTCTTTGCTAGAGTAGTTACAAGTGTCTGTGGCTTTTCATATTCCTCCACCTCTTCTTGCCAAATGTTGAATCCAAGGGACATCAAATAATTCCTCATCCTTACTCTCCAAAAAGTATAATTTGTCCCATTAAACAAAGGTGTCTTATTTGTAGAAAAACCTTCATGTGATCTAGCCATCATGTTTTTCCTGATCTACCTTCAAGTTGTAAACTTTTTGAAAAGGAACCTGCTTTGATACCAATTATTAAGAATGGGATATACTAAGAGAGGGGGTGGTGAATCAATATATCATATATCTTATAAATCTTTTTCTTAATAAAATTCCACTTAACCATTCATTCAAGATATACAATAAAACTAAAAGCAATATGCACCATGAGAGAGAGAGAGAGAGAGAGAGAAGAGAGAGAGAGAGAGAGAGAGAGAGAGAGAGAGAGAGAGAGAGAGAGAGAGAGAGAGAGAGAGAGAAAGAGAGAGAGACCATATTTTTACATGGAAACCCAAAATGGGAAAAACCATAGAGAACAATCTCAAGTATATGAAATACCACCAACTCAAATTACAAAGTTTTAAAGCACCAACTTGCAGGAGCACCAACCCCTTTGCCAAGAACCAACACAATAATTATTTTTAACACCAACCCAAAGGAGCACCAACCACTCTTATGTATAAAACACAACTATTTATTAATTTTGCTTACTCAAAACATGACATACCTCTACAATATTTCTTTCTATTCTCTCCTCTTTTATTATATAAAACAAATACAAACCATGAACTCTCATGCATATTACAAATGGATTCTCAAGCCTTAATTTATAGCTTTCAAAATGACCTTTGGCATTCACCCTTTGTGACCCTTCAATCTTCATGGAAAATGGTGCCAAACTTGCATGACCCTTCATATCCTTTCATTTGAAGAGTTACATGGTGACCAATCATGAGAAAATTTCTTTCTTCCCTTTTTATCTTTATCTTTGTGACCTTTCAAATTCATTCAGATGACTCTTCATGGAAAAATATGACATGCCATCTTTTGCCTTCACTTGGTGACTTTTGGAATTCCTTTAGATGACTCTTAATGGGAAAATGCGTCCCATTCCTCTTTTATCTTTACCCCATGAGTCTTTGACTTCTCCATGGGCCCTCTTTTGACTTTTATGCAACCAAAAATATATTCATTAATATTAAATAAATATCAACACACATTAGCGAAGATATGAATATTAAAAACACCATTAAATGTTATGGGGCCTTTATCACCAATGCTAGACCTTTGACATCAATGACAATATTTCTAATAATTTATAACATCACAATGCAAGGCACTAAAACTCTTCATCCTAGTGACCAAGGAGTGCTGGAATGGGATGATGGCCAACTAGCTTTAGATACAATTGATATTCCCTACAACTAATTGTTTGAAGAGGCTTATGAAACTACTGGTAGAAGGTATCACCTAGTGCAAGCTACCATGCCAATGATAGTCAAAATAGGATTGATTCTAATTGATCACACTCCAAATAAATTTGTCCCCTTCACCAAAAATAATGGGAAGAAGGTGTTCCATCTAATCAAAGGTAATCTTGTATTACTCCCGAAATATGAAGGAAGCAATCCTGTAGAAAACTATGTCTATGACATTGTATCATGCATCCCTATGTAAGTAGATATAATGGGTGCACTAGTGTATAATTTAAGGAAAAATGCTACTCATTGGTGGGTATTACAAAGGCCTAGCTTGCCAACTTGGCAATATGTGAAGTCAACAATCTCCACTAGGTTTGGAAAAATTAATGATGGCATGGATATCTCTGCTTACTTAGGTGACTCTGACCTAGTAACACATGTATGATTGTGTGAAGAAACTTAGACTATACATGGTGATAATGCAGCAAGAGGCTTGTGGATGAACATTTTTTATAGGGCTTTGAAGGCATGGGTATGATCATGGTACATTATAAATAAAACATACCAAGAGATAGAAAACTAAGATTTACTCAAGGAGAGTTTTGTGCACACTTTCTCCTTTAATTTTTATAACTTGGAGCTACTCAATCTACTACAAGTCATTCATAGGGTATTGTTTGAGAACACTGCCATCCTAGAGGATCACCTAAGAGAGATGTTTGGGGAGAAAGGACTAACACTCTTTACTTTATTTGAGGATTATGTGCTCAAAAATGACTCGAGTGAAGAGGATGATGAAACCTAAAAGAAGTGCAATTGGAAGGCTCTATCAATAATAATAAAAATGTGTGCACCATGTGGATGATAGCATCTCAAATGAAAAAAATGAGACACATCTTTGAATTGAATCAAATGAGGGGATAAGGCAAGTCAGATATTCCCATTAAGATAATAATGAGCCCTACCACACCCCAACTAATACTATCATGTTAGACATTAGCATGAAAGGGAAGCCAAATAATTCCAATCTAGGTACATACTAGTTTGATGTAGAGATGGTGTGAATCATAGACATCCTAAAGGAATTTCAGGACTTGTTCCCATAAATCTATCAAGACATGAAGGGCACCCACCCTTCCCTTGGTAAAATGTGTATAAAGCTAGTAGATGGCATGATACTAGTAAATAAATGCCCATAGATAATAAATTTCGATCTCCAAGCCAAGGTAAAATTGAATATTGATGGAATGTTGGCACCAAGAGTCATTTACCTTGTATAAGAGTCTAAGTTGGTGAGCCCTATGGTAATCAGTATTAAGAATGTTGGGTGCATTCACATTTGTGTTGACTATCAACTCTTGAATTTCACCTATGTTATTGAACCCTTCCCAACACCATTCATTGATGATTTTATGTATGGCATTTCAAGATTCAAAATTTATACATTTACTGATGGTGTTTCAGGCTACCATCAGGATCAAATAGAAGAGGAGGACAAGCCTAAAATAACCTTTATGATTGAATGGGTTTATTTTACATAAAATATCATGCCCTTTAGACTCAAAAATGCACCAGTCGTATTATCTATTATGGTGATCACCACCTTTAAATACTTCATCAATAGGATCTTCCAAGTATACCTCGATGATTGAACTATTTATGGCCTCGTAAAGGACCATTAAGATAACAAGTGTTCATGTTCTAATGGTGTAGGCAGCTACAAATATCTTTGAACCTAAAGAAGTGCATCTTCACAACCCCATTTAAAACCTTACTCGACCAAATCATAAGAAAATATGGTTTGCTTTTTTAACCTGTGAAGATAGCCATAATCATCTAGCTCTAGACCCCCTCAATGTAGAAAGACATTAGTGCCTTTCTTTGTCATTGTAGATATTATAAAATTTTTATAAGGAGTTATGCAAAGATTACTACACCACTAGATGATCCCTTATGAAAATATAACCCATTCTACTGGGGTGGAGTGCAAGAAGATGCCTTCAAAACATTGAAGCTAAAACTAGTTAGCACACCTATTATACAATTTCCTAACTGGATGACCCATTTTCACATCCATGTCAATGCTTTTGACTCTATTATTGGTGCCATTCTAGCATAGCCTAATGAAGGTAAGATGGGCCATCTCATCTCCTTTGCAAGCATAAAATTGACCCAAGTAGAGAAGAATTACATAATAATCAAGCATGAGGCACTCGACATAGTTGATGTCATTCAAAAATTTAGACAATATATGTTGGCAACCCCATTCATCTTTTTCATCGATCACAAGGCGATCAAGTACCTCATGAACAATCCTATTTTATAGGGGTACATATGTGGATGGATAGTTCTATTTTATGAATTATAATTTTTTAGCAGTTGTCAAACTTGAAAAGTATAACTTGGGGCCAGATCATTTATCCCATATTGATTATAGTAATGTGGCAGTGGCTATTGAGGATAATATGTTAGATGTATAATTATACATAGTCTAGTGCATCCCCAAATATTTGTTATAGATCACCACCTTCTTAACATCTAGAATTATGACACAAACTATGACAAATAAAGAGAAGAAATAACTAGTAATTTGCATTTCCCTCGTTCATCTCATTGGAAAAGAATTGTATAAACTAAGTAGAGATGAAGTACTATAACATTGTATCTTAAAGCACAAAAGGACACCATCTTGAGAGAGGCACATGAGGGCATAGTAGGATTTCATTACACAAAAGAGGTGACAACACATAAATAGCTATAGTTAGGCTTGTGGTGGTCAAATCTATTTTAAGATGTAAAGGATTACGCTAAGGCATGTGACATATGGCAACATATAGGGAAGCTAAACCACTTGGATGAAATGCCTATCATCTCCATTCTTACCCAAGTATTATTTTATAAATGGGCCTTTGATTTTTTTGGGATGATAACTCCCATAACATGATGTATAGGCACAAGGTATCTTCTAGTGGCCATAGATTATTTCACCAAGTGGGTCGAGGCCACACTAATAAAAGACTACATAGCTATAATAGTTGCAAACTTCATCTGAGAAAAAATAATAATTCATTATGGGTGACCACTCAGTTTGACTAGTGATAGGGGCACACACTTCATCAATAAGATGGTTCACATCCTTTTGACTGAGTACATGGTGGTGCACCACAAAACCACCCCTTATCATCCATAATCAAACAACATAGATGAGGAATCTAACAAGATAATAGGAACATGCCTCATAAATATATTTGGCATTGGTAATAAGATACAATTGGCATACCACACAACATATAATTACCTAAACAAGGCAACACCATTTCAATTGGTGTTTAGCATTGAGGTAGTTCTACTAATGGAGTTCATGGTTCCATCATTATGCATTACATGAATTGGTTGATTAGACAAACAATAATATTTGATCACAATTATATAAGACTTGAAGTTATTGGATGAGAAGTGTGCCCAATAAATGTGGAGTCAGTAGATCAATAAGGCATGCCATAAGCTCTAGCATGACAAGCACATTAAACACAAGGAAATGACTAAAGGAACATTAGTTTTGCTTTATGAATCTAATTATTTGAAGCACCCAAGAATGTTGTAGATAAGGTATATGGGCTGTTATATCATCCACCACATATTGGATATTGTGCATGCCATTTGTGCACATTGTCTAACAAAATACTCCCTATGTATTTCAATGGTAACCAGTTAAAGTCATATCAGCAATGGGTGGTGTTTGCACCAAAAAACACTAACTTCTTTGTCACTAGTTAGTTTAAGTTACGATGACTAGAATAAAGTTTTAAACAAGCCAAATAGTTCTTTCTGTTTTGTTTTGAGCATTGTTGTTGATGTATCAAATAAATAAGTGGCTTTTTTAAGACTTTCAGGAAAATTTTTTGGCACTTCACACATACTTCCATTCGAGTTATTTAAGCACTTGCACTTCCTAATTTCCTAAGGCTAGACACCTAAGTTATTGGCACATGAGGATTACCAGCTTTAGACAAAGAGAGCACACAAGATCCTCGAACAAGAGATATAAGAGGCAAGGTACTCTGCTAGTAAATACTTCTAGTCCTTTCATTCATAAAACCAATTAGGTGAGTCAAGCACTTGCAATTTACGAAGCTCTTGAGTCCAGACATCTAATTTTTGGGCACATTAAACTTACTGCAATCAGAAAAGAGGCATAAAAGACCCTCATGCGCTAGATCCCAGATCAAAGGTGATTTCAAGAACACAAATAAATATTCATCTAACCTTTCATGCATAATTCCAACTAGGTGAGTCAAGCACTTACACTTTCCAAGGTACTGAGGCTAGACATCTAAGTGTTGGACATGAATAACTTGACAGACTAATTTAGGGAACTTGGTAGACAAGTTCCATGTGCATAATATATTGATTATACGATGCTTAGAGACCTAAATAATAACTACTTTAGTGCTTCCACACATAATACTAGTGGGTGTGTCAAGCCTATTTACTTTCTAATCACCTAGGACCAGACACCTAAGTTTTTGGGTGTAAGGAGGTTTCTATACTTAAAAGATTTGAGAACCATATGACAAAAGGAAATAGGCACATGAAAATCCCATGTGCCGAAGGTAGAAAGAAGGTGCATCATTTGATCATATGCTAGAGATCAAAAGAATAAAGTGAAGACACACTACATGATCATGCATAAGAGAACCAAAAGAAGAGAATGAAAAATTAAAGGGACAATATAAGGGATTTGTATGGGGTAGGACAAGCCCAGGCAAGGTGAAGTGAAAGAAACTAACCAAGATAGAGAAGCATGCTTGAAATATAAGTGCAACAAGAGAAAAAATTGGAACCAAGGAGGTTGAATCATGTGCGTGTGAGGTACTACACCAAATTTACCATAAACAAGGTGAAGGTTACATGAAGTGAATAAAGTGTAGGAGAGAAATCATCAAAGATAGTTGGTATCCACCTAGAGTTGAGAAAAAAGTAACCATTTGAACTACACGTCACTTCACCAAAATACCATTAAGATTATTTAATGATGTGATGATGAACGGAAAAATATCCACATTAAATGCATTAGTGGCAAAGGATTTTTTTGAATCTCATGAAATTTTGCATTTTTAAAGAAATCTAGGCATCACCATGCCATTAAAGCACCTATAGTAATGACTATGGATGGAATTAGGGTATAAAAAATCATGTGATTGACTAGTTGAGGTTACAAACTCTAAGTGAATTCACACTCAAATCCTATAGAAAAACTAGTGAAACAAAGAGCTGAAGCAAGAAGACCCCACCAGAGTGAGAATTTAAGCACCCCTAGTTGCCAAAAGTGAATAATTATGTAGAAGGAGAATTTGTGTTCACATTGAGATTATTTTAGAGAGGCATGGGGAGACATTTATATAGAAACAAGTCAATAGATAATTAATTTGACAGCAAGACTACCATTGATGGCACGTAAAGGTTGAATGCCGAAGGTACAGTCATAGACCTCATGACTATAAAGTGCCAATAACCATTTGAGGCTTCAATAACCTAAACCAATCATGCTTGAATACCATCAGATTCAATATGGTCAAGAAGAAGAAGGGCTCGTGTTCATAATAGGTGAAATAAGAAGCAAAATGGGTGCGTACATTAGTAGAAGAGATCATTGTAAGAAAAACACTAGTAGTAGAGGGTGTTAACATTACCCAAGTTGACACAAAGGCACTAAGAAAGATGTCTTACTGGGTGATGTAGTTTTTCTTAGAGGTATTAGTAAGGGAACAATGGAACTCATTTATGCACACATGTAAATTGAAAGACTATAACCATCATACCTCGATCCATGTGTAAGACTGGATGGTTGATACTCGAGAGAAGACGATAAGAAGTGTGGTATTATTCGATGTCTCCATCTAGGACAAGTTAGTGAGCACTAGTGCAACTTAGCTTTTTAAGTTGTCATGCTTTGGAAATCTTGAGGATTTTGTAAGACTAGATGATGAGTGAGGATGAAGAGGTGAAATGGGTTGTGAACCTCCTAAATTATTATATAGGGGATTTTACATTCCCAATTAAAGATGTCAATGACCCTAGTATGATGATGGTGGTATGACTCATAAGCTTAAAATTTTGCCTCGATGGTCAATGGATACACATCAACAAGATATACCTCTACAATGCCTATCATATGGAACAAGGGGTAAAATTTAACATTACAAAGTTCATAGCAAAGGAGTTAGTAAATACTACACTGGAATGCCACATGGCAAAGGGGACCTTTAGGTTGGGGTCAATTATAATCTTGATAGTCATGGAGGAGATCATTATGTTGGATAGGGACAAATATAATCTCTAGCTTTTTTTAGAGTACAACGACTCCCTAGTGTAGAAGTACCAATACTTCACTTGCCCCACTTCCTTCTCTACAAAGTAAAAAATTTAATTGATGAGGTGGTTTGAAAAGTATATAGAGGCATTCGATGTAGAATGGTGCATCCCCTAGGATCTCCCCAAGAACATGTATGGAATGATGATGTTTTCCATTATGCAACACTTCCATGTAGCGTGCTTAGTACTTATAGATGGAAAAAAATTAGGTTGGTTAAATATCCCATATTCTTTCTCTACCAAATATTTCAAGGACGCACTCAAAAGGATCTCCAATGTACAATAGTTAGATATCCTGGTGAGGGAATTAGACATGGGGAGGAATAGGTTGTGGTTCCTATTTGAGCACCCAAGAGTAAGGATGAAGAGGATGATTTGGATCATATTGACATCTACCCCCTAAAGAAGGAAACTGTAATCGAGTACATCCATAGGATATAATACGAGATGAAGCTAAGAATGAAGGGCACTATCACTAAAAATAATGATGACCTACCCCTTCAGATCAGAAATGAACACTGGAAAAGGAATGGAAGATACAAGTGTGGCATAAACTTGGACTCAATAATGTGAACATTGAGAAGGTGTGCATGCTGGAAAAGAGAACGGAATAATGATGAAGGTTGGCATGACCAAGGAATGCATTGAGAGGATCAAGGCTAAGGAAATTAGGGCCAAAGAAGAGAATTATAAGGTGTAGGTTGAGAATAGGAAAGTGGAAAAGAAGGCCAAGGAAGAAAGGGACTTAAGAAAGGAAGAAGAAAAGAAGGTTGTTGCACATGTAGAATGACTAAGAAAAAAACCAGAGGAGGCACCTAGCACCAACACCAGCCTAACAAAGAGCGCTACACAATAGGCATACCTTAGTAATGAAGGGGCACCTGGAAACAAAGAAGTTGATGATGGTGCCTTAAAGTAATAAAAAGAGAATGTAATGGAGGCCTAGTAGAGGCAAGAAGAAGGGAAATTTTATATGAGATGAAATTTATAGGGGTTAACACCGATAGACCAAAATATGGTAAAGCTAGTGTTGAAGAGGAAGAAGAATTGGATAAAGGGGAAAAGTTTAAAGAAAAATAACCCCTACAAGTACAAGAAGAAAAAAATTAGAAGAGGGAACTAAAGAAATCCCTAGTGATGATGAAGAGGAGTAGATGAAGATGGCCATTGAAGAATAATAATTTAAGCTAAGTCATCAAGAGAAGGCATAAAAGGGGTACTCCAATGACAAGGATTTTAACATGTTAGAATACATGCCACCCAAAGATGCCTTAATGAATACAATCCACCAAGTGTCCTTTGCCCTTGATTGAAACATGGATGAGCATCACATTGAGGTGCCTTTAAAAGCAATCCAAAGAACATACAAACTAGATGGAAGGAATGATTATTGTCTTATTAACCCCCATGAAATGAACCCAATAAGGTCAACTAATGCCCTCCTTCAAATGTCCTTCAAGGTAGCATGAAAGAACATCGTTAACAATGTTCATGCCACAAAATGGAAAAATATCATGAAAGAGGTAGAGGAAGAGATTAAAGTGGTGAATATCAAGCTCTAAAAGTTGGTCAAGCATGTGGAGGAAGCCGATCCATACCTTTTGGATTGTGTTGACACTTAAAATTTCATAGAGGTTGATAAAGGTTTGTGTGCTAGTGGAAGAGATGATCCCATGAATTAAGCCAGTGATAGAAGAGAAGGACCCTTGTGACACCCTAAATAAAAATCTGAACATGAAGCTCAATGAGGTGGAAGACCTCTTTGTGGAGATGGAAGAGGGTGTACAAGTTGTTGATGTCATTTTTTGTAACTTTTCCATCCAAGCATCAGTCATCAATGTAAGCCTCCACAAGGTGAAAGTGGAGAAGGATGCATTACTTTAGTAGGCATATACTATTATCAAGGATGAGCATGTAAAAATCATGGTGTAGTTTAACACTTTGATCACCTAGGTAAAAACCTAGGAGCAAGACCTAGAAGAACTTTTCTACACCTTGCAAACAAAGGCTAGTGAGCAAGGAGACATCCTAGATAGTGGGATGTGAAGAAAAAAGGAAATGATAGAAGCCTTTAAAAAATAATTTGATAAAACTAATGTACTCATGCTCAACTCTACCTCCACAAAATTATATGGTTCCATGGAAGAAATCAAGCTCATAATTAAGGGCTTTGTGGACTTTAAGGTGGAACTACAAAATATTGTGCCCAAGTTTTGCACATTGAAAGCACTATAAGTCTAGCGTGATGTTGGATTAACATCTTTATATGGTGTAATGTTGGGCCCCATTTCATCTAAGTATTGGACCCACACCAACTCATCACATATCAATGTGTGATAATCATGTGGAATGATTAATCCCTTTTATACCTTTTATGCTAGCCAAAAAAATAAAGTGGATCTAACACCAATCGGTAGGTAGTTATTGGCACCTATATTCTTAGGGGCATCTTCTTTAGCACTCATTATGTGCTGGCTGGAGTACAAAGGTGTAAATCTAGTGGAGCCAACATAATGATCAACCCCAGTGACAACTCATCACCCAACATGTGCCACCAACTTGGCATGAAGACACTCCCCTGTGCTATAAAGTTGACCCCAGACCAGATTGAAAGAGATGTGAATCAAAGCAGTGAAGCTCTATAGACTTAGATTTATAACTATGTTATACACACCATTAGTTTGAATTATAAGCATGAATACTTTTGAGAACCCATCTTGTATCACCCAAGCTCGCATGTGATCCGTTAGGATTGTAGTATAACTAAGATGAGCTTAAGCTTTATTTTTACTAATATGAACTCTGTATATTTGAACTCTAGTTAATGAAGAATGGCATTGCTTTCAATAAAGTGTTATATGGTTGTGTTCCTACTTGATGTCTTCAGATTTTTTAGTTAAATATAACTAGAATACAATAAGTTTTAATAGTTTAAGTTCTATTTATGAATATGTTGTTAGAAAAGGTCTATTCTAGTTTATTAATGGCATCTTTGTGCTGACTAATGACATTGACTAAAACTACAAAATACTCTAAGTGTTAGAAAAGGCATGTGCCCAAGTCTTAACACCTATGCCAAGAGTGCTGCTTGAGAATGAAACCCTTTATTGTAAGGTGTCCCCCTTGACCCATCAAAGCACCTAAATGATGATTATCCTAGAAACATAAATACTTGTGCCCTTGAAGGTCTTGTACGTATTCCAATATAAACTTACACCCTATGACTGGGACTAGTCACCTAGAAAATGCTTGTGCTTATTGATCCTGCCTAAAACAACTTGCATTGATGAACCTACCAGATCATGTTTTCCAAATGACCAAATCCATTAAATATTGAGTTACATCATGTTTCGACTAGCCCAACCTAAGCCTTGGTCCCTTCTCTATTGAGCTTTGGGTGAGCATACAAGACTTGCACCTTATGTGAATTGATGTTGGTGTAGTAATGTGTTAAATATTATGCACTATAGGAATGTTCTATGCTTTTATCTAGTTGTAACTAGTCTAGACCTAACTAGATAGATAGCTGTCATGTGACAAATCACATGTATTGATTAACCAATCCTCTTTCTAAAACAAAATTAAATTAAATTAAAAAAAATCAACATAAACTAATAATATAGAATATTTATATGCTTTCAAATATCAACTAAGCACATTAATTTTTAAAAAAATCAACTTAATAAAAAATATTAATATTATTAACAAATTAGTTTAACTTTTTTGATAAGTTATAGATTGAAATGACTCTCGAGTGCTTCATTCCAAAAATATATTCTTCCTGTTATTTTAGCTAGATATAGATATATCAACATTCCTTCTTGCGATGGTATTATTTCCAATGGATTATCTAGTGATGATGTATGGGTACTAGTAATCAAACTTATGGGGTTAAAACTCCATCAAATACTCCTATAGGTGACCAAATTACTACTAAATAAGATTATGGTCCATGCATGGAGGCTAGAAGGTCACCATACAAGACTAATTTTGATAATGATATTCATGATAAGGATCTTTATCCTCTTTGAATCTTTCTAGGTAGTGGAAAAACATTGTTTTTTGCATATTTTTCAATCCTTTCCTTCACAAACCCTCATAAGGTGCTATTTGTAGCTGTAGTTAAGTGAGTAGTTGGTGTGTAACTAAATGTGGCTAGGTGGTTGGTGGGGAAATAAATGTGGCTAATTTAGTTAAATACTTCTTAGAGGTAGTAAAAATCCTTTGAAAACCTTCAAATGATAACCCTTAAATCTGGCTCTAGCTAATCTCTCTCTCAATCTATAAAATGATGCCCTCAACTCGATCCTAGTAAATAAAGAGTACTATCTTAAAAATGTAGTCATATGTTAGTTTGAAAAATTATCGCCTAATATTTAGGATCTAAATGAGTGGATCTCCTTACAATGGAAACCTATTTTGAAAGGTAAATTAGAACTTTATTCTTTTGTAAAAGGTTTTTCTACTACTATTTTTCTGTTTTCTTTGGATAAAGATCTTATTCTTGGGCATCAATGGAGCTGAAATCAACACCATATATTTATGAAACCTTGGGATCCAAATTTTAACACCCTTACTGATACTTTATCCTCTAGACATGTATGGATCTGTCTCCTAAATCTTTTCCTCCATTTTTGGGTTAAATCTTGAATTAATGTTATTGGTAGCTCCATTGGCAAATTCATATGGATTGATTCAGCCACAAATTTACTTTATCATACAACATTTGACATAATTTTATTTTCATTGGTACAATGCTTGACTTCTAGTCTCCATAGATCTAACACTATAAGATCAAGTATGGAGTCAATTACTGGATTACGAGGGACTTCCTTTTAGGTGTTATAGGTGTTTTAACACTAGTCATTTATATTTTGATTATCATTCACTTAAAAAAATAAAAATGGATCTGACTTGGTGGAAGAATTCTTCTTTAGAACTTCTTACATTTTGTGGTCTAGAGTATGATTGTAGAGATTTAACAGATTGAGAAGAAGAGATGGATATAGGGCTTGTTTTTGAACAACCTGATACATAGTAAGAGATAAAAAAGGAAGATAATTTTATTTAATTTAATTCAATGCATCTTCAATATGGTAATTTTTAAAAATTTTATGAAGAATCCATAGTTTCAATCATCACATCCTCAAGTGAATTAAAAAAAAAAAACATTTTGGATAGTAAGGATTTTGACCTGAGTTTGTTTAATCTTGAAGAAGGTTTGCAGAATGTTCTTTCTCCTAGAACTTATAAGGATGGTAGAGGATGGATTGAAGTTAATAAAAAGAAGAAAATAGATAAGCGGAGGTCCAGACTTCTAACAAGCTACTCTTTTCATGAGGGCCCTAAAAAAACTTCATGGAAGGTGGAGGCATGGCTTGAAAGACTAGAATGAAATAGACTAAAAGAAAGTAGTTTCAACCGAAGATAAATTTTTAACAATAGTAATAAGGGTAAAAAGAGGATAGATTCATCACTTTTGAACCTTAGATCTCAAAAGCTTAATGATTTGCATAGGTCATCTATGTGAACTAGGAATTTGACATAGAGGGGAGGTTAATCTTGTGTTAGTCTCATAAAACTAGTGAAATGAACACAGTAAAGGCTTAACACATCTAGTCTAGACACTAGAAAGAGCTTAGTAATAGAACTAAATGAAAGGATAATAAAAACATAAAATAAACAAGTCATTTACCTTCCTTGATATCTTCTAATGGATTTGTGGAGTGGCTTACTCAGCTTGTGCAATAAAAAGTCTTTGACAATGGAGGTTGCTTAGCTCCTTATCTCCTTGGCACCTTGGCTTTGATGTTGTTTGGGTTAAGATTTGAGCATGGTAATACTACTTGCATTAGTGTCATGGAGCAAATCCTGCATAATAACTCTACATTATCCAAGTTTAGAAATGAAGGGGTATGACCTTGTATTTATAGTCTTAGAAACTAACTGACACCTAAGGTGAGTTAAGGTTATGTTTAAACATGAAATGGGTTCAAAATAACCTTATGTGAGTCAACACTAACTCCATTTGATTTAATAATTGTCAAATAATTATGATTTGCAATTACTAGGCATGGCTTTCAAATTAGATATTTTAATATATTTTCAAAGAGCTTGACAACTCATAAAGTCAATTATGAAAGGTTAGGATATTTTGAATTTTTTTTATAGATAGTCATTAATTTCAAATGGATAATTCAACTAGGTATTTAATCTTGTTTAGCTTGTTAATTGATTTTGATTAGCCTTTTAGTTAATTCAATATTTAACCAAGTGTGTAAGTGCCTCACTTAATATGTCCATAGGCAAAATTGACAGTTCTGATGTTGTAAGGTGAATAGAGATGAATCCATGAGAGGTTATTATTGCATATGGTAGGAACCCCAATTATTGATGTCTTAATGTGATTCTGAGATATGATGAATGATGTGCAAGAAAAGTTGAGATGTTTAGTGATTCCTAGAATTAATTTACAATGGTTGGTAGGAATCAGTTTGAATTCTAGTTGAAGGCCAGTTGTGGCCATTTTTAGGTGTCTACAATTGACAACTATTTTTTAACTATTTTTTGTATTTTTGTATTTGATGTTCTATTTCATGTTGTAGTGCTACCAAGCATACTATACTATTTGACTTCTTAGGCCTTGGTTTTTTTTTTCATCTAAGTTCAGGGTCCCTATTTACAAAAAAAAAAACTCCCTTTACTCATAATTAATTTAAAACAAATTAGTTTAATATTATAAAAATCCACTTAAGAGAATTAAATAAAATATGTATATGTTTAAGGGGAAAAAAAATATATGTTTAAATAAATTAAGCTTAGTTTGAAAATCAAGTTAACAAATTAGTTTAAATTAATAAAAATAGTTTAATAAAAAATATTAATATTATTAAAAAATTAACTTTTTTTTCATTTCTCATTGAATATGTTGGAAAATGGGACCAAAATGTCAACCATAAATGACACTTATAACAAAACTATCAATGGCAATCTAATATTCCCACCCAGATTGAAATTAAACTCAATCTCAGTTTGATCCTTCTCTTCGCTTGGTCTTTGACCCTATCCCGAGTCTGGTCACTTCCTAAAGAAATTAGTATCTGGTGTGCCAAGGAAGGAGGCTCTCAGTACTATTAGTGTTGTGCATGCAGATTTCATCGTTAATGGGAATGGGCCTATGTTTCATTCAATTAAGGAGGGTGGCATATCTAAAACTTTTGTTGAAGATATTTCACAACACCTTGATCAAGTGCTTAAACCTCTGACCCCTGCAGAGAATCCCTCAAAGTGTCACTCTCTGGGGTTGCCCTTGTTGATGTGGTAAAATATGAAGCTAAAATTGGAAGATGTGTATCATCTACAATTTCATTAAGAGTATGCCAACCCTTTTGAGCCTCTCTAAATTGATTCAGCAACTTTGGAAACCTATTCTAAAAGCATATTTGGTTATCCACCATTGTGCTAAGGCATTTTGCATCATAGTTTTTAATGACATCGAGGACTAGAATAGGATTTAGGATGGTTATTAGGTTGTTTACGATGACTTGATTTTGATGAATCCCTGGTACCTAGACTTTAATCCCTTGTTTGAGAGTGTTAAAATTAGACCAATTTAGGTTAGATTGCCCTATCTCCCTTTCCAATTTTGGATTGGTTCCTCCCTTAAAGATAACAGAAACTCATTTAGTGGAATTTTTTTGGTTGACTCTTCATCTTTGAACCTTTGTCATAAAAGTTTTACTAGAATCCTTGTTGTTATTGATATTTCAAAAATATCCCAGTTTCCTTGGAGTTGCTTATTGGGGATCACTCATGGGATCAAGTTCTTGATTTTGATAAGTTCCCTTTATGTTGTTACAAATTGTTCAAAATGGGCCTTGTGGTGGAATCTTGTAGAAACACCATGAGTAAAAGGGTAAACTCCTAGTGTAAGGATTCCTCTAATCATCTTCATTTTATAGGTTCAACTAGTTTTGGTGTTCCTGATATTGCATCTGACTCAGTTTTGGATCTTTGTGAGGATGACCTATTGGACTTTAGAGATTATCCCCTAAATTTTCATTTGAATCAAGATGAAAAACTAGGAAATTCTTTCATTTTGAATAAATTTTTTTAGGCAACTTATTGTAAGCCCTAGTAGGCTGCCAAGTCAATCTCTTCCCTTACTTCAAGATTTTTTTCAACTCATGGGTGATCTCCAAATGAAACCTCTTTGTCTTCTAAATCATTGGATTCAGTTGGACTATTGAATTCCCAACTACTGGACAAGAATGTAAGTTGGATTAATTTCTATATGAAGTGGAGAAGGAAAAATAACTCTTCAATCTAGTAAGAAAACTAATTTTAAGGCAAAAGTGAGTTGATCCCCTTGGGTTCTATTTATCTAATTATTTTATTTTTAGTCCCTTATATTAGGATTTTGGGTATATTGCATATATAATATTGAATGCATTTGAGGTATATTGAATACCATTATCACATCTAAGCCATTTCAAAAGAAATCCTAACTGCTTCTCACCAAATGCTTTGAATTTTTTAAAACATTTCTAATGCATATGATTTATCTTTGATAAATAAACAAGGCCGTTCTAAAAATATCTTCAATAAGGGTAATGAAATACCTTATCCCTTTGTGTGTCACTATTTATATTAGACTATAAATATCTTAATGTTTGAACTCCATTTTCTACTTAACTCTTGTCTCTCCTTTGTTTGAGAAAGGTAATCTATGTTTATTTCCTAAATAGTAGCCTTCACATGCTCCCAACTCAACTAAAAAATGAAAATTTAAATATTCGACAAAATGCTCTCTTTAAAACCCTAAGTGAATGTGTATTTTCATGTCTAAATCTATGATGATAAAGCATTGAATTTGATCTTTCATTATAATTTGTTGGAAACACTTCAAGTACCAATGCACATAACTTTATATTTCCATTACTAAATACCTTAGCAAAAATCAGTACTTCTTTATCCTTTAGTACACACCCCTTTTTGTCAAACTATACAAATATTCTTGCTTCGATAATCTTACTTACTGACAAATGACTTTTTTAATAAAGTAGGGGCATACCAAATATCTTGGATTTATTTATGTGCACTATCTAACATCTTCAATAAGATATTTATATATCCCATTATCCATGCTTGTTGTCATCTCCAATATTTACAATTTTCCTTTTGATTGCTTTTTCATATCACATAAACCAACATTTATCAGGTGTCATATGTTGAGTTATATCTGAATGTAAATAATAACACTTTAAAACATCAATTTTTGTGGATGTAATGACTAAAAAAAATGTTCTTAATCATTACTTGAAGTCATGTTAGATTCAATTTTCTTCCTTTTATTTCCTTCCTCTACCCATGCTAACCAGTTTATGCATTATTTCTTAAAATGTCTAGGAGCCCCATATAAAAAGTAAGTTTTATTCATTTTCTCTTCTTTTGTGTCTTCTCCATTCTTTGAGATGTTGGATAGGGAAGGATGAAATTTTATTTCATTATTATTCTTTGGTTTGCACTTATAAATTGATGAAAATAATTTCGTAGGCTTCTCATCATTAAATCTCACATCTTTTTTTCTGATTTCTTCTTAAAGTAGAGATGTTATTACTATAGGGAAATCCAATTAGCTTGAGTGCTCAATGGTACTACCAATTTAGAATAGGATTCTGGTAAACTCCCATGAAGTGCCATAACATTGTCTTCTTCTATAATCACTAACCCACACATTGCCAATTTATCTTTGAGAGGCTTAAACTAGTTTGTGTGGTTTGATATATTCTATTTCCTATATATTTAACTAGAAAAAACTTCTTCAAAGTTATAATATTTTACTAGCATCATTTGACTCATATAACTTACATAATTGATCCCAAGCATCCTTTGCTACTTTTGCCTCACATTTAAAAGTAAATTATCACTCAAATGCAAAAGTATACATGAACGACCCTACCTTGCTTTGCCTCTTACTTACTAATCAAATATTTAACTTTGGTAGGTTCAATCTTCGTCCGTTCAACTATTTTTAGTAGGGCCTTATTTATCAAAAACATCTTCATTCAAAGCTTTCCATAGATTGAATCCAACACTATAAAATAGTTCTATTATCCTTTAAGAATCCCCTAATATGGATTCCGCCATTTATCTATCTTAAATTTTTTGATACTTCTATATATGGCTTCAAACTCCATGCCTTCAGGAACTCAAACATCAATTCAACAATGTTGTATAGTGTGGCTCTGATACTATGAAGCTATAATAAAAATAGTTAAATAATTTAATTCATTGAAAAATACAAAAAATATAGAGTATATCAATGCCAAACTCTAAATATATGTTTTCATTCATCTTATCTAACTTGAAACATTAATACAATAAGAAAAACATAGGAAGTAGATCCATGCTCATACACTACTAATCTAAGTACCCTATATTTGTTCATTAACGTACACACAAACTCTCTAATAGATACATATGCACCCATGTGATATGTTGTCTATAACTAAAATATAAAATCCTAAATACTAGTTTTTCTCTTCTAACAAGGATTTGATAGTTTTCCTTATGACTCAATTAGAGGCATTGAAAATGTTTCACTTTTGTCAGAGTATCCTCCAAAGATAATCACTCTATGTTTAGCTCCATAGATAGTTATCCCAGGTTCAACCTATCTTCATCATAAACAATTATTATATTTATCATTATATTATAACTAATCTAGTTAAAATAATCCTAAAGAATAGTCAAAGTAAAAATATTTATAAAAAATTTTGGATGTATTTATTTAAGATATATCTACTAAGTTTTTATTTAAAGTTAATGGAAAAAAGAAGTATAAAATTGTGAAATTTTTATTTGAGATATCATTATGAAAAATATAAAAAGTGATTTGTTTAAAAGTCCATCAGAAAGTACATAATTTGAATATTTGTATAATGAGTAATAAAGTTATGAAATCTAGGGTTATATAGGGTTTTATAAAAGAAATAAATTCATTTCAAACAATTTATTGATTAAAAAATGTTCATCAAATTTAATTTTCATTTTTTAATTTTAATTTTTTAATTTTTATTTTTTACAAATTTAAATATAAACTAAAATTAGTAAATAATATTATATTTATAAGTAAAACCTCCCTCCAGAGGAAGGGTGGTTTAAGGTCAATTTTAACATAGCGTCAAGGGATAACCTTTAAAAATTTAAAGTCGGGGTTATTATAAGATGTCACCAAGATGAGTCATTTTTTTCAAAGTGGCCATTATTAGAATTAATATAAAAAACATAGCATAAGTTGATGCCTTAGTTCTAGGGATGAGACTGGCTCTAAAAGAAAACATTAGGAAAGATATAAATAGAGGGAAACTCTCTCATAGTCATTGAAGGTATCAAACATAACAAAAGTTTGAACTAGAGATTGAAAATAATTTTTGAGCAAGGAGGTCTTATTTGGAGCTAGTTTAAACAAGTGAATTACACTCTATTAGATGGAAATAGTGCATTGAATGGCTTTCCCATTATGGACTTGAATCCCAATAAAAAGAAAATTTGGTAATATGGAAGACATTTCCAGAAATCATAATATGAATAACTTAATGGAAATCATCTCTAAATAATGCCTTCAATCACCAAAATTCATTGTGTTTTGGCTCTTAAAAATGAGGAATCACCAATAACAGGTAGGAAATCTAAGTATGGTGATTTTAGATATCATAAATTAGTTAAAATTTCAAAAAAAATCCATGTCATTAAATGTGCCCACAAGATGAGACTCACGGAGATGCCAAGGAAAAGAAACTGGCAACAAAAGTGCCTTTCTAGAAGACTCGGAATTGAACAATGTAGGATAAGTAAAAGGAAAAAAGGTAATTTACCCAAAAATATTTTGGAAAGCCTGATAAACCAAGTTAGTCATGTGCTTATTATTTCTAAGTATTTTATTGGAGTTGGGGGATAAATATGTGGGCATTTACCTCAACACATACACATTATTACCATAAGACATACATATTATGTCCATAACGCATATGTTTTATTTAAATTTAGGCTTACAAAATCTGAGCCATAATGGGTATGCATTATAAGGACCATGAATAATACTAATAATGCATATGCACTATTGGCACTATTCATAGTGCTAAAGATGTGTACACATTATGATTTATACAAAAAACGTAAAAATTTCTATATGTAGGCCATAAAATTTCATTGCAACTTTCCTTCTTGGGTGACACTTCTTTCTCCTAAACCATGATTGAATTCTACTTAGAGAAGAAGAAAAATGCACCTCAATTTCCTGATACATTGCCGAATCAGCAATACCGTCATAGAGGGGAGGTAAGTAATCAAAAATAAAATGTATTAACAATAGATTTAGATAATTTTTTATTTACATTGTTTAATTACTAAATCCTTTTTTAATAGTTCGTTCCCCTATAAGAGACCAGCATGCTAACCAACCTCATAACCATCCTCCTAATGCTCCTAACCCTCCACCTAACCCTCTTAACCCTCCATCTAACCCTCCCAACCCTCTGCCTAACCCTCTTATAGTTATACAAGATCCCTTAATTAGTCAGGAGAATCTATCTGTACATAGTCAAAAATAAAATATAAATTAAACAAATAATTAGTAGAATGAGGGAGCCCACATTGACCAACACCCACGACACATATTTGGCCAATACAATAGAGTTAGTATTAGGTCACATTGACATGATAATGAGTCAATTAATAGATGAACATCATATATGGATAGATTTAGGGATTAATATGCTGAAAATTTATCAACACATAAGGTGAAAGACAAGGAAATATCAAAAGAGCAAATTGGTGCCTTATTCATCGACCCAATAACTAGTGCACCTTTTCTAGTAACCACTAAATATTTCTCAATCCACTGATACCAACACAATTTTATCCAAAATAAGTTTTGGGATAAATGGTAGAGGGTGTTTAATTACCCACTGTGTAATAAGTATAAGGTTACATTGTATTTTTTGAGGAAACCCTACTACAAGTTTGTCCTTAATGATATTCCCAACCATTTTCACTATGGTGGGTTTCAGGTTCGAGGGAAAAGCTCTATGTAGGATTGACCAAGTGCACATCATGTGCCTAATTGGCATGTAAGGATCCCTACCCAAAATCCTCTTTAGCTTGAGTTGTCATTTGTGGTGAATGAGATCATAGAGATTCACACTTTACATGTGTTTAGTAAACTTATCAATACACTCATTCAACATATAAGTAGGCTTTTTGACACCAATGTTGGAGATACTCCACTCAGTGTGTGTAACCAACCTCACCATTATATATGTTATGTTGTTATATGCATTATACCATTGGATGATGATGGTGGTTCTTTTGAGGGTTTAGATGATATAGTCATGAGTGATGAATTTTTGACACATACATTTGGTATGCACACATCAATCACTACAAACATGCAAGTATATTTTACATAAATGTCATGTTAAATATAATTTTTATTTTTATTTACAATCTAACAATTAATTTGCATATAAATTAAATGTAGATGTAGGATAATGGGGGATAAAATGGAGGGTTTAAAGAAATAATTTTTTTCTAAAAATAACAATAGTTGAATATGGAGAGAATTTTAAAGACACTTGAAATTTTTTTTTTGACAATGACTTAAGAATATGAATTGTGTCATTTCAAATTTATCTTTCTATATATATAATTTTTTTCAATACTAAGATCATAAAAGTGTGAAAAATATATGCATTTATTATGATAGATTTATCCTTTTTGTAAACAAATGAATTGTTGTATAAAATTTTAGATATCGATAGATGAAATATCAAATATTGTTGAGAATATTTTTTGTTTAATTTTATTGTGTGTGTGTGTGTGTGTGTACACACATATGTGTGTGTATATACACACACATATATACATATACATGTATATATGTACACACACATGTGTGTGTGTGTCTATATATATATATATATATATATATATATATATAGACACACACACACAAGTTGAGATAACCACGAAATCAAAAATATTAGTGTATGAATATAAGTTTTTGACCTTAACTTCTTCAAAATTATTTTATTTAAACATAGTTAATGATGTGTATATTGCTGAGATATAAGTTTTATAAACTTTTGATAAATGGCCAAAAAGTTATAAATGTATTTGTATTGATAGGTATATAGTACATAATGAGGTATGTAGTGTATAAACTAAGTAATAATTACAAATTATAGTTTAACATTGGAAAAATATATATTTAAAAGTTACATTTTCCCCTCTACAGATCCATATATATTTTTAAAAAATAATAAAATTTGAATGATCATGTTTCTCTTCAAAGATTTAAAAGACACATAAATTTGTAAAAAAATCATATCCATTGGTCCATGATAGGGTTTAGGCTTGGTTTGCACCCCTATGACTAAAATTGAGACAAATTTGAAGGGAAAAGTGGAAAAATGAAATCTTAAAAATATGCAAAGGGTGTAAACCATTTAAAAGGGCATACACCCTATATAATGCATATACAATCTATTAAATGTCCTCTTTTTGAGGGAATAACTAAATTTCAAAATTATTTAGGTAAATAAATTTGAAATTTTTTTATTCCCTCCAAAAAAAATGACATTTCATAGGGCGTATGTGCTTTGTGATAAATAAAAATTTACATTTAATTTTGTATTTATATATTTTAAATTTATTTTACTAAATATAATAAATTAGGGACACTCTATATCTTATGAAATCAATTCTCCCGTTAGAGGAGTTACCATTTAAAAGTTATTTTCCAAAATCTATTCTAGTCAATACCTAGTTTTCAAAATTTAAAGATTGAAAGATAGAATGAGAAATTAATTTTTGAATCATGTTACATATGTAATAGTTATATACCATTTATTATTACATTCCTACTATACCTAATTCAGTATACCCTACCCAATTTAGCTACTTGAATATGCCCTACCTGAATGAATAACTGAGCCATATCTTGATATTTAGTATGACCTACCTTCTTGTACATAAGTATTCCCTATGTATTCTAACTACTTAATTATTCCCTACCTACTTTACATACCAGAGTACATACTATACCTAATTGAATACTAGATCCATAACATGATCTTGAGTATGCCCTACCTAAATACCCAAGTTGTATCTTGTTATTGACTACGACCTACCTATATTAATTTACTTAAGTATGCCAAAATCAATTTAGTATACCCTGCCTCCTTTACAGACTTGAGTATGCCCTACCTACCTATACTTATTTTCCTACTTACTTGAATTATCTATTTGAGTATGCCCTATTTAATTTAGTATGCCAAACCCAATTGAATACTTGAGTTGTATCTTGATGTTTAATTCCCATGTCTAATACTTGTATATATCTTACCCAAGCCATATTCCAAACACCTAATACCTAGTTGACTACCTGAGTTATATCTTAAAATTAGTGGGGGAATTATTATGCTTTAAAATCAGTATAGGGGGCGTTATATGTTCAAGGGATAACGGAGAGGCATCATTCTTAAGGCATGATTGAAGAGAAAGAGAGGGATAATGATGAACTATATAGAGAAGGGAGAGGGGGAATAAAGCTATCCATATCTTGAAAAGATATGGGCCATTCTCACCTAGATACATAGAAAGGAGTGACTAGGGATGATTAGGTAAAATCCTTAAAGGTAGATTCAGGTTAAATTCATACAAAATTTTTGGGGTTTTTTATTAAAATCTCTATTGATATGCATAAATTATTGGCCTGTATTATGTGACCTATATAATATTTTTAGTAATGACACAATCACTCAAAAATGACATATATAACATACCCAGTACTACATGCAAGTACATAGTCACTCATAAATGGCATGTACCTATAGTTGTGATATAATAATTTATACCAGACATGGATGTATTTAATCAACATAGTACACTCCATTTATAGTAGATGGAATTGAAAACCATTCAATATTCATCCTAAGAAAGTTATTTTTCATTCTGAAGCAAATGATAGATAAATGGGTCAATTTATGAATGCTTCAATTATAATCTCATGCATACATGACCTAACTAATTTATTCTAGACTCACATAGATCATAGTAATCTTCTATCATTTCAAACTCTCATAAGACACTACCACTACCAAAATAAGTACCACTAATATCTGGGATGGATGGGAATTCCTTAGAATTATATTTTCTTAGACTCATATTAATATCATTCATATCTCTATCTTCCTCTCCCCAAACCATATGGATAAAGGGGGTTAAGCACATAAATAATAATATTCACCCCTATTAATTCATAATTTTATCTCATCCCTCATCATCCCTAACACTATCATTGGTCCTCATCATTCCACACCATCCCTATTCAATCCTTAATTAGGCCTTATCATCCCTAATATCTCCCTCATCATCCCTCATCATCTCTAATCACTCCCTCATTGACCCTCATAGTCTATAATTATCCTTAGGCATTACCTCAGTGGACATCATTATCTCTAATCACACCCTCATCAAACTCATCATGCCTAATCATTCCCTCATCATCTTTCATTTCCCCTCATCATCCCTAATAACTATCTCATCAACCCTAATCATCCCTAATCACTCCCTCATTGGCCCTTATCATCCTCTATCATCCTTAGCCACTCCATCATCTCTCATTATCCTTCATTATCTGTCATCATCATTAATCATTCATAATCACTCTCTCGTCAGCCCACATTATCCTTAATAATCCATAGTCACTCCCTCATCATCCTTTATCATCCCTCATCATACCTATTCACTTGATAATCATACCTCATTATCCCTAATCACACCCTTGTGAAACCACATCATCCATTATCACTCCTTGATCATCCTTCATTATTTATCATCATCCCTAATCACTCCTTCATTGACCTTCATCATCCCTAATCATTTTGTCATCAACCATCATCATCTCCAGTCATAACCTCATTAGCCCTCATCATCCCTAATCACTCCCTCATAGGCCATCATCATCCATAATTAACCCCACATCATCTATCATTATCCCTAATCACTTCATCATCATCCACCACCATATCTAGTCATTCCTTCCTCATTTTGGGTTTTAGGTTTAAGAGTCTTTGGGGATAGGGGTTAGAGGTTAGGGTTTTGGGTTTCAAGTTTAAGGGTTTTAGTTTTAAGTGTTTTAGAATTTATGAATTACAACTTACGTATTAGCGGTTAGGATTACATTTTATAAGTAGGAATTAGGGGAAAGGAGTAGGGGTTATGGAATAGAGGTTAGGGTTCATGGTTTTGTGTTTTTTTATGGTTTAGGGTTTTAAGTAATATGGGTTCGGGTTTGAGGTTCATTTTTTAGGTTTATAAGTTTTAAAGGTTTAGGATATAGGATTTAGGATTAAGAATTGGCATCGAGGGTTAAGGTTTATGGCTAGGGATTAATGATTTGTGGGTTAAGATTTTTGGGTTTGTGGCATTTAGGGTTTTATAGTTTAGGGTTTTAGGGTGTATGGTTTAGGGTTTATATTTTAGTGTTTAGAGTTTAATGTTTATGTTTTGTTATTCATTATTTTGATGTTTTGGGTTTTGGGTTTTGGGTTCAAATGGAGTTTGGATTTTTTTGGTTTAGGGTTTTAGGGTTTATTTTCTAATGCCATTTCATCCCACTTTTGGTCTATTACCTTTCTCTTAATCATCCTTTGTATGGTGCCACTTTGTTTGTCAAAATGGGTGCTCATTATTGGCAATTTTATGATAGTAATGCTTTGTCTATCCTTCCACCTAGATTAAGACTTTTGCACCCATTGGAGAATCATAAGATCCCCTCTTTTTACTTGTTAAATGGTATATTAAAAGGTATAAGGTGGATTAATACCTTAGGGTAGTATTGAGGAATTTATTTGGATAGGAAAGTGGATAGGGGGTTGAGAAAAACTTGTAATGCTTGTATCTTTCCTATATGGTGTGATATCCACCTTGTATATTATTTATGTTTAAGATCTTGAAATGGTCATAGTAGAGGAAGAAATGGGAATGGATTGTTGCAATGAAACTGATAGTTGAGGGTATAACCTTGAAAGGGATTCAATTGCTTAATCTGAGACTTTAGTTAATCTTAGAGTTGAACCAATCATAGATGTAGCCATCGATGGAAATTATTAGTGGAATGTTTGATTCCCCATATTTATAGGTCATTAAATTATATGGATTAAAATTCATTGAGACTATAGATCCCTAGTAGAGTGGATCACCATATATATATATATAGGTCATCACTAACATCTATAACTAGTTATAATCTAGCTAATATAGTCCAACATCTGAGCATTGTACCCACTATACGTAAGAATGGTTTTTAGGCATTAGATATAATGATACTTGGACATAATGCACTACAAGGGGAGATTATACATGCACTATTATCAAAATTTTATATGTGAAATGGTAACTAAAATATATTTATTACTTTTGAACCCTAATAAGCTAAGGTGTTAAAAAATACTAGCCATTATCCTAGTAATAGGTGGTGTATAGGGGTTTCCTTATGCCTATGAGCCCTAATGTGATTTATAAATTTTGTGAACCCTAAACCTAAACCCTATCCCTAAATAGATAAACCCATAAACCCAAAAAACTCAAACTCAAAACACCAAAGATAAAACTATAAATGCTAAAACCTAAAACCAAAAAATTAAACCCAAAAACCCTAAATCCCAAATTCCTAAACCCTAAACACTAGACATTGGACCCTAGATCTTAGGCTAATACATAAGACACAAGACCTAATATGAAAGACTCTATACCCTAATACCCTTGACCACTTAAAATAATAATCCTTAACAACAAAACCTAAACCCTTAAACCCTAAAAATCTAAACCCTATGTTTCCTAAACCATATAAATATAAAACCTTAAAACTCTCACATCATAAAACCTAAACCTTAAACCCCATAAAATATAAAACCAATACCATAACCCCATACACTAACTCCACATGCTAAACCTTAAACCCCAAACTCCATAACATTAAAACCTTAAACCAAAAACCCAAAAACCCTTACAAGATAAAACCATATAATCCTAAACCCTAAAACATTAAACATTAAACCATAAAACCATAAACCTAAATCATAAACAAATAAACCTAAAAATTCTAAACCCTTTAACCATTAAATCCTAGACCCTAAAACACTCTAAACCCTAAACCCTAAAACCTTAAACCTATAAACCATGAATACTAAAACACTAATCTCTAAACCTATAAAACTAATGAAGTACTAAGTAGGGATGATGAGAATTGATGAGGGGGTGATTAGGGATGATGATGAAGTGATTAGGGATCATGAAAGATAATTATGGATTATTAGAGAGTGATTGGTGATAATTAACAATTATTAGGTTCAATTAGGGTGTGATTAGGGATAATGAGGGCCATTGAGGGAATGATTAGGGATGATTATGGATGATTCATTAATTTAGGGTTTAGGTTTAGTGATTAGGTATGATGAGGGATATAGAAAAATGTTGATGGAGTGACTAAATACAATGCAAAATGATGAGGGACTAATTAGGGTTGATGAGTGATAATGAAGGATGATGAGGGTCAATGAGGGAGTGATTAGGGATGATGAGTGACAATGAGGGATGAAGGAGACACTATGGATGATTAGGAATGATGATGTTTGATAAGGGTGTGATTAGGGTTTGGGTTTTCATAGTATGAGATACTGATGTAAGAGTCATTGTATAAATATGAATTGAATTTATGCAAGTTATTTAGCTTTCCAAGTGTGTTAAGTATAGGAATAATCAACTATAACATTGGTACATCACCCCAAGTTTTTAGTTTTCATGTTCATCTTAAGCTCGAGTATTAATATTTTTACCCTTTTCTTAGTCAATAAATCACTAAATTAAAGATTTTAGATTGAAGTAGGTCAATGTAATAAATGGAACCATCCCTTCATCTGTAGATTCTCTCTAATATAAGGCCATCCACACCTTCGATATTTTATAATATGTCAACAGGAGTGAGAACAAGCAGATAGCAAGGGTGCACTTTTAAGTGATAATAATACACTTAGGTTATAAGCAAGTACATGATATGCATGGACCTATTCTTCACCATACCTATGTACTATTAGTTGTTGGTTTTTTATCTTCCATTCACCTTCCAAAACATGGTTTTGATTAAATAGTCTCCCACCTCCCATATTTGTCATCTTTATTTTTCTTTATCATTTATCACATGCAAACCCATTCCTCACCATATCCAAGGCATTATTAACCCTTGGTCATTCATGTGCCCTTCACCTTCCCAATTAGGTTTTTGAATTATGTTCTATCCCTTACCATATATAACTTATTTATTAATTTTTGTTCCATTTATTCTTCACCTTCCCAAATGAGGCTTCAAATTCAATCTCATCCCTCCCATATACATCCTCTTTATTCCTTTATGACTTTGTACTTTCCCACACCTATCATGTTCACATTCATAAAAACTTTGTCCAATTGAAATGGATAACCTTAAAAACAATTTTATTCTTAATGTAGACACTTATATTTATTATGTATGTATATATTAGTCATTAAAAAATGTATTATTCGAGGGTACTAGTATGTTTATTAATCAATGATCCAGATTGGGGTCTTACTAGAACATTTTTTCCATGTGTTCTGCATAAATCATGGCATTTAAACCCTAATTACCTCTCTCTTTACTATATCTTTCCCTCATGTTTCCTTGGATTTATAAGATTTTATCAAAAAATGTATACTGTGTGGTTTTGACCCCAAAAGTGTATCATGTATGATTTTGGGGTAAGACCTTCTGACCCTTGTTTTGGACCACTCATGTCATGTGGTCTTAGTTTTTTGGATTTCTTACTCATTTCAAGCTAATAGGGTTGTAATTTGAATTCAATAATTCTATAAATAAAATAAATGTTTTAACATATAGGACATTCAAGAGATATATAATGAATGTGTTGAAACAATCAATTTAAGCATTTATATTAGTGATTCAAGAGTTTAAGGAAATGTCAAGAAGCTATTAGTGAATCAAGAATTCATTCTAACTTAAAAAATTATATAATGTAGACTCTATCACCATTGGATTACCTAACAAACATGATTTATACATGGTTAATTGCTTATAGTATTATGATGTGTAAAGGTAATTGGTAAGTATTCGATGCTTAAAAGCACAAGCCCCAAAATGACCATTCTATTTATCCATTTGTAGACTAGTTGCCTTATTGGGGTTTTAAAGGAGATTAGTCTCCCATATATTTGCACAAATTTTCAAAAATTCTAGTGATTTTTTTGGACCCCTATACTATGCAAACAAATTTTTAGATCATTTTTCATCAATTTTGTTTGTCATGTTCAGCCTCATAGATTCACGAATGGTTGTACTATTTCAAATGGTCCCTCTATGGCTCTTTGATAAATATTTGTTTGCCTTATATTTTTTGGGTTTGATTTACCTAGTTTCTTGGACTTGTTATACAATTTATAATCATGATGATTATTTATTGATTGGTGTGAAACTTGATATTCCCCTAAACCCTTCCCTTGACATTTATTACAACTAAAAATTTAAGTACAACTTGTAATCTAATTTTAATGTTTTATGAATAGACGTTATGTAGTTTGACTTAGATCCATTGAATTATAAAAATGTTACAAGTGTAAACCAAACATTTGATTAATAATTTACAATATACATGATGTTCATGTAAACATGTAAGCAATCCAAACTTTTGATTGATATATATAACATAAATTTAAGATATACTGACCAAATTTGATCCCACATTGTTTTAGCTACATAAGATAACTGTAACATTTGATATAGGCAACTAATGAAATTAACTAGAGAGTTGGTAATTCAGAAAAACCTATGTATCATAGTCATCACTCGATTGATCATAATAATGAGTCAATTAGTACCAAATTCATCATGAATGTCATCTCGAGGGATTGATGTTTTAGCATGGAGATGCTTGTATAAGATGGAGATAATCACTCTTTTAAGTCCAATTTGATCAATTTTCATATGTTGAAGCCTCCACATTTCATACCATATTAAAGAGTAGGGGTAACAAAGGAGTGGAAGAGGCAAATATTTATTTGGATACCTTTTTATAGTAGAAAAGACTATCAATTTTGATCCTAACATTTATATGGTCTACCTAATTAATATAAGTGCATCAATTGACAAAACAATGATATTATCATCATGTCTTATTTTCTATAAGTGGTACTCACTCTTTCGAAAAACATTATATCAGATAATGCCATGGATATGTTGGATTGAAGGGTGCATCAGTTATAAATGTGAGATGTGAATTTCACAAAGGAAAGACTAAAGGTACCCACACAAAAATACAAGTTTAAAAAACCACCAATATGATAATATTACAAAAGGATAGAAGGAAAATGATCATTATTCAACTAATTCTAGATGAATAAATATAATGGGAAAGGTCACATATATAGGAGGGAGAGAGATATAGACCCCAAATTCTAATGAATGTGGGTCTACCTTTCCCAAATAACCCAAATGACCTAGCTACCCTAATTAAGTTAATGACCTATGTAGACAAATCTTGTAGGATAAAATTCTACACCAACACCCCCCATTAAGTGTAGCTTAGGTGGGATGGAGAATTGGGTCTTGGAAACTAGGCCTAATGAGGTAGCCAAGTACATAGTGATGATCCCTAGTATCCTAAAAAATATGAAAGATGTGTGACTCCACAAAGAAGAGAGAAGGTAAACACATAATGTCACATGGTGAATGTTATATTAGGCCCCTCTACAAAAAATATTGTCTTTTGATTTATAAATAAATAAACCTAGAGCTTTCAAACTATTGAATTCCCATTCAAGTAGAATTTAATTAGGAATCATGATGTAGAACTCTAAAAAAATACTCAAACGTCCCCATACTAATGATAAAATGTGCCAACATTTGATCAAGAATCATAAGCCTAACTATAGAATATGGAAATAAGGAAGCATATAATGAAAGTGAAAAAATAGGAAGGTTTATAAGTACTCTCATTACATCCAGAGAATAATAAAGGCATGAAGCATTCACTAAAAGAATATACATAGAAAGAAGAGAACAAGGTTCAACAACTGTCGACATTGAAGACTATTCTAAAAATAAAGCACTCACATCTATACAATGAATGTCGACTAGAACATATGAGTCATATATGCTATCAATTTGTGTACTCTCACTGGAATCAGTAAAGTCTTCCAAAATGGAAGTATGTGAAGGCTCTAGAAGAGAAAAAAATCTACATAGAAACGGATGTATAATTTATAATGAGGCAATTCAAGTCTGGTATAATCACATCCTATAGTGTGGGATTGACAGAAGGAAGAGCAATATCCACCATGGATGTGTCATCAAAAAAAAAAAAGTAGAAGGGGAGAGTAAAATAATATCAAAAGATATAATAATAAGAGGAGGATGAAGTGTGAAGTAAATCATAATAAGATCCCTAAAAAAACTTTGAAGAACTCTCCAAATAGTGAAGGGACACTCTATTTCTCCACATAGTGGTGTAGGTCCCATGAGACATTTATCAATAAGTAACCATAGACATAGTCACAAGAGTTGGCATAGTCATCATATTGACTTGGGTCAATAGAAGTTGGAATCTATCCATATAATAATGGAATAAGGTCTCAATTCATGAGGGAATTTTCCATATACACATACTATGAAGCATAATTATTCTTCCCAAGAAGGACCAATGGTGTTGACTCAACCTTCCTCCTCTTGAATCTATCAAATGGCATTGTCATGACTAAGAGAAGACATTAGGGAAGTGGAAGACTACACAAGATACTCTATAATGATTCTAAAATACTACATGCTCATGAATGGGACATCAGACACAGTGAGAATGTATCCAAATGAAAAACTAGTGTAGGAATCAATACAAATAGTCAATGATCATAATAGCGATGTTGGGCACAACTGAAAATGCATCCACGCAATTGGTGCATGAAATTCAATTTATAAAGTAATAAGGACTGCAACACATACCACCCCCATGAATATGGTAGTTTATAAATATAGTGCATTTATAATGCAAATTAGACCAATGGAAAGAGGATGAAAAAAATTAAACTTATGAAAAAGATGGCACTTAATTATGATTTATTGATCAAAATTTATAGCAAATTACATCTCACATCATTAATAACATATTTAATGAATTTATACTAATAGTTTAAATGCTCAAATGATTTAAACATAAAATATGCCTTATAAATAATCATTGGAATCAACATAAAATGTAGAATGAAATGGTTTAGATTATGACGGGGAATTGGCCTCCTGCCAACCCAGGCCTCACCCTTCATCTTAGATAGGTGAAAAAATAAGGCTATTTAAACACTTAAATCACCCTTAATATGATTTCCATAAATTGACTTGTATTCAAAAAACATATAATGTTGAATTTTGAAATAATAATAAATAAAAATATGAAGTAAAAGTAATATAAACCTTGGAATGTGGTGGGGACCACAAAGGCGGATGACATGGAGTGCTTTAGGTTTTTAGAAACCCTTAAAAACCTTATGCACACTACTATGACTAGTATATGCACCACCATTATCTGGAGATCCTTATCAAGGCTTTCAAACGTTAAGTAAACTATTTGAAGGAGTAATGGAAACCATGAAAAAATGTTTAGGATTGTCTTGGATGCTAAAATAGATCTTAACTGGAACAAACCAACATAGAATAGTGAAAAAACATAGATGTGTTGAAGGATAAGGATCAATGCAGAGATCTTTAGGCCTATGCAAAAGCATTGAGAGGCTTGTAGAGGCATTGTAGAAGTGCTTTAGGTTTTTATATAATATGTTATGATTGCGTGGGAGTGTTATACACCTGAGTTAAGGAATGGAGGGGCATTTTACATCCTGACCAAGCCCACAACAATGTATAAGGGGCCTTAAATGTTTTTCCCAGGGGTTGAAACTATGTGTAGGGCCATTTAAATTACCCTTAGAAATGTAAAAAAATGTATGATCCTTCAAATCTCCTTGAAGGGATTTAAATGACTTATATGGGTCATCCAAACTCTTCTATATATCTAAAAATATTTTGTAGGGGTTGTGACACCTCCTTTATAGGTCTAAAATGACCTAAATGGGCTTGTAAATGCTTCAAAAGCATGAAAATGGGTTGTAACACCACCAAAAAAAACAAATACAAAACACACAATACCAAAAATATTCAAATACTTTTCAAATAATGGTATTAAATTAATATAAACTTACAAAATAACAATAAGACAAGCTCAATACAAGTGTGGCTCTGATACCATATCAGATAATGCCATAGATCTTCTAGATTGAAGAGTACACTATTGAAAAATGTGATATGTGAATTGCATGGAGGAAATACTAATCTCACCCACCCACACACACACACACACACACACACACACACACACACACACACACACACACACACACACACACACACACACACCCACACACACACACACACACCAAAAAAATAAAATAAAATTGTAAGTTTTTGAAATCATCAATATGAGAATATTGTAAAAGGATTTAAGGCAAAGGATTATTTCTCAATTAACTCTGGATGGATAAATACAAAGGGAGAGGTTATATATATAAGAAGGAGAGGGAGAGAGACCCAACATTATAATGAATGTGGTAATAACTTTTCTAAATTACCCAAATGACCTAGCTACTCTAAGCAAGTTAATGATTTGTGTAAATAAAACTCATAGGATAAAAGTCTACACCAACACATTGTACCAAAATTCTTGAATAGTGTAAATGCTTCAAAAGCATGAAAATGGGTTGTAACACCACCAAAAAAAACAAATACGAAACACACAATACCAAAAATATTCAAATACTTTTCAAATAATGATATTAAATTAATATAAACTTACAAAATAACAATAAGACAAGCTCAATACAAGTGTGGCTCTGATACCATCTCAGATAATGCCATAGATCTTCTAGATTGAAGAGTACACTATTGAAAAATGTGATATGTGAATTGCATGGAGGAAATACTAATCTCACCCACACACACACACACACACACACACACACACACACACACACACACACACACACACACACCAAAAAAATAAAATAAAATTGTAAGTTTTTGAAATCATCAATATGAGAATATTGTAAAAGGATTGAAGGCAAAGGATTATTTCTCAATTAACTCTGGATGGATAAATACAAAGGGAGAGGTTATATATATAAGAAGGAGAGGGAGAGAGACCCAACATTATAATGAATGTGGTAGTAACTTTTCTAAATTACCCAAATGACCTAGCTACTCTAAGCAAGTTAATGATTTGTGTAAATAAAACTCATAGGATAAAAGTCTACACCAACACATTGTACCAAAATTCTTGAATAGTATTTGTTTATAAACTATTTTGCTACAAATCAAATATCCTTTTTAATATAATAAAGTTGTAATATAAATGTATTATAGTACCTCTATTAATTCCAATGTGCTAGTAAATCATCTTATGTATCTAACACAATGTGGCAATAAACTTGGATGGTATCTAAAGATGCATATCTAAAGGTGACATGAATAAATTGAATTCAATTCACAATCACTCATGATGCTATGATAATATAAAGCATATGAGTTATATAATGCATATGCATTCCATAACACATACACATTATTTCTAGTATGAATTCAAACCTAAGCCTTATGACTTAGATTCCTGAGCCAAAGGCTAGGACCTATCAAAACACAACCAAGTTTTATAGTTTAGATTAAAAAGAATGAAATTAAACTTCTACCACAAAATACATTATGAATTTCAATGATTAAGTTTATAAAGTTATTATCATGATGATGATCATGCTCTCCTCTTTCAAAATATATGATAATAATAATGTTTGGAATATTTTAATGTTTCAATCTATTTTGATTTCTAGCTATAACTTTTTAAGGCCACTACATGCCTATATGTGTTTTTGTATCTATTTTTAATAGATCCAAATATATATATATATATATATATATATATATATATATATATATATATATATATATATATATATATATATGGTTAAAAACTAGGTCTAATACTACACACATAAAGAAAACTAAATTTCACTTTTTGAGGTAGTTAGGGGGCTTCATGGCCATCTATAAAAAAATTATTAGTTTTTAGGATTTATTTGTTTGTAAAATTAATAAAAATATATATTTATTGAAAAATTATAAAAAACATATAGGTTACAAACTGGATTATCCTATTTAAATATTCACCAAATAATTTTAAACAATATTAAACAATGCTAAAAAAATGAGGGGACACATGACTGGCTATCTACTCTATTTTCCTAAAAATTAGGATTTCCTATTCAAAGTTTAGATGTTCTACCTACTTATACATAACCATTTTTGAAAAAAAATTAGTGTAATGGAAACTAGACTCAAAATGTTACAATTCATGTTCCTACACAATCCTTGAATTTTGAGAACAACCATCTGAAATTATCTATAGATGATCAAATTTCTCAATTTTGAAGAAAAACATGTCCATATGTAGGCCACTTTTTGTCCCACAACTTTGTGCACTTACCCTCCTAACATGTGGCAAGTTGAAGCATCTAACATTGCAACACAATAAATCTACATAGAGTTTGAAAAGTTTTAGATCATAGTGAAAGTTCGGTCGACACTTCTAACATTTAAATTGAACCTTCTTCATGTAAATCATTTCATGGAAACAATTACTATTATCATTCTAGAAAAATTAAGAGTTTTTGAAGAATCAAGAAACTTGTAGCAAGTCGATAATCATTGGTGAATGCTAGAATGGTGCTAGACCAGTCAAACATGTAACATATCTAACATGGATTTCCCACAAATAATAGTTAGGATAGTGGTGCCCAATGATATTATAAGATGAATAAATGTAAAGTTACAAAGAGATAGGATCTAGAGGAGGAAAATGATGCTAGTTCAATCCCAAAATCTACTATAAACAATATAGAAAGGAAAAGACCACAAGAAGCAACTACCCAAGAGAGGCATTTTTAAGTAATGATTCATGAAATTCAAAAATGGATTAGTAAAAGGGATTCAATATAGAATATCTTGTAAAAAGGAAAATATAAGGAATAAGAATGACACTCAAAATAGAGCAATGACATAGGCAAAATAAAGTCTTGTTTAGATCAGGAGGGGCCAACAAAAAAACACTTTTACATTAAAATAAAGGAGTCATGAAATGCGGGTGAGTGGGAGCAAGGAGAAGGCTCAAAATCCCACCATGGTATGCCCAATCAAAAAGGATAATGTTTATAAAACCTCAAGGATCTGAACTTGGGCATCCTCTACATTAAGGAAGTGATTTACAACATTAACACTATTTTTTTGAATTTTTTTGAGTATATGGAGTGGCAGGAGGAAATAGAGGCTCTAATTAGGATATTCCATTATATTTCCCTAGCTCACTTCAATTTAATGGAAGCCATAAATGATAATATTATTCACATTAAATTTTTTATAGATAATAGTGGAAAAGAAGTAAGGCTTCATACACAAATCTTGACAATGATTTGAATCAATATTAATGAGATAGAGGGAGTGCAAAACTCCTTGACCATAATTTTCATGGACACCATAAACATTAAAGATCACTTTCATCTTTAGCATTAGGTGTAAAATAAGAATACTAAGGAAAACCACTTGGTGGAAGAGAATGAGGAAGAAGAATAAAACTAGGATTATATTGATTGATAGAGTCCCTAGCTATAAAAAAAAAAGAATGAAGAGATTGTGTAATCTAGTCACCTGGCTCTTAGCGTTATTGCTTTTTTCTTTCTTGTATTGGGTCGTCTCGATCCAATTTCATGGGTTTGCCCCTTTGATCATATATTAAAAAAGTCAATTATCTCACACACAGATGTATGTGAAAAATGTATTAAAATCTAATGAATTAACACAAAAAAATTATGACTTATAAATATTGTTTTAATTTATTTATAAATATTGTTTTAATTAAAAGAAGTTTTATTAAATTTTGACTTATAAGTATTGTCTTAATTTATTTATAAATATTATTATAATTTACTTATCAATATTGTTTTAATTTATTTTTTATAGATTCAAAAAAATTAAAAGATATTTTAAATTTTATTAATTGTAAAAATTAATTTAATTTAGTTTTATAAATATTAAAAAATATATAATTAATATATGAAATTATATTTAACTATAATTAAAATAATTAGTTATTTATATTCTTAAAAAATATTTTTAAATTTGTTTGTTATAACACATGAAAATACTTAAAAACATTTTAAAATTCTATTGACTTAAAAAATGTTTACTAAGTTTACGACTTATAAGAAATTTATGAATTATAAGAAATATTGTAAATAAAATAATCAAATAATTAAAAAATATTTTAAATTAATGTTGTAAATAAAAGAATTAAAAAAACATTTTAAAATTTTATTGATGGTATAAATTGTTATAATTTATTTTTATAATTTGTAAGAAAACAAAACTAATATGATATTATATTTATCTGTAATTAAAATATATAATTTATTATTTTTAAAACAATCAATCTAATTTTTTTTTTCTGACATATGAAAAAGACCTTAAAATCATTTTAGAAAAAATTATTGACTAAAATAGTTTAATAAATTAATGATATAAAAAAAAAAATATTCCATAGAAAATTTCATAAATCTAAACAAAATACAATTAATATATTCTTATATTTAACTAAACTAAAATCTATAGTTTCTTATATTTTAAAAAATATATATATTCAAAAAATCGTTTGTTACAACATTTGAGAAAGATTTTTAAAATACTACAGATTTTTTAAAAATTGCTAAATTTATAGCTTATAAAAAATGTTTTGATTGGGTTTTATTTTTTATTTTAAAAAAAAACAACTACTAAAACTAAAATCAATATATGATATTTTATTTAACTATAATCTATAGTCTCTTATATTTAAAAAGATTATTTAAAAAATAACATATAAAAAAAGAATTAAAAATATTTTAAATTCTTATTGACTAATTTTTTTCTTAATTTATAACTTATAAAAAATGTTTTAAAAATTATTTTTATAAATTTGAAAAAAAATAAAATTATTATATTATACAAAATATTTTATAGATTTAATTTTTTTTTTATCATATTACAAATACAATTTAAGCCTTATTGTTAAATCTATCATTCACATAAAATTAAAAATATCAAAATTTAATATTTATTTATTTTTTAATTATAAAATATGATCCAAATATGTGAACATGGTTCACTTCCCCCATTAAATTCGAGATTTAGGTGATAGATTACCTACCAAGTAAGTTAATAAGTGAAAAGATAAAATCTAATCCATTGCATCTTTTGACAATTATAGACTTGTATTCACAACCAAAAATTTAATAATATTAATTTAATTACTAATTATTTATTTGTTTAATGATTTTTCATCTCTTAATAATTAATTTTTTTTCAATTATTTAATATTATGGCATTTCATTGTAAACATTTTAAATTAAAAATATGAATCTTCAATATTATCATGTGTTATTTTCTCTCATCTTGATGATAGTTTATGGAGCATGATCTTCAATGTTGATTATAAAATTATCACATAATTTATACTAAAAATATCTATAATTTACTTCATAGATTATGAATATGGGATCTCTCTTAAAAAGTATTTTTATTAAATTTTGTAAAAAAAAATGGAAAAAGTTTTTCATCATATGTTCCAACCATGATGGAAAATGGATTTTCGTGAGATGTTGCATGCCATGCACAACATGATGAAAATGTGATTGGTTGCATCACTACATACAAAATATATCCCTTTAAACTAATGCATGAAATTTTGTCTCCCCTTCCTTTACTTTTTAATCCTAAATGGATTACTATTACTTTCATTTTTATTGAACTGATTATTATTCCTTGCTGTATCGGCCAATCAAATTACAATATTTTGTGTTAAAAACTTTATGAACATTTTGCATAGGTAAGTTGCATTTTTAATTAAATATATAGAATGATATTATTTTATGAGTGTTGAAGGATGAAATATTTTTATGTTATTCCCAACTTCATGTAAATCAAGGCACTTGCTTCTATCATAATTACATTTTGGTAATCAGGTTGTACTCATAATAACTTTTTTTAAGACACAACCATTTTGTATTTTGATTTTTTAATATGGGATCAATGATATACTTACTTGTAGCGCTCATACTTACTGATTCAAATCATAGTCCACATTATTACATGTAGGGTGGATTACTACAATCTGATTATTTATTATATTTTTTTCTTCTTATTGTCCCTTGTAATCATTATTTTATGCATGGTGGATTCCTAGAATCAGATTATTCCATATTGAACATTGAATTTATTCAGTTTAGAAAGAGTACTTGAAAAAATATGCACAAAGAACATGACATTCATTTATAAATAAGTTACAATCTCAAAATTAGCTAAAATAAGTTAGTTAATAATTTATCTTGAAAGATTTAAATATTTCCATGTATCCCATGACACATGTTTCCCATAATCGATTAGTCCATGGAGTGAACATACCATTATATAAGTTGTCGTCTATCTGCAGAAGGTGACAAATCCAGTGGTTAGTGGAGTTGATCACTTGATACATTTTGTTGGTATAGTGATGCATTTGTAAGGTGCTTTGACCTAAAATTTGAATAATAAGGATTAAATGTAAGTTGTTCGGATACCTAATATTATAGATCTAAATATTATCCCTTTGTATATCTTTTATTATAGTTTCTTAAAAATATTTTTTTGAAGTTCAAATTGTGGATTTCAATAGTAATGTAATATTTTAGGGTTTGTAGATGAGTTACTTAAAATATTATGTGCTTCAATTCAATTGTTGTATTGGTCTCAATTGTTATTCTCATAATTAAGGACTCTTTAATTATATCATTATATTTCATTTAAAAACATAGTTGCATTATAAAAAAATACTTTAAAATGCTTACTTCAGCTAAAAAGTTTTTCTATAGCTGAAGCTTTATTTAGATTTTTTTAAATCTAGAATATTCTTGTGAAGCTAAATCATGGGGGGTTTGGGATTTTGTTTTGTATTTTATAGTTAAAATTTTGAGATTTGGCTTAGGTTTTCAATCCATAATTACCATTTAATTTAATAATTTAATTATATAATAGATATTAGAGGTGAGAATTAACATTTTTTTATTGATTAGATAAAATTGAGAATTGTGGGCCTGTAATTTCATCAAAGTAGGGGGAAAATAGTACCATACTTTTTTCATATAGGAAAACCTATTATAAAATTTGTTTTAAATGGGGATTCCTTATTTTCTTAGAGATTATGTTTTTTTTATTAATTTCTAATTCATCAAGTTATTAATGGCATGTAAGGATGGATTTACAGCTACTAACTAATAAATCATCACATTTATTAGTAAGGAAAAGTGTATTAAGTTGTGTCAAACAAGGCATGGTTTAACATGCAACAATCACAATGATGTAGACCCAAGTTTTTTTCCTTATTAGTCATGGTTTATATGTTAAATAAAAAATGACAAAATTTTTATAGGGGCTAAATTACGTTAGGACTAGGTTGGGTATAAAGTTGCTATTGATTTTTGGTGGTATATATATATATATATATATATATATATATATATATATATATATATATATATATATATATATATATATATATTTGTCTATTTTATTAAAGGTCCTTAGGTGAGAACCCATGTCCCTAGTATCATATAAAAGAGAAGTAATTAATGAGAACCATCCATTCGTATTTCTTATTTACTAAGAAATATACCAATCCTTAAAGGATCTATAAGTTATAAACCTTACTTACCATGAACATTGAGAACTAATTAAATAAATCATCAGTTTGTTTCTCATTGGAAGCATTTAGAGCTACCTAAAAAATGATCTCTTTATTAATTATTATTAATTTTAAAAAATGGTTAAAAAATTTCTTCTGCCATAGTTGTTTAGCTCTAAAATCTAGATTTATACATCCTTCAAAATTTATGGTGCTTAAAATGTGCTAATTTCAGCTAGATATAGTGTTAATTTGAGTCCCTATTAAATGCATCCTCGCTAAAAATGTGGCACTAGAATTTCAACCTCTATTACATCCTTTCATGATGAGTCAAGATACATCCAAATTGTTTCAAAGAACACACCTAATTAAAAAAATTTCATTCTATATATTAAATAATTACTCTAGTCTAAAACTCTGACATTTATGTGACAATATAGGCCTAGTCTCTAAATTTAGTGTATGATTATTATTAGGGAACATGTGTCCCTTACTAAATAAACATAATAGTTTATAAAGATGAAATGGTTGATCTATAAATTCATCATATATATTTTACGTATTCATTCCAAAAAATACAAAGTAATGTGATATAATATCTAAAATTACTTTAGATTTTTAATATAGTTTGTTATAGATGATATTATTGGATTATATAACACCTTAGTCATGTATACTTGGAAAAATCAGATGTTCTTCATAGTTATACACCTTTTCCCACTTCCACAAGTCTCACATCTACTTTATCCTATGCCCCTTGAGCTATATCTCTTAGTCGTACTAGTCTTTTTGTCCAAAACCCAGAAGCTTTGGCTGAAAAATAATTCAAGAAACAAGAAACACACAATTGTAATAATGGTATCTCTGAGAAGAGATATTTTATTGCTCAAAATTGTAGATACAACATATGCCTATCTCTGGGAAGAGATGTCTCCTTTCCTTTTTGGATTACATCTTAATTTATACACATTTTGAAGGTATTAGAAGGATGTGAAAGGACACCAATCTTAAGAGAGATTAAGTGGTTCATCTTCCATGAGTCACAATAATAAAAAATTTGAGGAATTACTATTTTGAGAAACTTACTATTTTTAGACTACACTACTAAAATTGAAATTTGAGGCACTTCCATTTGGTTTTTAGGGGTGAAAACCTACCAATAAAATATCAATGCTATCTTTCAATGTTACCCGCAGTATTATATTTATAATGGTTCAAATGAGGAGTCAAAAAGAGCTATGGTGCAAAATTTATGGCTCTCGGATGTTTTGCCACCAATTGGGGTAGAACCGTCACTCGAATTATCACCTAAAATGTTTCTCAGATAACTCATGTTGATAATACAAGACTTATATGTTTCTTATAATGCTTAAAATTTATTTATCTTCTATGTCTACAAGTTCTAAATTTTTACATGCTTTGGTGCTCCTTGGGACATCCAGGATAGACACTAGCATCAACATTAGTGTCTTAACCTGACACAAGTGTCTAGTGCCCTAAAGTCATTAATTTTACAAATGAAACATATCCTAAAGGTTAGCCTAAGTATTTTAATGTAATTTATTACTCCAAATGGATTGATATAAATATAAGATCAACCCTCATTCACTCCTCACCTTCGAAAAACTTAGAAAAATACAAAATAGACCAAGGCAACTTATCAAAAGAACTCTATAAAGCATTTAATTAAATAAGGCTTCCCTAATTCAATACTATTTATAGGTAAAACACATGTATAAGTCTAATTTAATAAAAGAGAAGTCCAAGAGCTTGATATGTCCAGTTAAAATATAGGATATTGTTGTATTTATTTTGCATAATATTTCATGATTCACACATAAGCAAACACATACAGGTGAGTTACATGAGTCTGAGGGTCTCTTCTAGAGTATTATCTATGTAAGCAACATCCACTAACAATAGGTTATTTGGGGTCAGCTTGACACCATGTAACCTCTAATCCATTTTTCACCAAGTTCACCATGAAGATGAAGAGATAAGGTTTTTTCAATTCATGAAGAGCAAAAATCCATGACCTAGAGTGAAGGAAAACTAAAACCCATAATCATATAGATGGCCACATCCCTTTTCAACAAGTATTCTCTACATGACACTTGTGGATAACCCAGATAATAACATTGACATAATCATCCTAGGCTAACATTAGTGTCTAGAGCACCAAAAGTGTTGGATCTAAAATCTGATGATTGTTTTAGAATCTCCATCCAATTTTCTTTCTACATGTTTTAGATCTAGCATTGTGTTATGATCAGATTTATCTAAGTATATTACCTATTTAAAATTTACATGCATGCTTATTTTTACTTTATATATTTAGCCTATAATTAGCATAATAAATTTAGTATGTGTTTATATCTAAGTATAACACTCAATTTGCCTATTATGGATTTGATTATCACCCTTGTCCATTATCATTTATATAACCTTAATCCTAGTATATCAATAGGGTAGGATATACCCCCATTTATCTAATTCATGGTTAGATATTTGGTGAAGATGATCTTTGAAGATCAAACCCTAGGAAAAATTAAGGTTTTTATTTTTTTATTAATTGCTTTACTTTGTTGCAAATTTTAAATTTTTCATTTGTGAAGTAATGATAAATGTTAGTGAAAAAAACCAATTCCAAATGGAATATAAATATGCATATATTAATTATTTAAATAATAAAAAGAGTTTAATCAATGCATTTTTGTATTTTACAATAGATGAAAGAATTAAAATAAATAAAACTAAGGCTGCCTCACCTAGTGATGGTGAAGCCTTAGAAAGTCCTCTAATCTAGACCACACCCATAAATCCACATATATATAGTTGGGTCATGGTTTATGTGTTTAAACCTCTACTTATTGAAACTACTATTACTAAATTTATAATAGAATTAGCAATTATTTAAATACAAGTACTAGTTCTAATACTTATTACTACTAAAATATATTTTCATCATCTTTTTGGACTAATCAAATTTCTAATCTAAATCCCACTAGGCCTACCATTCAAACACTCCCTGAAGTTATAAATATCTTAGAGGATAAGCTTACAAACATTGAACAAAAGGTTTTAAAATCCCCTCATGATATAGATTCACAGGATGTGTTGCATAATCCTCTTGCTCTTGAGATCGATTTTCACCCTTTGCCAGCTAGATTTGTTGAACCTAGGTTCACATTTTATGATGGAAAGGGTGATCCTAAACAACATATTTGAACCTTTTATTCAAGATTCCTTGACTATGCCTCCAATGATAAACTTTTGACTAAATTATTTCCAAGAAGCCTCAAGGACTATGCTTTGAGGTGGTTATATTATTTATCTCTACAATCCGTAAAAGCATTCAAACCTCTTGTAGACCTTTTTTAACATACTTTTTTATTAATATTTTGGAAAGGTTTCCTATGTTAAAATTTTCAAAATCAAACAAGGAACCAATGAACCTATCAATGAATATGTCTAGAGATATAAGACTATGGTAGCCAAAATGACTAATCTTATGGAAAATAAGGAGTTATAAGACATAATAAGGGAAAAAAAGTTCTTCATTACATGAGTCCATTATTTTTAATAATTTTAAGTCTTTCAATTACTTATGCCATGTTGTATGATAAAATGAAATGAATCTTACATCATTGAATAATCTTAAGTATGTAACAAAGGCAACACCTATAATCACATCTAGAACCAAATTTACAATCAAATCAAGTTATAAGGTAAAACCTCCTGAACCTGAAAAGCAAACAAATACCCTAGTTAACACAAATTTTCACATCAACCTAATTGACTTGTCTTATCCAATCCACCAAGGAGAATAATTACATGTTTACATGAGTCCCCAAATTCATTACCCCCATGATTACTATAAAGTTAAGTTATATCTCTCCCTCATACTATCAAGCTTGATATGAGTCAACCTCTACTCAAAATATATGATGTGAATGCTTATGGTGATTACGATCAAGGAATAGGACATTCTAAAGGCATATTCTTAACCTTGAAACATAAGATACAATATCGTATTGATGATAAAATGATTATATTCGATGATCTTTCAAAGCAATTAGGTTCACAACAACTCAAAAGAATCCATGATAACAAGATTTAAAAATTACTTTATACATGGTGGTGCTTATTTTTGGCATAACCATATTGATCCTACATAAACAAAAACTACTTTCCATATAAAGCATTTTCTTTAGCATGTTTTTGGTGTACAAGACTTACAAAATATGTTCAATTGGAAAGACTCATTTTGAAACATTCTAATACCAATTGCTTGTTGTCATAAATTAATTAAAACATAGGTTTGGGTATACTAAACACATATCCATATGCACTAACACTAGGAAATCTTTGGATATACCAAATGGAAGAAAAAATTAATCCAAATTAGCAAAGTATTACATTTCCTCATAAAGGAAAATTAATACATATTCCAAATCATATAATTACTCCTTATACTACACATATAAAATGTGAGGAAGATCATGATTTTTAAATTTTAAACCTATCTAATCATGATGTAAACAATGTCAAATATTCAACTTGAGTTTGTTAGGATAAAAGTAGGGAAATAAAAATAACCATCCATTAGATGAGATCACATGGTATTCTCTTTAAATATTCTAAAAATACCAAAAAAGTAAAATACATTAAAAAATATAGAACAATTTAGGCACTTACATGTTATATTGTATCCTTGACATCTATGTGTTAGTTCCATGTTTATGGATGGCATATTCAGTTACTTCTACATACACACATGTGTGTCACACTTCTACTTGATAACGACATAGATACATCATTTATTCCAATTTTTGAATATTGGGTTTTCCATCTACTCTTCTCATATAGACATTAGAGGCATATGCTTCTTTGAACTATATACACATAGGTTATATGATCTGATTATTAATCTACACTATTATGTTTGAGATTACATGTGTACATACACATGCCTTTATCTATGATCATATATTACACAGGGTACATGATATGCAATACACTTGAGATTTTTTCTTACACATTGATCCATGGGATGCTATGACATGTTTATGATGGTTTCTTATAATTTAATTTATACACTTCCTTGAGTGTCTTGATTTTCTATTGTATGCCTTATTATATCATTTTTATATGCTCCTTTATTTGTAGCCCCTATTGTTATCAATGCTTTCATTGAAATTTGCATATGTCCTTATTTGTTGTATGGAAATTTGAATATATCATTCTTTATTTTACATACATTTGAATAAGTCACATCCTTTTGATTCTGTGGTATTAAAACATTCCCCTTGTTTGTAGTATCATTAGGACATTGCATTTTAACTTGATTTTGAGTGACCTTGTGTGTGTGCTTATATTTTTTGTTGAGCTTTTACTATTACTATCTACATGTTTCCACAAAAATTATCATGAATCTTAGGCCTTCATGTGATCACATTGTTTCTATGCATTTAAATTTTATATCTACCTAGATATGCTCTTTCTATATGCTACATGATTACATTCACAGATTATATAATTGCCTTATCAATTTGAGGTGAGGTAACTACCACTTCCTCTCTTTCCCTCACATTAAATGGGGGGAATATCAGTGGGGTAACTTCATAAAGGCATGTTCTCCATATTTGACATAGTTTTTAGATTTATTAGGGGCATGCTTTTGAGGCATGTTCTCCATACTCATTAATTATATGGTACTTATATCAATTTTAAGATTTAGTGGGGGAATTTTGTATGGGAATAGATTCAACACATTCATAGTTTTAAGATTAATTAGGGGAATGATTTATAAGCATGTTCTTCATAGTAATTAAGTATATGGTACTTATATCAATTTTCATATTCACTATGGGCATGCTTTGGAAGCATGTTCTCCATAACTATTCAGTATTGAACATATCCAAATTATATTGGGGGCATGTTTTGAAAATAGGCTATCCACCTTTGTACTTATATCAGTTTTTAAATATTTCCATATATAATCAGGGCATGCTTTTGAATCATGTTATCCACACTTACACATTTTTTTTAATTGGCCAAAGCACATAATTATATGATTCATATTCACAATTATGGTAGAATTATATACATTATACCATTTTTATACACAACTTCAACATGAGACATATCTAAGGTATATATGCTATGAAATTTTTGTGTAGTATTATAAAATGCAAATTAGTTTCATATTAATTTTTTTTTTTATGGATTGTTACCACACCACAAGATTTTTCATAGTGATACCCCATTGACTTTTAAAGACTTTTTTGAGTCAATCTACTATACTAGTCGGTTCACATTTAAATATGGTTAAGGTGTTTGAATCACTCAATTTTTCCAAATTTTTAGTTTGGACTTGATTGTATCATCTAACCTCAACAAGTTATAGGTATCATTAGGTTGCATGGTTAGACTAATCACAACTACTAGGTGAAAACTCACTTTTGATCCAAGGTTGGGGGCATGGGCCTTGCAATATATATTTATCTCTCTATCTCCTTAGATATATACACTTTTAATATTTATCTTAATTTATCCTAATCTTGATTTAATAGCCTTAAAATGATACATTTTCTACAAATCAACTTTCCAATAGGCAAGGTTGTTACATCGACACATAGGTGTACTTATATACCATGTTCTTTCACTTTCAATATATTTAAAGTAATTTTAACCCATATTATATGTAGTTATTATATACTATAACATGATCTTGGTTTCAAGTTAGTCACAAATAAAGCACTCAATTTGGGTGCATGCAAAGTCAAAGTGTGTTATACACACTCGAGTACATTTTCATTTCATTTATACTAATAATTTTATTACTAGATAAAATGGTTGGGATGCAAGGTCAGGGACCTATATAAATTCATTCAAGTATAAAAATTAGTGTAAATAGGTCAATATCTAAATTCACCTTGCCCTTTTGGAACCAAATGGTGTGTTAGGTTAGTACCACCAGTCACATTAAAAAGTTTGAGATCTAACCTATAGTTTATAGGGGTTCGCACTGATTCCTCCAAGGTAATAAAAAAATGATGGGATGCAAATGATATTTATGGATTATAAGGTATTAATTATTATACACTTGGAAAAATAAGACATTAGTTGTAACATCTCCTAATTTTGGACCTTTCTCACTTCTTCAAGTCTCACATATATTCTATCTTATAACTCTTAGTTTGACTTGTTGCATCTTAATGACCTAGGCCTTTTATCTTTCCCAGAATGCTTAAAATGTACTTATCTTCCATCCCTATAAGTTTTTAACTTATACTTATTTTCTTTCTCTATAGACAATTATGTATGGGATAGACACTAGCATTGACATTAATGTCCTAACTTGATGTAAGTGTCTAATTCCCTAAAGTAATCTACTTTAAAAATAAAACATATCCTAATGATCAACTTAAGCATTTTAATTTACTTTAAATGGATTGATATAAATATAAAATCAACCCTCATTCATTCCTCACCTAATAAAGACATAGAAAAAGACTAAAGAAACCAAGGAAAATTATTAAAATCACTCTATCAAACATTCAATTGATTAAATATTCCATATTTCCATACCAATCATAAGTACAACACATATATAGGTTTGAAGTACTAAAATAATAACCTAAGATCTTGATTTTCCAGGTTGCAAGTTTGGTCACTATTGTACTTGCTTTGCACAATATTACATGATTCACAAACAAGCCAACACATAAGGGAGAACTACATGAGACGGAGGCCCTCTTTTAGAGTATTGGTTATGTAGGAATAATCCATTAATAGTGTGCTCTTTGGGGTCAGCTTGACACCATGTACCCACTAACCCATTTTTCACTACGGTCACTAGGAACATGAAGAACTAGGGTTTTGGAAATTCATGAGTGATATTTCATGACCTAGATCTGAATGCACTAGAAATAAGTTGAAGTCAAACCCATAAACATCTATGCGGTCGCATTCCTTTTAAGCAAGTATTTCATAAATGACACTTGCATCAAACCCAAATTTTACATGTCATGCTAACCATCCCAGGATGACGTTAGTGTCCATAATCCCATAAGTGTGAGATCAAGAATTTGATGACTTTTCTAAAATCTCCTTCCATTTTATATTCTACATATTCCATATATAACACCATGTTAGCATCAAAATAAGCTAATTATATTACTTCTTTGTCATTTACATGTATATATTAGTTGTACTTTCTATATTTTGCCTATACTCAACATAATAAATTCATTTAATGTTTATATATCAATTTAACACTCAATTGGCCTGTTACAGATCTGATTATCACCCTTGTGCATTTTCATTTATATATATTCTTAACACTAATATAACACTAAGGTAGGATATACTCCCATTTATCTAATTTAGGGTTAAATAGGCATTAACCCCTATATTAACTGAGATTATACCTTTTTATATATGTGCTCTCTAAATTGAAGATTAAAACTGTAAATCTTCTATGTTTCTCCAAGTATTATAAATTAAACAATACATTACATAAGATGAATTAATGTATAGTAATGTTTGAATATTTTCCAGAAAATCAAAGGCCAAAATCCTCACAGTGGATTTCACATCACCTACAAGACCTATAAAAAAATTTAAATAGATCATATGTTTGCAAGTGTTTATAAATACACTCTTCACTCTATTACCCATGCATAGCCCAAAAAGTTAATTGATTAGGAGTAAACTCCTATTATCAAGTTGAATCATAAACCACCATGATCCATAGGGAAATTTAATATATTTTCCACCTAATATGAACATGTTGTTCATTTATATGTTTTTTTAGTGTAGATAAATTAGGGAAAGTATCCCTTCTCATTTTTGTGAAAGTTTAGAGTACGGACTATATATATATATATATATATATATATATATATATATATATATATATATATATATATATATATATATATATATATATATATATATATATATATATATATATATATATATAATGTTTGTGTAGCCTATCATAAGATACTCATGTTCATATAAAACAAATATTATTTAGGCAATAAAAACTTGACTAAATTTAAATTTCTTTTATAGTACCTAAATTAAAACTATCTTCTTGGAGCTATCTGAGATGTGAACCTCTAATATGTCTGAAAATATAGAGTTCGTAAACTAAACCAAATCATGTAATTTAATGATATCTTTATGCATTTCACTATGAAAACATTGTCATTCAAAATCAATATTTCAAGTTATAATATTGATTTAACTCTATAAGTATTAATTTTGTGTCATAATATTATTTTTCATTGTATAGGATTCCATGGGACATCTATTTCTATTTTTTCAATTTTTATGGGTGGGAATTAATGACAAAGGAAAACCTTAATGATAAAGAAAATGAAAATATAATTGATGATTGATACTAAATGTCATAATGAAAGTAATAAAATTTTGTTAGGCTCAACAAAGAATCTAAATTAAATAAATGGATCATTTACCAACTTTTATGCCCAATGGAGAATAAAAAATAAATAAATAAACTACCAACTTTTGCACATGTGACATATAGGGCATATGGGCTCATAAATGAAAAAGTTAAAAAACTTACCATTGATGTAAAGATGATAAATGGAAATCATCATTAAAACCAAATTTATGCTTGGCCTAAACATGGAGTAAAAAGGCATATATAAATAGTGGATCCTCAATTTTGGCATTATTCTTCCCACTATGTTTCTTTCTTAAACCTTACTAGTTTTAACTATACATTATTAATTATCACATCATCATATTGCCTATTTTTGGAGCCCCTACCCTATCTTCATTTTTAAATTTTGTCTATGAACAAAGAAAGAAATAATTGACTAAATTGTTTTGGCTATAAAGTCTTCAATTTTAAAAATATATATTGGAAAGGATGTGGTAATTGTGCCACAAAATTATAACACATAAAGATTGGATTTATAAACAAATATGTGTGTCTACATAAAAGGGTGTCATGACCCTACCAGTTGGCACTGTTGTATATCTGATTTGTTGAGTTTGAGTGGAATCTTTATTTGGATTATGATCATAATTAGACCCAATCATTTCTATTATGAGTCTAATGATATATATATATATATATATATATATATATATATATATATATATATATATATATATATATATATATATATATATATAGATATATATGGCCAAGGGGTCTATAGACATTTTTACACATATACATATGTATATGTATATAAATGTATATTTGTTCAAGAGGGATTTTTAATGTTTCATAGTTTTAAATGCATGAGGGAGTTTGGTTAGGACTTCAAATTAATTATAATGAAATATTTTAAACCATGAAGTGGTCATTAACCATGAGGGGAGGATGTTCTTTGAGTGCTTATGTGAGAAAGCAAGTAAAAACAAATGAAAACAAAATAAACGTTGTATTCTTCCCTTATCCAAATCAATGTGGGGACCATTTAAAAACACCAGTTGGGTAGGAAATATAAAATTTATGTAGGAAACAATGTTTTATCCTTAATGAGAAATTGAATGTTGGGTGAAACTTTATTACTTTTTTTGTGGACTTGATATGGCATTGGAATTTTGTTTTTGAAACCAAGTCATTAAGATTAAGGTTTTACTAAGCACTTGATTGACCATCCTTAGGTCATTGACTTATTTGAGAAACTAGAATAAGGGGGGTAGTAGGATGAATAGAGTTTGGGGGCTATGTTCAATCATTGTCGTGGAGAAAATGATGTATAATAAAGGGTGATGGAGAGCTAGTAGCCTATCAAAAAAATATTAAGGAGTTTCAGACCTATGTTTTGGGCCACCATGATGACAAGAATAAAAGAAGGAACAAACAGAGAATAATGCAAGATGATGCATGGTAGAATGGTGCCACTGTTGGTGTGGCACCACCATAAGAGCAAAACGAGATAAAAAAAACCTTGTATTCATATTTTTTAGGCATGTGTTTTTTTCCTCCTTCTAAGTTTAAATCTGAATTTTAGATTATGTGTTAATATTTGCAAGCTATTTGAAAACCCTATTGGGTATATTCTCTTGTAATAATATTTTATTATTTCCACTCGAGCGTATATAATGGCCATGTGTGAATATAAATTTTTATGTGGAAATTGTTGGATATTTTTCTTTAAGGAAAAAAAAGATATAACCTTAGATAATGTCTAGTTTTTCTTTGATATAATGGCTACCTACTTAAATATGTTAAACCATCTTAGAGGATTTAGTACTTATCTTTTATGGAAATGGTTTTGCATGATTTTAGAAATCACTTGTTTATGTATTCTTATTGATGAAGGTTAGAGTATGAAAAATCTTATGTATCTCATTTTTGTTGATGATGAGGTGAATTTTCCCCAATTTTTGACATTGCCACTTAGTATGAAATTTTACTATTAGTTAGCAACTATGATGTGTATCTCACTATTAGATATTCATCTTGGGTATTATATGTAGCAAGTATATCATGCATTTGACTCACCTTACATATTTAATCAAACATTAGCTATAGATTTTAACAATGTGTGAAACTTATTTGCATAACAAGTCCTATTGATATTGTGGTCATATTAGCATAAGATGCCACTTGTAGTGAAAGGTTAGTATCCTAATATTAATTTTTGAGATTTATTTATTCTTGTATGACAAATATTTGTTAGTAGTTGACAAACTATGAAATTTTAACTCTAGGAGTTGATATCTTGGGTTTAGTAACCTATTGTGCATCCATAACATGATTATGTGGTTTTAAGACATGATTTCCTATTAGATCTGGTATTTATTGATCTAACCATGATTATGATTTGTATGGTTTTATGTGCAAGAAATAAAATAGGAAGACTAGTGTACAATTACTGACTTTTGTGCTTATATATGGTAAAATGCCATTGATTGTGTAAAAAAATGTTGAAGTTATTTTTGTTGTATCCTTAATAGTTAATTCTTAAATTTAGATTTAATTTTGAATACGGATCATTGTGAGGTTTTTCTCAGAAAGACAAGTACTATTGGTATTAGTCTTGCTCATATATATCTTAATATTGGCATTACCTTTCCTTTAGTGATGGCTAGAAATTATTAAAATTTTATGTTTAAGAAAGAGGTACCTGAGTTGCCATATGTATTCCATTATGTTATATTGTTTTAGATGGTAACACTCACTTGAAAGAAAATGAATTTGTTGAAGTAAAAAAATAATTATTATTAAATTATATTTGGGTATTCTTGGCTATTATAGATTGTTATATTGATTTTTATAAGCATTGTTAATCTTGTCTCACAAGAGTTACATGGGTATAAAATGCCCTGTTTGTTCAAAATTTCATATAATGGTTCATTCATGATTACTCAATTGTAAAAAGGATAATTTTAACAATAAGTAATATTAGGCTAATCACCCTTATTTATGTGAAATTGATTTAGTTTGATTATTTTCCATTGTGAAACTTATTTATTAAAATATAATTTAATTCTTAGAATATTGACCAAGAAGGAAGGACACATTACTAGATTTATGATGACATATTATTTGCACCCTTTCAATGTAGGGATTTTATTTTAGATGAATATTTCCTTGTTTATTTAGCTTTTTTTATTAACCTATCACTTGTTAAAGGTTGTGTTTGCCATTGTTAACCCATGAAGGGTTTTCATGATTATAAATTTTTTGGTTGAGTTTATTGTAATGCATTGATTATTACAATTAGAATAAATTATATCGAATGCATGATTCAAGCCTTTGTATTTATATGATACCTCATTAGTATCCTTGTCCATAATCCTTCAAGCTTTCATACATATTTACATGTTAAACAATCAACCTTTGAAGGTTGTTTGAGTTATTATATCAACCTCATTCATGTGAGATTAAAACTTGGTGTTGTAGTCTTTAGTATGCAACACCTTTTATATTTAATAGTATTTTATTTGTACTTATAAATGACATTCTTATATTAAATATTGATTATGTTATATTATACTTTCATATTGAGTGATTACACCTTGAGCATTGTTAAATTTAAGTTATTGAAAATTCCCTTCTTTTGAGGAGCGTTACCCATGTGGTTTGGTAAATAAAGGATACAATAACCATGGATGGAATATCTATACATATGTGTTAATGTTATTCAAGTTATGCTACTCACCTTCTTATTGGTTAGCTGTCAATTGCACACACACACACACACACACACACACACACACACACACACACACACACACACACACACACACACACACACACACACACACACACACACACACACACACACACACACACATATTGGCCTCATTAATACCATTAAAAATTATTGATTGATAAATTTAGTGTAGAGATTATTTTATATATGTCATTGGTTGGGCCATGCCATGCTAGCAAGTGCTGGAAAATCATAATGTAAACACACTATGTTATGGCCTTGTGGAAAACTTGTTTTATGACGTTAATTAAGTAGTTCATACTCCCAAATTTATTTTTGGATTGGGATTAATGGATGTCTTTATCACATGACACTACCTTTTCTAATATGGAATAATAATACAAACGTATTCCATTTTGGTAGTGTAAGCATGAATCCATAGTCAATTACCAAGTTAATAATGAATTATGTTTAACTTTGGATTATATGAGATCAATCATAATAAATGGTTGTTAACTAGAATTTTGGATTTAAGCTCTAATGCTCAATGTGATTCCAATTTGGGTACGCTACTCCTTGGAATGTATGGTTAGCCATGTGCAATCAATACATTATGTGGAAACTAGCTATTCATTCATATAGCCCGTATTTAAACTAAGAAATGATATTGTAATTAGCCTAATGGTTGAATTTTTCACTCAAATGAGTCATTACTCATTTGACTAAAACATTCATTATTCTTAGTTTAAGGAGTTGAAATGAAATATTAGTCTGAGGACCCTATGTTTGGGGATTTTTTTAATATAATTTTGATTGGATAGAACTATTGATGAGGGTCTATTCTAATAATTGGTGATTATCCTATATCAGGTAATACTCCCAAAATGGATGAGTCTTTGTTTATGCAATTGGTTGTTTAATGATGTTGTGTTCATTCAATAGGTGAATTATTACCTAGTGAACATTAAATGTTTATGTGGGTTAAAGGAATGTAGTTATCTAAGGCCCATGAAAAACGTTGTAACATTGGCATAAGCCAAAGTATAGCTTGATGGTACCATTGATTATCTTTTTAGGCCCTATTACACCTATTATGGTACCTCCTCTTTATCAGGATTATATAATTAACAATAGCTAGTAAGATGACTCGTTGTTATAAAAAATATTATCCTATGTTAGTAACCTTGTTTTAAGGATACCCAAGGGCTTGATTGAGCCTTCTTTCCTCATGAGTTGACAAGTCATAATTGTATAGGGTTATCAGATGCTTATATTGGTCTGAGGATCCCTAGGGGGTCCAATAAGGGAAATAAAGTGCCTCTTAAAGGTTTGATGTCTATTAGCATGGAAATGCACACTAATACCCATATAATAGTGTACCATGCTTTAGGTAACCCTTTTTTCTATATAATCATCTATCAATAGTCATCTTAACATAAGTATCTCATTGAACCAATATGTTTATGGGTTGTCTACTCATCTAGTGTAGGATCATGATGATGCATTATGCATGGTGAGATGGTGAAGTGGGCTCTCTAGATGGTTTAGTTTTGTACTTTGTTAATAATTTCTAAAGGTTTTTCTTAGGGTTGTTTCATCTGGTATCAAATCTTGTGTTATGAGTATTATGAAGAATAGTGTTTATTTTCTCTCATTCCTTAGATTTCAAGATAGATTCTAATTCATTTTAAAACTAAATTAAATTTTACTTATTATTGGGTTACTTCCATTTGATAATCTAAGAGAGGTTTAGAAATGATAACATGCCTGAATAAGTTATCATATGATTCACAAATCAGGGATAAAGTCAGATCAGATGATGCTCATGTTGAGCAAATCTGAGGGTTGTGTGGCTTGAAAAGTAGGAACAGGTCCTCATTAGGGTTTTAACAATTTAATAGACCATTAAAAGGATGGTTTCAAATCGGAACATGTGTTGACAAATTTTGAGACTGTTTTCCAGAGGGTTGCCCCAATATGAGATGGGTTATGTAAATAAACTTGCAATGCAAGTAAGGGTATTGATTTTAGTTGACCAAGTGTTAAGGAACTCAATAGGTTTCTACCACCTACTTATATGGGTGTGAAAGATGATGATATAGCTAATACATGAGTGTGTATAGACATCAGTATATCAACCTACAAGGTATGATAACTAGTGTGATTGAGTTGGTGTTGTTGTATGACACTGGGATGATAGAAGTTTGATTTTTCATGATGGTAGTTACTTTCTATCTTGGCCTTGGTTGGGTTAACCCTTCTTAATTATGGTTGTGTTCGAACAAGCATCACTTTTGAACCATTTACTTGTATGAGTGAGTCAATAAGATAAGTGGTAAAGGTTTCACTCTTAAAATAAATGGAAATACTATCTGGTATCTTTTGATGGGTTGTATGGGCAACCCATCACTCTATGCTTTGAATATTATGACCCTGGAAGGACTAAGGGTTTAACTCTAATTTAAAGGGATAGATTGGTAATGGGGATCTATCTTCTCATGTAAATCAATCAAGATTGCACTTTTCTCTTGCTGGGGGAATGTCTTGAGCCTTTAAGGACTTGTAAAGCATGAAAGGTTGTGATAACCATTTCTAGCCTCATAGGTAAGACTATTATAATTTATTTTTTAGTAAATATAATATCCAATTTAGTTTTTTGAAAAGAGTTCAATGCTAGAATTAAAGAACTAGCAAGCCTCTAGTAATTTGTATGGTCATAAGTAGAGTAAGAATGTCTCCATGGGTTTAAGATGCTCCTGTTTGGGTAAGGTTATTTCAAATCAAGGTTTCCTTTAGTGATCCATGATGGTAAACCTCGGTAAAGATATGTTGAACCATTGTGTGTATGCAACTATTTTGTTTGTAGCTATGTATATGTATCATTTTAGTTGACGAATTTGTGCCACGATGAGGTATGAAACATAAATATCCTTGTTAAGCATTGTTAGATCTTCTATGGTCTAGAAAAAACATTAAGGGGTTGATCCTTTCTTCTTTTTCTCATTTTATTATCACTCATTGTGGATAAACTATGAGATTATATAGCTATAATTTATTGATAGCTGGGTCAAGCAATAATAAAATTCTCATTTGGATTGTGTTTTGTTATACCTGATTAGTTGAAAAAAACCAAATAATTACTAAGTATTATGGTTGATGCTTGGGAACATTGATTTGTTCCAAGTAATGGAATTATAAGCTAAGTATGGATAGGGTTTTGAGTTGGAAACTTGGATATGGTTAGCTGAATTGTAACCATTGTAATTTGGAAGCAGATAAGTATTATGCATCATAATACTAAGATACCAAAAATGTAAATTATATTCAACTAAATTTGGACTTAGTTTGTTATGTGCATTTGGTCCTTTGATTTGAATGAAGGAGCTTGTGGTTTTGTTACTCAAAAGGCTATAAACTATTAAGTGTGTAGATCTATTTTGATTCCATGATGTGGTTATTTTAATCATGGGTATGTTTTAATCCTATGAGGCTATGATACCCCTAGTTATTTGATTTTGGGTTGAGTTTTGGGCATCAATGAGGATGTTATGATGATCATGGATATATATTCTATTTTCATGAGGATGTATTTTGTGATTATAGATATATTTATGGTTATGGAAACTATAATTTCCATGATGATTATATGATATTCACTTAGAGTCTTGGATAAATTCATCATTTCACAAGATTGTGTTGCATTAAATCAAACGTTATTAGATAGCCTTTGGCTTCTTGAAATAAGTCAATTGGAAGGATAGTGATAGAGCTTGTTGTTATAATCATTAAACCACGCTTAGTGATCATTGATAGTATGCATGGGAGATCCATCTTATGATGATGAGGCATAATACCCTTAGGAGGTTCAAGGATATAGCTTAATCTTAGAAGGCCTAGTGGGTGAATATGAGACTTACTTGTTTGGTTAAGTGAGGGTGTTTTGGGTATCTCTTATTGTTAACAAGTAGAATGATCCATCTAATCTAGAAGGCATGAACTTTATTGGTAAGTTTTTCAGATGCATAGATATAAATTTTTGGGATACATTGGAACACACCTTTCTTTAAAATAATGTTTTGATGAACTTGAGATCCCTAAAAATGATCATGATGTTATATGTTTGATATTTTATGTCATTTAGATGACATTTGGACATCAAGTAGACCAATTCAGACCATAGACCCTTGTTCTTCACTTACTAGTGTGTTTAAGTGGTGTGATGTGAAAATACTTTGGCATAATTTATCAAAATTTTGGATCCACATGTGTGACATAATATTTTGTTTCATTCAATGCATGTAAAACTATTATGTGTTTAAACATATCAAATTTTGTTGATTATATTAATCATGTAAATTTATAACTACTCTATTTTGTGAGAATGTAATTATTTTGTGAACTTCCATATTGCTACCCCCTTTATATTAATATTGGCATATGTATAGGATTGGATTATGTGATGTGATCATGAACAACTTTTGATGTAATTTTACTTATTGAATTAGCCTTTATTGATTGAAAATCTACCAAGATATAGTGAATGTATTATTTAGTTTGATCTTGAATAACTGCTCTAGCATTAAACTTTGATGAAATTATGAGGTTTAGGGTGAATAAAACACCATATTCATGATGATTAGATAATGTACAAGCTAGAGACTAGAGTCTCACATAGGCTAAAAACTCACTTCTCCTTTTTGCATGAAGTAGCCACTTGATTCATTTGGGTTGTACACCATGAGCACCAAAGTATGGTCATGGGATCTTTATTCATAATGGTCACCTCTTGGAATGAGTGTTATTTTAACTACCTCTTTGAGGTTGTTGTAAAAAATACCTTATAAAATTTATTTATGTAGCCTTGTAAAATTAGTATTTGGTCTTAAAAATTAGACATTTATGTAAAATAAGCAAGACTAAAATTGTTGAAATACAAGCACATATTGAATTGTAAATTGAATCATGCTATGAAAGAAGTAATAGTTGAAGTGCCTAAAAATAATATTTTAGAATGAATGTTTTGATTTGAGACATGTGTTGATTGGTAAGTGAAGCCATGTTATATGTAAGGTATTATTTATATCTACCTAGAATTATTATTATTTTGTAATGAATATTTCTATTTGTCAAGCATGGCTAAAATGCACGTTGATTGCATGCTCAGGAGGAGCAATGTAAAGTCTTAATCAGGTGGATTTTGAAATTTTATGTACTTTTTTTATGCTACCAAGAGGTCGATGTAGTGAGATGGTGGGATTGTAATCCTTATAACCATCATGTGAGCTTACAAATTTATGGAGAGTATGCTAAAAACCTTAGGATTGTATATGAATGCATGGTATGGCTTCTCTGATGTTTGGTGTGGTTGGTCCAGGATGCTACACTAACCCATGAATAGAGAATGGTGAAAGATAAGTAACCATGGATTGATATATCTATATTATTTTTGACATTTTATGATAAATATTACCAAAATGATATGCATGCACCACATGTGTTGTCGGGACTATAGTAATATGGTTGTTTTTATTGATTTTCACTCTATAATGAATAAAACAAGTTATGCACAAAGCATACTATAGATGGTGGTAATGCCACATACATATATGAGTGATGTGGCATTTATAATTATGTAAAATGATATAAAGTTGTGTGTGTGTGTGTGTGTGTATAGACACACACACACACACACACACACACACACACACACACACACACACACACACACACACACAACTTTATATCATTTTACATAATTATAAACTATATATGTGTGTGTGTGTGTGTGTGTGTGTGTGTGTGTGTGTGTGTGTGTGTGTGTGTGTGTGTGTGTGTGTGTGTGTGTGTGTGTGTGTGTGGTGGAAGACATCCTTTTATATCCAAGGATTTTATGAAAAAAAATTGGATTGCCTTTTGGGCAACTGCTATTATAAAGTTGTTGAATTATGTATTAATAATACCTCATTATGAGAGGAAGGTTGTATATAAATCGTTATTTTTTATTAAAACTTTATTCTTTAATTTGTGAATAAGATGGAAATTATTAAATATTTTGTTTTGTATGAGTTAACAACTATAAATTATGGTTTGAAAAGTACTAAAAAACTCTTTTGTTGTTAAATAATTGAAGTATTAATGGCAATGGTAGCCTAGAATGCATATTTTGACATGTATTAATTGATTTTATAGCTACATATGTGGGTATAAATCATGTGATGATCAATGGTACTATGTTAAAAATAGCAGTTCACTAATAAGCTTACCAAGGTAAGAGCAAGATTAAGTTAGAAAAACTTATTGCTAGAAGTATTAATGTTTTCCCAAGTGAAACGATGCCCTTGTGAAGCACAAAATCTAAATTTTGTTTACATTCAAGTTCCACTATTGCATAGTTTCATGGATAGTAAGGGTGCATGCCCCACCTCATCTTGCTCACCATGGCTTTACAAAAGAAACTAAGCTAAAAAGGGTAGCTTGCTAGCCTGGTTAAAATAAAGGGCATTGTTTTCCTAGAGGTAGCATATGGAATTCAACAAGGTAAGGCTATGCATCTATTCACATTATGAGTAGATAAATCTATGTGTTATACCAAGAAGGTAAGTGTATGACAATATTTCTTATTTTAATCAAGGACTACACAAGAATGCAGTAGGAATAGCTTTTATTTAGATAATAATGGATAAAGTTATCACTCTAGTCAATTCAATCTTTGAATTATATGTTATTTTTGTAATGTGTATGTATTTTGTGAAAAGAGTGATAAAGTCTATTTTTGATATAGCATGATTCATGGTTTTTAATTTTTCATTAAGATGAATCCTATTTAAGGAGGGGACGATGTCACAACCTCATCAGTTGGCACTATTGTATAACCAATTTGTTGAGGTCTAGTGGTATGTTCATTTAGATTGCAGTCAAAATTAGACCTAATCATCTCTATTACAAGCCTAACAATATATATATATATATATAGGGCCAAGGGGTATATAAAATTTTTAACACATATACATATGTATATGTATAGAAATGTATATTTGTTCAAGAGGGATTTTTAATGTTTCATAGCTTTAAATGTGTGAGGATGTTTGGTTAGGCTCATGACTTACTTGGAATGAAAGATTTTGGACCACAAAGTGGTCATGAGACATGAGGGTAGGATGTTCTTTTATCGTCTATGTGGGAAAGAAAGTAAAACAAATGAAAACAAAAGAAACATTGTATTCCTCCGTTATCTGAATCAATGTGGGGATGATCTGAATATGCTAGTTGAGTAATAAGTAGTAAATGTATGTAAGAAACTATGTTTTATCCTTAATGAAAAATAAAATGTTTGGTGAAACTTTATTATTTCTACCATGAACTTGATGTGACATTGGAATTTAGTTTTTAAAAATAAGTCATTAGGATTAAGATTTTATAAAGCTCTTGGCCAACCATCATTAGGCTGTTGACTTCTTTGAGAAGCTAGAGGAAGAGGGAGAGTAGGATGAATAGTGTTTGGGGGTTATGTTCAACTGCCACCATGGAGAAAATGATACAGAAGAAAGGGTGATGGAAAGCTAGTAGCTTATGGAGAAAATATTAAAGGGTTTTTAGACCTATATTTTTATCCACCATGTTGTGAAAAAAATAAAATAAGGAAGAAATGGATCAGAATTTAGGATGATATATAATAAGAAGCACCACTCCTAGTGTGGAACCGCCATGGGAGTAAGACAAGATAAAAACCTTGTATTCATATTTATTAGGCATGTGTTCTTTTTCTCCTTCTAAATTTAATTCTAAATTTTAGATTATGTATTAATATTTGTATTTTATTTGAAAACTCTAGTGGGTATATTCTCTTACGAGAATATTTTTTTATTCCCACCCAATCTATGCCATGGCTAGGTGTGAATATGTAGTTTTATGTGGAAATTGTTGGTTATTTTAGTTTAAGAAAAAATAGGGTATGACCCTAGATAATGTTTATCTTTCCTATAATTGAATGGTTATCTACTTGAATATGTTAAACCATATTAGAGGGTTAAGTATTTATCTATGATGGGAATGGTTTTGCATGATTATAAAAATTGCTTATTTATGGATTCTTCTTATTGAAGGTTAAAGTATGAAAAATCACATGTATCTTATTTTTGTTGATGATGGGACAAATTTTATCCATTTTTTGATGTTAGCACTTGGTATGAAATTTCTACTATTAGTTAGCAACTATGATGTGCATCTCACTATTAGATATTCTTCTTGGGTATTATATGCAGCAAATATATCATGCCTTTGACTCACCTTACATATCTGATCAAACATTGTTTATAGATTTTAACAATGTGTGAAACTTATTTACATAATAGGTCCCATTCATATTGTGGTCATATTGGCCTAGGCTGCCACTTATAGAGAAAGAATAATATCCTAGTATTAATTATTGAGTTTTATTTATTCCTGTATGACAAATATTTGGCATTAGTTGACAAAACATTAAATTTTATCTCTAAGAGTTGATATCTTGGGTTGAGTAACTTATTATGTATCCATAACATGATTATATGGTTTTAGTACATGATGCTTACCTATTAGAAATAATACTCATTGATCTTGCCATGATTATGATTTGTATGGTTTGGTTTGAAAGGAAGAAAATAGGGAGACTAGTGTACACTTATTTTTGTTCTTATATATGGTAAAATGCCAATGATTATGTGAAAAAATATTGAAGTTATTTATGTTGTATCCTTAATAGTTAATACTCAAATTCAGATTTAAATTTGAGTATGGATCATTGTGAGAGGTTATTCTCACAAAGACAAGTGGTACAATTGGTATTAGTCTTTCTCATATATATCTTACTATTAACATTGTCTTTCCTTTAGTGATGGCTGGAAATGCTTAAAATTTTATGTTTATTAAAGAGCTACCCGAGTTGCCATATGTATTTCATTATGTTATATTATGTTGGATGGTAGCACTCACTTGAGAGAAAATGAATTGGTTTAAGTAACATAATAATTATTATTAGATGAGAGTAGGGTATCTTAGCTATTATAGATTATTATTCTACTTGTTATGAGCATTGTTTATCTTGTCTCATAGGAGATATACAGGTATACAATGCCCTGTTTGTTTTAAATTTCATATAATAGTTCATTCATTATTACTCATTTGTAAAACGGATAATTTTAACATTAAGTAATATTAGGCTACTCACCCTTATTTATGTGAAATTAATTTAGTTCAATTAGGTCCCCTTATGGAACTTATTTATTAAAAGAGAATTTAATTCTTAGAATATGCATCAAGAAGGAAGGACACATTGCTAGCTTTATGTTGACACATTATTTTCACCCTTTCAATGTAGGGATTTTATTTAAGATGGCTCTTCACTTTTTTATTTGGTTTTCTGATTAACCTATCCATTGTTGATGGTTGTGTTCACCATTGTTAACCGATGAAGGGTTTTCAGGATGATAAAGTTATTGGTTGAGTTTACTGAAATAAATAATTATTTCAATTGACATAAATTATATCAATTGCATGATTCAAATATTTTTATTTATTTAATAGCGCAATGGTTTCCTTGTGCATACGCCTTCAAGATTACATTCATATTTATATGTTAAATTATCAACCTTTGAAGGTTATTGAAGCTATTGTATCAACCTCATTCATGTGATATTAAGACTAAGTGGTGTAGTATTTGGTATACAACAACTTTGAAATTTTGTAGTCAAAAATATATCATTTATATTTATAAATGGCATCTTTATAATAAATATTTATTATGCTAGATTATAGTTGTACATATTAGAGTGATTCAACCTTGAGCATGGTTAAATTTAAGTGATTGAAATTTCCCTTGTTTTGAGTAAGGTTACCCATGTGGTTTGGTAAATAAAGGCTATATTAGCCATAAATGGAACATGTGTGTGTGGGTGTGTGTGTATGATAATGTTCTTAAACTAGACTTAGATAATTAGAATTATGTTCTGTGAGTTGATTATGAGGTATTCACCTTCCTATTGGTTACCTGTGAGCTACATGTGACATTCCTTGATATATATATTTTGGCATCCTTAATCTCATGAACACTTATTGTTTAATCAATTAAGGGAAGAGATATGTTTTATATTTGTAAATATATGTCATTGGTTAGGACACACCATGCTATAAAGTGCTGGAAATTTATAATGTAAACACACTATGGTATGGCCTTGTGAAAAACTTCTTTTATGATGTTAATTCAGTGATTCATACTACCACATTTATTTATGGATTGGGATTAATGTATGTGTTTGTCACATGATACTATATTTTCAATTATGAAATAATAATACAAGAATATTTTGTTTTGGTAGTGTAAGCATGAAGCCATAGTCAGTTAGCAAGTTAACAGTGAATTATGCTTAACTTGGAATTATATGAGATCAATTATAATAAATTGTTGTTAACTGGAATTTTGGTTTGAAGCTCCAATGCTTAACATGATTCTAATTTTGCTACACTACTCCTTGAAATGCATGGTTGGAAATGTGAAAGCAATATGTTATGTGGCAACTGGCTATTTGTTCATATACCCCATAGTTGGCCTAACATATGATATTGTAGTTAGCCTAATAGTTGAATTTGTCACTCAAATAAGTCATTACACGTTTGGATAAATCATTTATTATTCTTAATCTAAGGAGTTAAAATGAAATATTAGTGTCAAGACCCTATGGTTGGGGATTCATTAATATAATTATGAATGGGTATCACTATTAATGAGGGTTCATTATAATAACTAGTGATTATCCTATATCAGGTAATAATATGAAAAGAGATGAGTCTTTATTTGTACAATGGGTCAAATAAAGACACTATGTTCATTCAATAGGTGCACTATTGCCTAGTGAACGTTAAATATTCATGTGGGTTAAAGGAGTGTAGTTATCTAAGGCCAGTGATAAATGTTGTAAAGTTGGCATAAACCAAAGTTTAGCTTGATGGTATCATTGGTTCTCCTTTTAGGCTTTGTTACACCTATTATAGTAGATCCTCTTTATTAGGATTATATAATTAATAATAGCCAATAATATGATTCATTATTATAATAAATCTTACCATGGGTTAGTAACCTTATTTTAAGGATACCTAATGGCTTGAGAGAACCTTATCACCTCATGAGTTTCCAAGTCATAACCTTATAGGGTTTTTAGATTCTTATATTAGGATAAGGATCCCTAGGGGGTCTGATGGGGAAAGCTGAGTACATCTTAAAGGTTTGATGGTTATTAGTGTGGACCCACACATTAATACCACTTGAATGGTGTACCATCCTTTAGGAAACCCTTTTTTAATGAAATCCTTTATCGATGGTCATCCTGGCATAAGTATTTCATTGACCCAATCCATTTATGTGTTGTCTACTCATCTAATGTAAGACAATGATGATGTGTTATTCATGGAGAGATGGTGTAGTGGGATCTTCACATGGTTTAGTTGTGTATTCTACTAGAAATTCCCAAACAAAATTAGGTTTGTTTTAAATAGATATGATTTGGATTATAACCTACAATGATATCCCTTATTTTTTCTCTTCTTATATGTCTTTACAATTCGTTGAAATGATGGACTATGAGGGATAATAATTGTTTTCAGTCTTCTTCCTTTATTTACACTTAAATGATGCTAAAAACAACATTGTAGGATTCTTATTATTTAATCCCACATCCTTCCTTCTAATTTCTTCTTGAAGTAAAACTTTTATTACTATAAGTAAATCCAAGTTAGATTTAGTTCTCAACACTACTACCAATCCATAATAGGATTATATCAACTTCCCAATAAGTGGCATAACAACATCTTATTCTGTAAAATATCCATGACCCACTTGTTGGTAGTTTATTTTTCAGTGAGTTAAACCAATTTGCATGGTCTGGTATCTTCTTTTTCATGCATTTTCTATTGGAAAAATGTTATTCAAATATATAATATTATACTAACATCATTTCATTCATGTAACTTACATAAATAATACTACGAATTCTTTGTTATTATTTCCTCACTTACCTAAAAAAAACACATTATCTCTCAAAATTAAAAGTATAAATGAATGAGCCCTACCTTCCTTTACCTCCCACTTACCGATCAAATATGCATCTTGGGTAGGTTTAAGAATAGTCTCTTCAACTCTATTGAGTAGTGCTTTATTTAGAAATAAAATCCTCATTATGAACCTCTAGAGATTGAACTCAACCACATCAAGTCATTATATTATCCTTTGATAATCACCTACAGTAGATATGTCCACTTCTCTATCCTAAAATTTATTATATTTCTATCTATGGATTCAAACTCCATGCCTTCATGAACTCAAACAACACTTAAAGAATGTTTTCTAGTGTGGCTCTAATACCATGAATTTATAATAAAATAAATATAAAAATTAAATTCACTAAAGAATAAATAAAAAATAGAGTATATGTTTCAGGAGCAGCAAGCATGCAAAACACCATATTTTGATTTTTAAAACTTATATTCTAGTTAGGGGTCACAAGTGATCTATTTTGGGGTGTAGGTGTGTGTCTGGGATCATTTAGGATCCATTTGTTTTCTTAGGAGTAATTATGATTCATCAAGGGTTTATTTTGCATGTATGGGAGTTTTCCCTCCAAAAGTGTAAATTTGAAAATTTAAATTCTAGAGTAAGCCTAGATTGACCATAAACATCATATAAAGTGGTTAGGTGAGAGAAGGTTTGTAAAAGGGTC